>CM060201.1:12790598-13390598 GCA_030562195.1 Nipponacmea schrenckii
TTGATAACTATATTACATTATTTTACACACAAGTAAATGTTAATGTATATATATCATATTTGGGAGGTTGAAGCAATTCCAAGTCCATAGGCCATGCCTCCTTCCAGTGTGGCATGGTCATCTTCAATTGAAACTTTTTCAATTGCATTTTTTTTCGGTTTCTTTTGAATAATTTTCTTGCAGACATAAATTCTTTATTTATATTTTCTGCCCTATTATTATTATTGTCAACATCAGAATCACTTTCAGTAATATTTTCATCAGATAGGCCTACATCTAATAAATCTAATACAAATTTATCTTTAGACAAAACACTGTCATTGTTATTGTTTAATTGTGTCAAATTGTGGTCATTGACTACCTTGTTATTATTTGGGAAAAATTCGTCTGCTTTGACCCCATCACAGGCGTCTTCTTGTTTTGATGATTCGCCGTTAGTTATTTACGGTCTTTTGTTTACTTCTTTTAAAATTTTTATTTTGAGAAATGTTTCTTCTTTTTGAACCTCTAAATCTTTTTTTTTTGTTGATTTTTTTTCCGGTGCCATATTTTTTAATTAAACAATAATACTGATATTAAAAAAAGATTGAAGATCACCGCTAAAATACGGACATTGAAGTCCCGGTTAACCTGCATGATCAGTAAAGTGGTCTGTAGGAGTCATGATGTTCGCGTCTAGCTGATTTTGCGGTTGCCAAGTAACTGTACTCGGAAATAGACCCGCCGACCAATGACGGTCCAGATCTACAGGTCATGCATAATTAACCTCTACCGCATTCCAAATAAGGCGATTTCCGTACGATTTTATACAAACTTTAACCGGCAATTGACGGAAATTATTTAGTATAATTAAATTGATTTTAAGACCATCATGCAAAGCTTGAAGAGGGCTTTCCGGCGATATATCAAACATGGCGATCGGTTGAGAATTTGTAGATTTGTTTACGTTCGGAATATGGTTTATTTTAGAAAATAAAACGTCAGCAATGATTATTTTTTGATAGGTTGCGATGGCAAATGTTTAATTTATGCAGTAAAATGTAGTTTTTAAGAAATCAAACCAGTTTTCATTGATAATAAACACATTTTTAAAGGTAAATAACGGAAAATCTCATTTTTCATTTTTTTTGACAGATTCGTAAATTTTCGACCCGCGTCTTACCTTAAACAACAAAACTAACTTGCACACAGTTATCAAGATGAAATTACTTACAAACATTACTATGATCATCAAGGACAATAACTCTTAGTTTACTAACCTGACAGTACTAATACTCGAACAAGATTTACTACTAGCTGTAGATTTTAAACTATCATAACGTTTTAATTTCAATAATTTGGTATTCATGGTTTCCAACTCATCAATTCTAATTTCCAGATTGTCTGTTAATTTACAGAGTTCTTTTACAGCTCCTACATTTTCCATAAATATTCGATCCTGGAATATACATTGATTTCAATGACACTATCAACTATAGACATAAGACAACAAAGTCATGAATAAATGCCCAATCATCACCCCCAGTCAGAGAGTGGTACAAGGTGCTCAATAGGATAGGTATGTTCTTATCTTCTTAGCTACACTCACTGTTATAATCAGTGCTGACAGTCTCCATACATTCAAGTTTTTCAGAACTCAAGAAATCAACTAGAAAATAATATCTTTTTAGATTGTCTAGGACTGAAAGCAGGATAACAAAATAGCATCAGGAACTGTCCAGAAGAAGCACTCTTTGTCAAAGAATCAGCTTACCTTATCAACAACTAAGAAGTTATCAATAGTAAGACCATTAGGTAATACCACATCTCCTGTTTCCTGGACAGCATCAGGTAACACTTCTCGTATTTCCTGGGCCAATACACCAGTATCTTCACGATAATTAGGCGGTAAATTAGCTGATTCAGCAAAATCTTCACTATAATTATATTTATAGATCTTAATCTTCTCTACATTCTCTTTTTGTTCTTTAGAATTAATCTGAAATGATCAAAAAATAATGTCAATAGTAAAATAAATAGTAAATATTATCTCAATATTTCCAGTAGAACGCATGCAATTATATCTATAGCGTTTGTCTTCGGTCATCATTTTGTTGGTCTGTTTTACTGAATTGTAGTTTCTATTATTTGCTCTTAAAAGTCAGATGATAAAATAAGCAGTAATCAAAAACAAGGTTATAATATGCACATTTTTGCAGAACATACCTCTTTAAAGTTTTCTTTAGCTCTAATATCTGATGGTTGCATGAGATGACCGGTCAGCCTGATGTTACCATGGACTGTCAAAGCTTCTTCAGGATGGTCAGTGTTTACTCCTACCTTACCCACATGATAGGCTGATTCTTGAGTATGTCCCTTCTGCCACAACACATCTACATCACTGTCAAATTGACCTGGATTTGATGCCTGTAACAAAAAGATACTATGTTTATTGGAAATAATGACAACTGTATATCATATTAGGTGCTCCAAAGTACTGTAGTCATAATGTGAAATAGTAAGAATAAGTCAAAAATTATGTGGTCATAATTAACCAAAACCAGGAATAACCAAGTTAAAATCTAGTGAAAATGTTACCTAGGCTATACTTGAACTGTATTCAGAGTGTAGCCATTATGTTCAAATTAAGCCATAATGTGAACTAAGTCAGAACGTAGCCATAATATGAGAGTTGAAATAGAACATACCCTGACAATAATACGTTCACAATTACTAGCAGCTACCATATAATCAGTATGACCACAATGTGCTTGTAATGATACAACTAACATGAAATATCTCTGATCAGGATTGGGTTTGCCTTTCTTTCTCATGTTGTTACTTGTGGTTTCTGAGAAATGTAATCTACCCACAGTAAACTTTGTTACTTGATCAGCTGCCAAATCAACTCTGAAAGAACATCAATACATCTTGAAGAACATTTTGCAGTATAATTTCAATGATTTTCAATATGAAAAATCTACATGGCCAGGGATCCAAATAGATTAGTAATTAAGAGCTGATTAACAAAAAAAAACAGAAATGTAACTCGGATGAATTACCTGATAGGATTGAAAGGTTTCTTGCTGCGATCTGATTGTGATTGTTCTACTTTAATTGTCTGTGTTGGTGACTCCATCTTGATGCCTTTAAAATGTAGACAGAAATGATCTATTTTTTTTACTCCCTCTGTAGTTCGGACATACTTAGCATGACCATGCATACCAATGTGTACTGTGACTTGAAAATGGTTCTTCTTCTGACACACGAAGGACTCATCTGACGGTGAGTAATTAAATCCTTTATCTGCATCAACACGAAATGTTGGTTGTGGTCTTAAAGATGAAAAATAGTGATATATTAATAAGAATTTCATTATAATGTAAGAAAACGCAGTTACATAAAGAGACCATAATCTTATAAGAAAGTTTGGATTCAAATGAAAGCTTTTGAAAACTTATCAAAATAAGGTTAGATATTAACCCTTGAGACCATCTTCTCAAACATTATCTTTAAGGGGGTTGACAACCCTAAACCTATGTACAAAAAATAGACGATTTCAACCACTTCTTTTCCACCTATCTGAAATATTTAAATATCAATGGAAAGAGGGGACTTTCAGCTATCCAAAAATATAAAATTTATTTCTTTATGACATTTCAACTTTAAGAAATAGGGTATGAAAGATGAACGAAAAAAACGTCAATTATTCCCTTAAAATTAGCATATCTACTAGGCTATTTAATATAGAAGGTTGAAATTTAACACAAGGCAAGTCTACATGTATCTCTACAAAATTACGTTGGCTTTTTGGAAAATTTTGTTTTGTTTTGAAGATATTGATAGAAATCAAAATTTTGCGAGTGCATTTACGAAAAATTGAATTTTGAAAAACCAATTCATTTTATAAAAAAAAGCCAACGTAAAGTTATAGAGGACATCGTAAGCTTTAGCTGAAGCCAAAGTTTGTAAAAATCGGATAAATTGTAAGCGAGATATGCTTTTGGAAAAATGGCATTTTTTTTCCAACATTTTGCAAACACATGTAAACCTTACTAAATTAAAGACCATGTTGTTAAAAGATTGTCTTTCATGCTGTAGAAATCTTTAAGCACCTTTTAGGCATCGATATGCACCGATATCCACACAATTGGAGTGCTAAAACAATGGATTAGCACATGTCAAAACCCTTCCACCCACCAATCATAAAATTTTCTTTGTTTACATGTGACGTAAAGATTTATGGGACATCACGTGACTTCTGGATTCCCCCGATACACAAACTCTTACTTCGCGTGCCGATATTAACAATAACTGACCGGCAAACGTAGAGAATGTTTATTTAGCCGATGACGTTGTAATCACAAATGTCAACTGACAACGTAATTTGTACGTCTACATAGAGGAATACCCTGTTTTGTTCTATAAATAGATTATCTTCACGGACGGATATCAGACGAACTACTGAAGCGATTGAGCTAAAATTTTTACTAGATGAGTTTCTTTTAATGCCAAATAGAATGGATATAAACTTAATACGTTTCTTGATTGAAATACACTTCGAACGATAAGGTTGTCAACCCCCTTAATAACTAACATTGCTCTAAAAATACATGCAACATATAAACAATACATATTACCAATAGTCTATCAGATATAAACCAAGACACTTACAAATCTTTGAGTTCTGAATCAGTAAGTGGTGTCCATTTATTAGATTGATATAACTGCCATTTTATAACTTGATATGAACTGTCCATAAAACTTCCAGTAGGATCTAAATCATAGGAAAAATCATCTTCTGAACAATCTGGTAATCCTGCATAACCTCCTGGAAAATTTGGACCTGAAAGATACATAGAAATGGAATTTGAAGTATGTAGTCAAACAAAGTCACATAAAATTTGTGACTTTTGACTATCAGAAATCAATCCTGATACTGTCATTAAGAAAATAAAATATATACATAAGTATATTGCCAGATGGAAAATAGTAGTCAGATGGAAAACAGTGTATATTGCAAGAATGGAAAATAGCTGTCAGAGAGAAAATATTATTATTGAATACTGATACATACCAGGTGGTTCTTGTTTAATACTCAATATACTGTTCATATTATTCATCATATTACCATTAATAGTATTATTGGGTGAGTCTGTATATTTACGTTTCTTATGGGCAGGATTATTCATATTCATAGGTCTGAAATAGGAATTATTTCATTGACATTTTCATGTAATATGCACAATGATGCAGAAATAGACCTGATTATTGAATCTTAACAAGTTGATAGGGTGATGGTTTGATGAATTAAGTATAACTTACCCAATGCCATACGGTGATTGTAAAACTTGGTGATTTATTGGTGGTGAGACTTGATGTATTGTTGATGGTGGTAGTTGCTGTTGTTGTGGTAAATGATTTAATTTTGGTGGTTCATTCATATAGGTTGTTGGAAGTTTAAGAGGCATGTTCATACCAGTGTGATTTTGAGGGTACATTGGAGGATGTTGGGGTAATGGGGTCATACCATTACCAATACTGTGTTTACCATCTGAAATAAACAAAATGACAGTTTATTAACAGTCATTCATTGAATTGCTCTTTATCAACTAGGCTACTTTACAAAATCAAACACACAAAAATAATATGTTTCAAAATTAAAATAGATTATGAAAAGAAATTGGAAATTGATAAACACCTAGAAAATTTCCTTGAAATTTAAAAATATATTCTGTTTCTCTGATATAACAAATCTATATCAAGTTGGTATAGAGTTTAAGACAAGGCATCAAACTTACCCATATGTGGTTGACTGTGACCATCATGAGGTGAATATGGTTCACTACCAGAATCTGGTGGACTGTCTGGTAAGGGTCTGCAATTATAAAAATAAAGATCTTTCAATTTCACCATATTTAAACAATGTCTCAATATGTTTTTAGGCAGCACACATTTTTCTTGCATTATTATTAGTGATAAAAAGGTTCAACCCAATTACTAGGTTATTTGTAGCTGCACTTCTAGCACACCTGATGCTGCTATGAATTGATTTGTCAACTAACTGACAGCCTTTCTTTATAATCTCAAGTTTTTTTAAAAGAATTATCATCCTCAAAATAAAGCTGAATGAGTTTTGGAAACTCAGCCTGAGCAAATTGTTTAAAATTTCACAGTTGGCATGTTTCAAATATACAGATTTTCCTGATTGCCTTACCTTAACACATTGCCCATATAATCCTCAAGTATCTTAAGAAAACAACAAAAAAAAAAATTCAAATTGACCACAAATTTTCATTGTTGTCAATTCAAATTCATTTCAAACATCCCTATTCTCGAAATTGGCGAAAATTTCAAATTTATTTAATCCAAGACTTTCCTTACTCCTTAAACCCTGCGCGGCATTATTGAATACATTGAAAACAGCCAAAACTTATATCTAAAGGGGGCATAGACTATATGTGTGTTAGGATATAAAAGGGGGTATGTAAAAACTGAGGGAGAAAAGCAGAGTGTGTCAAAGAAATGAATACAATAAAATACAATGGTACACAGTCGTACTCATTACGGTGATATTTGGCCAACGTTAAATGTACACAAAACGTTATAGGAGGAAGATGAACTAAATAAATAAAGACAATCTTTATGAAAACAATATTTGTCAATATGGGTTGAGTTATTGAAATCTGCTAGCCCAAAATCCCTATGGTTTAAATCTAAATTCACAGATCAGCATCGTCCATACTCCATATAAACAATACATATAAAACAATATACAGTATGTCCATATACATTTTGAAATCTTGCAAAGCACAAGCACATTTTTTCTGCAGATTGATGAAATTCACAAATTGATCATATTTTATGGCAAAATCTTTAAAGGGATTAGCCTAAGAAGAAACGTTAAATTTTAATTTCACTCAAACTTGGCCAATAACACTATATCAATTGGTGGACTTATGTGGTGTCATAACTATACTTCAAAAGCCCTCTATACTTCGATAAATCCATAAGTGATTTTCAAGTATCAAGACTTGGAAATCTGTTGTAATTATAAATGGAAGTAACTCTAACATGAGGTTTTCCCACCTCCTTGACCTCACTTTTGAATTGACCTCAACAACATCAGACAAAGTACAATATTTAAATTCAAGGAAGACTGATAAGAAGCAATTCATATGACTAGAATGAATATTCCAACACTGACAATATATTCAACGCATATTAATCATTGGGAATATATGATTGTATACATATAATAATTTTTATATAAGATAGCTTGCCAGGCAAGGTAACATACGCCCACTGATAGCTTTGATTGTAAAAGTAAAAGTCCAATTACAGCTGGTTCCTGATTTACAAGGAACTTGGAAGTTAACTATATTGTATTGCATTCAGTAAAAAAATCAAAAAGCATTTGTTGACAAACAGAACAATTTGAAATTCCCAGAATTCCAGGAATTCTTTTTGGAATCCTACCAAAATCTTCTTCTTCCTTGGTTGGTATTAAAGAAGTTTTTAGTTTATAGAATATAGTTTGTACAGTGTCCACAAGAAATGGTTGAAAGACAGAACAAATTTTGAAATCCAAAGTTCCAGAATTGAAGGAATTTCTTTCATAATCAAACAAAAATCAATAGGGGTCTGCCTTAGATGATAATGAACAAGTATGAGAAAATTCTATAAAAACTGTAGTCTCTACAGTGTCCACAAACAAACGGGCTGACAGACGAACAGACGGATGGACAGGGGCAACAACATTATACTTCCGAATTTCCATTTGGGTATATAAAAAACTGTACTTCCTGCATTGTCTACAAGCAATTGACGACACACAGAAAACTTTAAATTCCAAGTCCCAGAATTCCAGGAATTTTTCCAAGTCACAGAATTCCAGGAATTCTTTTCGTAATCAGACCAAAATGTATATTGGTTTTTCCTTGAGTGATAATAAACATATTGTATACAAAGTTTCAAAGAGATCCCAGGAATTTTTCCAAGTCACAGAATTCCAGACAGGGGCGACAACAATATACGTCCATATTTCTATGTGGGCATATAAAAACAAAGTTTCAAAGAGATCTATCAAAAACTGTAGTCTCTAGAGTGCCAACAAGCAATTGTAGACAGACAGAACAACTTCGAATTCCAAGTCCCAGAATTCCAGGAATTTTTTTTGGAATTATACCAAAATCGATAGGGGTCTTCATTGAATGATAATAAACATATATACCAAGTTTCAAGAAAATCCAATAAAAACTGTAGTCTCCACAGTGTCCACAAACAATTGTTGACAGACGGATGACAAACAGTACAATTTGAAATTCCAAGTTCCAGAATTCCAGGAATTTTTTTCAGAATCATATCAAAATCAATAGGGGTCTTCCTTGGATGGTAATAAACAAATATACCAAGTTACAAAAAGATTCATAAAGAAATGGAGTCTCTACAGTGTCCACAAGCTTTTGTTTACAAACAGAACAATTTGAAATTCAAATCCAAGAATTCCAGGAATTTTTTTCGGAATCATACCAAAATCAATAGGGGTCTTCATTGAATGATAATAAACATGTATACCAAGTTTCAAGAAAATCCAATGAAACCTGTAGTCTCCACAGTGTCCACAAACAATTATTGACAGACGGATGACAAACAGTACAATTCGAAATTCCAAGTCCCAGAATTCCAGGAATTTTTTTCAGAATCATATCAAAATCAATAGGGTTCTTCCTTGGATGGTTATAAACAAATATACCAAGTTACAAAAAGATTCATAAAAAAATGGAGTCTCTACAGTGTCCACAAGCTTTTGTTATCAAACAGAACAATTTGAAATTCAAAGTTCAAGAATTCCAGGAATTTTTTCGGAATCATACCAAAATCGATAGGGGTCTTCGTTGAATGGTAATAAACATGTATACCAAGTTTCAAGAAGATCCAATAAAAACTGTAGTCTCTACAGTGTCCACAAACAATTGTTGACAGACGGATGAGAAACAGTACATTCGAAATTCCAAGTTCCAGAATTCCAGGAATTTTTTTCAGAATCATATCAAAATCAATAGGGGTCTTCCTTGGATGGTAATAAACAAATATACCAAGTTACAAAAAGATTCATAAAGAAATGGAGTCTCTACAGTGTCCACAAGCTTTTGTTTACAAACAGAACAATTTGAAATTCAAAGTCCAAGAATTCCAGGAATTTTTTTCGGAATCATACCAAAATCGATAGGGTTCTTCCTTGAGTGATTATAAACAAGTATACCAAGTTTCAAGAAATTCCAATAAAAACTGTAGTCTCTACAGTGTCCACAAACAATTGTTGACAGACGGACCGACGGACCAACGGACCGACGGACAGGGGCGACAACAATATACGTCCACATTTCTATGTGGGCGTATAATAAAATGATTGCCAAAGCGTGCTTGCATATGGATGGGGTGTTGCTTTTCGAGTGCTCTATGGTACAAATAATTTAATAGTTAAATTGTTCTTTTCTTATTTTATTTACATGTCTCTATTATTATTATTTAATATTTAATTATTAGAAAATGATTCTATATCAAATTTTTTTTATCTCTCAGATCAGTTATATCATATTTTTTTATATTATATCAAATTAATTAATTTATATCAAATTTGTCTCAACATTGGCAAGGACCAGTTAGAAATAGGGGAAACTATGAGATACTGGTACTACTTGAAGATAAATTGTAAATCCTACAGAGACAGGCCACACCTATTTGCTCCAATGTCCAAAGATCACAAAAAGACAAACCTTATAAAATGATTAATAATGTGTATGATAAAATTGAAATATGACATGTTAGATAGAGGGGTGCAATTCTTTCCAAATATTGACTCAATCATTCAAATCCTAGATTCAATATTTAAACAAACTTCAAACACAAACCAGGAGGACTTATACACCAGTTATTAGAAGCAAGAAAATTAGGGAAGACATGAATTAGGTAATGATTATGTTTAAAAATGATCAATTCATTGTCTTAATGACTATAAATCAATTTATTTGAAGAATCCAATGATTTTTAAGTATATTTATTATGGGCTCTTTATATTTCAATACATCTCGCATGAATAGGTTTTTTACTATCAAAAACAGTGACAGGTACGGCTTGGAATATTAACTAAGCTGGTCCAAAATTTCTATTTACATTATACATTTTGCTCTAAGACAGTAACCATGGTAACCTTGACTCCGAGGTTAATTTATCTAACACCTCTTTTGTCGGATTGATATCACATCAAAAATAAACACCCTTTAAATAAGGTGGTATCAAAATATGTTTGCATGTCAACATAACTTCAAGAACATAACCTGAAAATTATTCCTTTCTTTGTCTTGCTCCTCTATTCCTTTTAGTAATATTCAGATCATAAAGTCAATTGATATAATAGTAATAAAATTGACCAGTTACTGATATTTTCATGAAACACAAAGTGACAGTGACATACCAGAACTAACTTTCATATTAAGTCAAATGACAAACATTTTGAACTTTAAACTAGTATCCAGGTACAATCTACTGATTTGATTTTCTGATCCATTAAACTATACCCTGAGACAGTCCAAAAAATGAAATTATACTGACCATGACAAGTTTCACACGATGCAGAAATTATATTTTGGAAACTATAACTAACATCTCTTCACTTTTACTGTGAATGCAGTTAAGTGTCAAAAGTGCAGGTATAAACACAGTAGCAGAACTGTTTTGTTTTTTGCAGAAACTGCTATTTTAAGGAACTCAAATGTAAAATTTAGAATTTCAGCCATGAGTAGTTTGTTTTCAAAGTGAAAGAAACCAGGTTTTTTAAACTTCTTTATTAGAGAGTAACATTCTTTACAAAGAAACTGCACTAAGAAAACATTGAGAAAAATTTGTATGTTTAGGAATAGAACACCTTTCTTTAAATGCAGTTTATAGCTTCTATTTAAGGTTCACTAAAATAAACACTCTTCGTTAAAAGAGACAATTTTGATTGTTTTCACAAGTGAGCCATGTTTTTCAGAGATTCTTCACATGAAGCAGTTATAAATTTGCACTTTTGTTTCTTCTATAATGCTCAAATGTTATCTCTAGCTTCATCCCCATTCGATACTTATATTAATCTGTTACCACTTACAGGTGAACAAATCAAAAAATTTAAAACAATATTACTTCATAACTACAATATTCAACAACAATATGAACCACACAGTCCTGTAAGCCATGGTGTGACAGTTATTTAACAAGAAGGTATGAAATATTACAAGGTAGATAGAAATCCTATGATTATAGTGATGAGAATTGGGTCTAACAAGATCTACCATGTTGTATCAGGGATACTGAGAAGGTGAACAATAGGCAAAATTTGTACGTGGTACAAGTCAACACTATATGCCCAAGGCTACTATCTCGACTGATTCTTGACAACAGATAACTAAGTATAATCCTGTTAATTTAACTGTTTTTTTTCTTCTATTATGTAAATTATCATAAATATCTTGAAAGGTAATGATACCCTTAGATCACAAAGTTATCCCAACACAGCAAATCTATCATACAGAGATTGTTCCTACTACTGTCTATATTTGAATATAAAATTAAAATTTGCTTTTAAATTTGAATGTCAGAGTTAAAACAGTATTGACGATACTTTGATACAATTATATATTTATTGACTTCAAAGTAATATTTATTTGAAATTACAAAAGATTGTCACCTTAATGTATGAAACATGGACAAAAATAGTAATCACTCAAAGCAAATAGGTAATGTAAATGTAAAAAATGTTCTATAAATTTTCTCATTTTGACAGGTGAAATTGAGCTATATTAACTGGTGAAGCAAACTTATATATTGTCAAATAGAATTTAAACCAAGTTTTCCACCTCAAATATTTTCAAATGTATGCTAAATATGTCTGAAAGCATCCCTTTGAATAAGATTGAAATCCACGGCCCCAATACCTTATATGTGATTATTGTTAAAAACCATCTAAATGTAAATGATTTTAACTCTATCAGAGATCAAATCTCATCAATTTGATTTTATATCAGATGACGTGATCTAGTGCGTCAAGATGGACAGGGATACTGGTCTTTTGATTCTTTTCATATGGAAATGGTTGTAAATTTCTATAATTTTGGCCAGATTGGTGTCATATTCTTTTCAACCGGACACATGAAAAGAAACAATTGATGAAAATTTCTAATAATTTCGAAATAGGAAATGACTGAAAAGATTAAACTATGAGAGTAGATTCTATACTCACGTCTGTCTCATATAGTGTTCAAAATTCATTCTGGGAACACTACAGTACATGGCTGAAGCTGTGGTGTTGGGTCCATTCTGGAGATGTGGTTGAATACGTAGATGTCCATTTAATTTAATATCACTCGGACCACAGTTGTCCATCTGACGACCATTACTGTAAGCTATTGCCTGAATACCTTCATCTGGTAAACACCTGAAAATATTACAATTTCAATTCTTTTAGAACAGTGTCAAATTGAAAATAGCCCATCAACGAGTTTTTTTTTGCAATTTCAGCATTTGAGTAAAGAAAGCTGTCTAATAAATATCAAGAAATTTCTCACAAGCTCATAAGATGTTGCTTATTAGGTTTATCAGCCCTGAATAAAACTTAAAAAATAAATCAATTTGGTACTTTCATGCCACATCTATAGGCCAACTTAAAAGCCATTTTCAACTTAAACCTTTAATTGCATCTGAAATCTGAAATTTATTATATTAATTCCCTTTTGTCTTTTTGACTGCTTTTTCGTCATAAAATAGTCCATTTTATTCACATTCTGCTTCTTTTGAAGTATAACTCAAAACAATATATAACAAATTTCACTATCAATGATATACTTTAAATTAAAAAACAAATAAAACATTCGTCATTTACAGCTTAAAAAAGAAAATAATTTACAATAAGTAATCAAATAATTTCAAATGAATTACCTTAACATTATTAAACTAGTACTTATAGTTTACTCCATTTATAAACTTATAAAAGATATATTATCACAAATCACATAAAAAAGGTTCAGTACTAAATAATTATAATTCCCAAAGGCACAAATCAAACTTCAATCACAATATTCACTTATCTAATTTCAAATCATAAGTCTTTCAAACTCCCTTTAAATGCAAGTTATCACACGACATTAAACTGGAAAAAAATAGGTTTTCAAAAATGTTAAGTATACAGCTACAATTGGTGAAAGAATGTGAACTTCAAGAAACGTCCATCGAAGTGTGTTTACCAAAGTAAGTGTTCTAATCCATTGAATGTGATTACGACAACTCTAGTTGACTGTCAAGTCCTGTACCACCAGGGCAGATCACATATTTAAAAGGAAAGCAGTCAGGCTTGACAATATGCCTCTAAGGGTTATACTCTACTCCTGAGTAAAATCTAGCCTATGATTATCAGACATATTGACTAGTTATTTGTTTAATAGCGATCACTGAAAACTAGAGGGGGCTCCACTGTCTTCAATAATAGGTGACATCGTTCCATGGTACACATTTTACCTGTGTATATTTGGTCGTCTTTTCTTTACTGTAAGATATATAATGAAGACTGAGTTGAATTCAATGTTTGTTTTAGCTCAAATTGACAACGAACATGGTTAACATTCCCTTTTATTAATTGAACCTCGCCCCTTTTCTCTCAAAATATTGATACTGACACCCTTACAAATTCATAAGGTGAGATTGAAGGTTAATGTGTATTGGGGATCCTTGGAAGCTTCCATTGGTTTGTACAAATCTGATATTTATAGGTATATAAATCAAGTAAATAACAAAATAACATCAAAATTTTATTTTCTATATGTTTCAGTAGTATCTTCAGGGAAACAAAACATAGTTACAATAATGAAGTTGACATAAAACAATAACAACTTCATTATGGAAGAATCTGTATGAATTAATATTATGCGAAAGTAAAATGCCTAAATATATTAATCATTCATTAAATGAGAATAAAAATAGTTCTTTATCACCTATTTAATAAAGGTTTAAACAAGGTTTCCCTTATTTTCATATATATATACATATATCTTGTCAGCATACCATTGGACCGGTAATACTTATATCAATAGAAAGTAGAGGTGTTCTTATGACTGGGAAAAATACCAGATGGTCCCACAAGTCCTTAATTAACTGGAAATTAGGCTATTTAGGGATTTCCCTCGGTAGGGTACTACCAGAGGTATGTACATCAAGTCTCAAATGTCGTTGATCTTTTTTTTGATCATCCAGTCTGTTAATTCTGTACATAACTGGACGCTGTGGTTGTTAAGTATGCACGTATGCATAACAACAATGGCATTTTGGTATTCCATTTATTATCTCTTGCAAAAGGCAGTAAAACGTTTAAATATCACTTTGTAAAAAACTTATGAATGAATTTAAATAAGTTTTAACTCACTAATACCGTATATTTCCGTGTATAATGCGCAGGTTTTTGCCATAAAATGGGCCCAACAAAGAGGGGGTGCGCACTATATACGGGTAAATAAATTTGGAGTATTTTTCCCAACGAAAATGCCGCAAGTCGATGTTAAGGATCCGCCATTTTGTCTTCCTTCATCGACACTCGCGGTAAAATTGATTTGTGTAAAAGATTGAATTAAAGATTGAATTATGATTTTAATAACGGCCCAATATGATTAATATCTTATAAATTAAATATTTATTGTTAAATATTTGAACAAAACTAAAATGATTTAAGTTAATAACTTTTAAAATGGAAAATGTTACGTGAAGACGAGAGGTACCAACAAAAATAATGTTCACGGGCAAAGCATTTTCAATGGCTTTTATAGTAGGAACAATGGATTGTCATGCTTGATGACATGCCTCAATACGTAATCGAGTCTTGCCTGAATATAAATACGGTTACCAGAATAAGTGGGTTTTAATATAATCCATTGTTTTCCTAATTATTCATCAGATATGATACACAAGGTTCACGCCGTCAATTTTTTCATTTCCGTTGAGAGGCAATACTAGTCGATAAATCTATGCGGGGGGTAAAAGCAGACGATAAAAATAAACTATTGAGCGAATCGTGTCACTCCAGCGATGATTAAAGACTTAATTAAGAAAGACAGAGATTTTAATTTACGTTAAACAAACGAAACAATCACAATTAAGTATTCACACAAAAGGAACTGACGCAATATCATGATTATTATTCGCATTATGATTACAAGTATAATCGGGCCTATTAGTCTTACACCAAGTCAGTTACCGTTAGCCCTTCGAATTCCTGTCAATGATATCTTCTTCAATACGCCAAAGTTTACCGGGTAATTGCACATTTTTCTTCAAGATGAATATCATCCTCAGTACCGTAAATTAATAGCATGATGCATGATTTATAAATAACACTCAATAATACCATTACAAGAGATTAGAAGCAATAACTACGGGATTAAAATGGATTTTATTATAAAAATAAATAGTAGAAACGTAAGTTGCAGTGGAACATTGTTTATTATAAAAAAAATCTATGAATGGTGACTTACATATTGACAACTATTTCCCGATATCGGTGTCTGTGAAATGCCAACTTAAAGTCATATTTTTGCCGCGAAAAGGGGTGCGCACTATACATGGGTAAATGAATTTTCCCCGATTTCGCGGAGGCAAGGAAGGGGTGCGCATTATACATGCCTGCGCACTATATTCGGAATTATACGGTAATAAAATATAAGGTAGCTTGCCAGGCAAGGTAACATACGCCCACTTCAGCAAACAGAATATTACATGTTTTTTCATTTAATCAAGGACAATAACTCATAAACCTAGAACATCCAGAATCGCACCATTTTTTAACTTGTCCGAGATATTATTAAGATGAATACACATACCAAGTTTCATTCCAATCGGATAAAAACTACAGCTTCTATTACGTACACAAGTAAATTTTAACGTTAATTCATTTAATCAAGGGCCATAAACCATAAACAGACATATGGCGAGATATTATCAAGATGAATACACATACCCAGTTTCATTCATATCGGATGAAAACTACAGCTTCTATTGCATAGACAAGTAAATTTCAACGTTTTTTCATTTAATCAAGGGCCATAACTCATAAACCGACATCTTGTCCGAGATATTATCAAGATGAATACACATATCAAGTTTCATTCAAATTGGATGAAAACTACAGCTTCTATTGCGTACACAAGTAAATTTTAACGTTTTTCCATCTAATCAAGGGCCATAACTCATAAACCGACATCTGGAATCGTGCCATTTTCAAACTTGTCCGAGATATTATCAAGATGAATACACATACCAAGTTTCATTCAAATTGGATAAAAACTACAGCTTCTATTGCGTACACAAGTAAATTTGAACGTATTTTCATTCAATCAAGTGCAATAACTCATAAACCGACATATGGAATAGTGCCATTTTCGAACTTGTCCGAGATATTATCAAGATGAATGCACATACCAAGTTTCATTCAAATCGGATAAGAACTCTGGCCTGTATCGCGTACACAAGTAATTGTTGACGGACGGACTGACCGACCGACGGACGGACAGGGGTGATGGCAATATACGTCCACATTTTCATGTGGGCGTATAAAAATCAATTCTTATACACCTTCATTCATATTTATATATAGAGTCTAATTTAGTGTTTCAAAGTAGATCAGAGTCAAATGGATTCCACAAGCATTTCTATGTCCACATAGGTCTTTTGAACTTGAGAATACATGGATTATTCAATAGAAACCCCAATTAATCAATTAGTAAGCTTACTTTGGCTCTAATAAGTGAGGGAACCCATCTTTGAATCTTTTAATAAAATATCTTTTAGTTGTCTCTTTTTCATAATTGTTTTGATTGGGTCACGGGTGCACTCTTCCAAATGTTTAATCCTTCTATATATTCTAGATATTTTCATATGATGTAAGATAGCTTGCCAGGCAAGGTAATATATGCCCACTGGCAACATTTGAATTTTTGGCTTTAAGTGGATAGTAAGATCAGGAAGGAATCCAAAAATGTTGTGACGTACTAATATACATGACCAAGATTTGTATCTAAGTAAGTAAGTAAGATTATTATGTAAAGTAAATAATAGAATCCACCGTAAGGTAGGTCGGTATAATAGGGTGATCACCAATCTAGATACGCAAAGAGGACCAGCGAGATATGTAGACACGATCAACAATAATATGTAGTTAAGGTTTGTCAGAATTTTAAAACACACTGGTGGAGAGACTCCCAAAAGCGAATAGAGCTAGATATTGAATCTTTTAGACAGTCTTATAAAGTTGTGCACTGAGTGACCAGTCCGACTATCTTTGTCTGCGGCCTCAATTGGACCTGTGGACAGACTGAATGTATGATGACCCCTGTCGGTTCTGGATACCCTCTTGCACCTTCTATTTCAATATTTTTAATATAATATAACCAATATAATATACATCATCACCTTATTGTTCATTTATATATCAAGATGAATTGATTTTGGTAACAGATTAACATAAGCTTTAGCCTACTTATGAATTGTAATGTAATTATGTTGTAGTTGAAAATGAAAATATTGTTTAAATCAACATTTGAATAAAATCACCAGAATGAAATATTCAACCTTCAGTCATGCATATATAACCTTGCCTTGCAAGCTACCTTTTGAAGATACAACTGGTACAACCTAAGAACTCTTGTTCTCAATAGTGGCTTTAAAGAGTCTCTGTATTGAAGCATTTGACAATAATGTCAAGAACTGTGTAATGAGCCAGGCTCTTAAATTGTGGAATGAATGCAACTTAAAGAGCCTAATTATGTTTATGTTGACACTTTAATCAAAACTTGCATGAATTGGAAATATTCATTCAAATCGGATGAAAACTACAGCTTCTATTGCGTAGACAAGTAAATTTCAACGTTTTTCATTTAATCAAGGGCCATAACTCATAAACCAACATCTGGAATCGTGCCACTTTCAAACTTGTCTGAGATATTATCAAGATGAATACACATATCAAGTTTCATTCAAATTGGATGAAAACTACAGCTTCTATTGCGTACACAAGTAAATTTTAACGTTTTTCCATCTAATCAAGGGCCATAACTCATAAACCGACATCTGGAATCATGCCATTTTCAAACTTGTCCGAGATATTATCAAGATGAATACATATACCAAGTTTCATTCAAATTGGATAAAAACTACAGCTTCTATTGCGTACACAAGTAAATTTTAACGTATTTTCATTATTCAAGGGCCATAACTCATAAACCGACATCTGGAATCGTGCCATTTTCAAACTTGTCCGAGATATTATCAAGATGAATACACATACCAAGTTTCATTCAAATTGGATAAAAACTACAGCTTCTATTGCGTACACAAGTAAATTTGAACGTTTTTTCATTCAATCAAGTGCAATAACTCATAAACCGACATATGGAATAGTGCCATTTTCGAACTTGTCCGAGATATTATCAAGATGAATGCACATACTAAGTTTCATTCAAATCGGATAAGAACTCTGGCCTGTATCGCGTACACAAGTAATTGTTGACGGACGGACGGACCGACAGGGGTGATGGCAATATACATCCAGTAATGTCAAGAACTGTGTAATGAGCCAGGCTCTTAAATTGTGGAATGAATGCAACTTAAAGAGCCTAATTATGTTTATGTTGACACTGTTATCAAAACTTGCATGATTTGGAAATATTTTATTTTATGGAGTTCCTAGGTTATGATGACAAGGTGCATTTGGTACTCAAGGAATATGCGAGTAAATTGTATGTATGCAAATGTACTCATTTTTCAAAAGGACTTCCTGCGGTATTTGAAATTTCTTTATATAGAGTCTATATATATATTATAGACAGCAGAA
Source organism: Nipponacmea schrenckii (assembly GCA_030562195.1). Classification (NCBI taxonomy): domain Eukaryota; kingdom Metazoa; phylum Mollusca; class Gastropoda; family Lottiidae; genus Nipponacmea; species Nipponacmea schrenckii. The sequence goes on from CM060201.1 coordinate 12,809,485, forward strand.
ATTTCATTTATTGTTGAATGAAAACAACACATTTCATATCTTTTTAATTCTAAAATATACACAATAATACACAAAGCTACTAAATATATGATTCTTCCTTCCTTTTATGTTTTTTATAATTTCATCCCAAACTTTGTATAACTTTCTTCTGGTCTCATATCTTCAAATAAAAAATAAAACAACTGTTAATCATTTATAAAATGAATACAAAACCTGAATATATTTTTTGTTACTTCTATTCAATAAACGTTGCCTAAATGACATGAAGATATGTATATTTAGAAACATGGGTGGTTACACTAATTCAATATGTCATATTAAACCTATTATTTCGCCTCAACGCAGATTCTAATCCAGGTAAAGGAATTAAAAAGTTAAACATTTAAAATTGGAATTTAAACTTAATTTTGAACAATCTAAATTGGTTATCAATTCAAAATATAGCTTAAATTTTAAAGTTTTTGATATTTCTATGGTTTATAGAATTTAGGAATCTATGTGTAAGTGTGTTAAGGTTAAGTGTAGAGTTAGGATTAATGTTAATGTATGGAGAGGAATAGAAAAATCATTCCGATATAAATTCCTAAATTTTACAGACCATAGAAGTATAAAATTGAAATATATTCCAATGAAATATTTGAAATCTAACCAATGCAGATTGTACAAAAATTCTCTAAATACCAATAAAAAATTCTCCACATCAGAAGCAAAATTTTGAATTAAGTTGTCTCTGAAGGGTTATTTAGCCTTTTTCTAAATATTTTTTTATGACATCCAAACGTTAAATCTCGGGACATATAACTTTATGTAACCAATCACATTTCTAAACAATAATCTATATATCATTTTGATGGCTACGTTTAATATAGTAGGCCCTATTTCTCACCTAAGTCACGAGAAACGCGTAAAAATGGTTCAATTTAACTGCAGAATCAATAATTGCAGTCTATTGAAACCATCAAATTAAAATTTAGAATTTATCAAGTAATTTTAATCAATTTAAAAAAAAAGTGGTTCTAATATGGATCATCAAAAAAATCCTGCAAAATATTCAGAGATTTGAAGTTCTAATCAAAACAGGGTTTCAAAACAATTCAAATCATTAAAAAAAATTAAAATAGATTTACCACAGAATCAATATTTCTGGTAAAAAAAAGCACGAATTTATGAAATTTGAAAGATATCAAAGTGAATTGAACAGAAAATTTGGTCAAATCAAAAATATTCTTTGGTTATTTCTAACCATTACAAGTTCATAACTTGTAGAATACAAGCTTCATTGAAAACTAAACGAACAGGATTTTCTTACTGCCATAAGATTGAAACAGAATACAAACAGGGTATATATTTAATAAAAAAATTCATTTGAAAGACAAAGCTCATCTTATTCTGTTAACAAATGTTTCTTATTCAGAAGAACATATGAACTCACTAAACAGTAGTGGGAAGCAGTGATGGTATTGATGGCATCCATATAAATATCAAATAGTTAAATTTATTTAATGATCATACATATTTTAAAAACACATAAAGCATTATAAAATTGACTATTGTCAAAATAAATTCCTGTAAGCATGCATGTCAAAATAAATTCCTGTAAGCCATGCATGTGAAAATAAATTCCTGTAAGCCATGCATGTGAAAATAAATTCTTGTAAGCCATGCATTGTTCAAGCATAATATAGTACTCAATTCCTGACTATCATATTTTTTGAGGTTCTATAGCACACTCGGGGTTCCAGTTGACCCAGCTGTAAATGGGTACCAACAATCCAGGAAAGAACAATGCTTGGAGGTTTGAAACAAAATAAAGAGATTGATATTCAAATGGTTGTTACACGATGCTATCACTTAATGGTCTTAATCCCACCACCAGAGTTTAGTATGCCACCCGATAGACGCAGGACCTGCCCAAGTTTGACCGCCTTTATCCATTGAACACATGAAAACTGAGAATTATTTAGAAAAATATCTGGCACTAGTCTAGATTTGATCCCCCTGAAGCAAGGTAAAAAATATGGAATGTCATTTGATTTTTTGTTGATCTAATTTGCAACCGTAGGACTTCATGACCACACCTACTCAGTACCGCCCTGCAGTAATAGTGGCCCCCACACCTACCACATGCTTGCCTTCAGCTGTCATGCAGGTTGCCGTCCCCTACCCAGTTTAGTAAAAAACAACATCATCAATCTTATAGCCATTTCTACAGAGGGAGAATTCCTAATATATAAGACTGAAATATGTCCAGTTAAAGCCAAAGTTTAAATTTTAACAACTCCCCTTATCCTAAAGAAGTTGTATTCATAAACAAAGCCCCTGTTGAACTTGGAAATACACTCATACTTGAAGTTGATTTCATGTTAAGTGACTAAAATATTGTCCACATAAAATCAACCTTTATAAATCTGAGAGCTTTAAACATTCTTTCTTTACATCTTATATGATACACAGCTCATCAGATTATAGCCAAAAATGGAGGAAAGACTTGAATTGGGAAGAGAAAATTTGGCCAGGCTTCCCTTATAACCTAAAGAAGTCATCTTTTCTCTTCAAACAAAATAGGATTTTAAGTTTGACTAGTATAAAACACATTCACACATTTACAGAAAAGTTCAACAGGCAGCATAAATAAACCCAATAGATTCTCAGATTCAAGTGTTCTGTTCCCTAGGAAGTTTTACAAGGAGCCCTGTTACGCTTCGGAGAGATTATGCTTTTTATCCTTCTAGTGGATAGGATCTGATATCGTAACCAAGGGAAGATCCCGTTAAGAATGAGAAGAAAATTTGAAATTAACAGAATGTAACAACCAATATGAATACTCTCTATTGATTCTGATGTCCTTTTGTCTTGTAAACAAATATCATTTAACCAGCTCCATCAGTTTTATTTCTATCATATATTAAAACATTATCATTCCTTCAGTTTTATTATCATATATTAAAACAATATGATTCCTTCAGTTTTATTTCTATCATATATTAAAACATTATTATTCCTTAAATTTTATTATCATATATTATAACATCATCATTCCTTTAGTTTTATTATCATATATTATAACATTATCATTCCTTCAGATTTATTATATATTATAACATTATCATTTCTTCAGATTTATTATCATATAAAAACAATATGATTCCTTCAGTTTTATTTCTATCATATATTATAACATTATCATTCCTTCAGTTTTATTATCATATATTATAACATTATCATTCCTTCAGTTTTATTATCATATATTATAACATTATCATTTCTTCAGATTTATTATCATATAATATAACATTATTATTCCTTCAGTTTTATTATCATATATTATAACATTATCATTCCTTCAGTCTTATTATCATATATTATAACATTATCATTCCTTCAGATTTATTATCATATATTATAACATTATCATTTCTTCAGACTTATTATCATATAATATAACATTATTATTCCTTCAGTTTTATTATCATATATTATAATATTATCATTCCTTGAGTATTATTATCATATATAACAACATTATCATTTCTTCAGATTTATTATCATATTATAATATAACATTATTATTCCTGCAGTTTTATAATCATATATTATAACATTATCATTCCATCAGTTTTATATTAGTTACTTTAACTTTATTCATTATCAAATGACAATTTGTTACCAGTATAAATATATCAATGTCTAAATGATTCTTAAATTTAGTATATTATTACAATATATAACACAAGATTATAAATATTTAATAAATATTATAACAATACAAATACAAAATACTTTTATCTAAGGTGATGTCAGATAAAACCAAAAACTGATCACCAATCTATTTCTTCTTTATTGGTAATAAAATTATAATTAAAAAAGAAGTCACTATGTTGTAGAAACAAAATAAAGAGATTGATATTCAAATGGTTGTTACACAATGCTATCACTTAATGGTCTTAATCCCACAGCTAGTCCCACCGCCAGAGTTTAGTATGCCACCCGATAGACGCAGGACCTGCCCAAGTTTGACCGCCTTTATCCATCGAACACATGAAAACTGAGAATAATTTAGAAAAATATCTGGCACTAGTCTAGATTTGATCCCCCTGAAGCAAGGTAAAAAATATAGAATGTCATTTGATTTTGAAAAGATCTAATTGTTGCGACCGTAGGACACATGACCACACCTACCCATAACAAGTAGCAAAAGGCCCCCTCATCTACTACATGTCTTACTTCAGCTGTCACGCAAGCCGCCGTCCTTTACCCAGATTTGAAAAAAATAACATCATCAATTTTATAGCCATTCCTACAGAGGGAGAATTCCTAATATATAAGACTGAAATATGTCCAGTTAAAGCCAAAGTTTAAATTTTAACAACTCCCCTTATCCTAAAGAAGTTGTATTCATAAACAAAGCCCCTGTTGAACTTGGAAATACACTCATACTTGAAGTTGATTTCATGTTAAGTGACTAAAATATTGTCCACATAAAATCAACCTTTATAAATCTCAGAGCTTTAAACATTCATTCTTTACGTCTTATATGATACACAGCTCATCAGATTATAGCCACAGTGGAGGAAAGACTTGAATTGCGAAGAGAAAATTGGGCCAGGCTTCCCATATAACCTAAAGAAGTCATCTTTTCTCTTCAAACAAAAAAGGATTTTAAGTTTGACTAGTAAAAAACACATTCACACATTTACTGAAAAGTTCAACAGGCAGCATAAATAAACCCAATAGATTCTCAGATTCAAGTGTTCCGTTCCCTAGGAAGTTTTACAAGGAGCCCTGTTACGCTTCGGAGAGATTATGCTTTTTATCCTTCTAATGGATTGGATCTTACATCGTGATTTGTAATTAACAGAATGTAACAACCAATACAATTAATCTCTTACTATTGATTCTGATGTCCTTTTGTCTTGTAAACAAATATCATTTAACCAGCTCCTTCAGCTTCATATTTATATATTATATCATTCCTTCAGATTTATTATCATATATTATATCATTATCAGTCCTTCAGCTTTATTATCATATATTATAACATTATCATTCCTTCAGTTTCATTATCATATATTATAACATTATCATTCCTTCAGTTTTATTATCATAAATTATAACATTATTGTTCCTTCAGATTTATTATCATATATTATAACATTTTCATTCCTTCAGTCTTATCATATATTATGACATTATCATTCCTTCAATTTTATTATTATCATATATATTATAACATTATCATTCCTTCAGTTTTATTATCATATATTATAACATTATCATTCCTTCAGTTTTATTATCATATATTATAACATTATCATTCCTTCAGTTTTATTATCAAATACTATAACATTATCATTCCTACAGTTTTATTATCAAATATTATAACATTATCATTCCTACAGTCTTTTTATCATATATTATAACATTATCATTCCTTCAGTTTTATTATCATATATTATAACATCATTCCTTCAGTTTTATTATCAATATTATAAATTATCATTCCTACAGTTTTATTATCAAATATTATAACATTATCATTCCAACAGTCTACTTATCATATATTATAACATTATCATTCCTTCAGTTTTATTATCAAATATAACATTATCATTCCTACAGTTTTATTATCAAATATTACATTATTATCATTCCTACAGTCTTATTATCATATATTATAACATTATATTGTATATATATAACAAACATTTCAAGTTATTTAAGCAATCTAAGATTTGACCTACCTCAGAATACAACCAAATTTCTTTTGGTTTTTAGATGAATTCCTCCTTTATGATGTAAGCTTATAGCTGTAAGATAAAAGAATTATTTTTCTTTTTGAAAAGTCTCAGATGCTAAAACAAAAGTTACTGGTATTTTCAATGTGCAAAAAACAAAATTCATATATAAAATTGGGATCTTAGCATTCTTATCATTCTTGAAGGTGACTGTATTCACAAGATGACTTTTAGATTCTTGCCTTTTCTTATTCAAAAATTCAGATGGACATATTATCATGCTATCAATATTAAATTACATTTACCTTATTAATAAATGGTGTTTACTCTTAGCATTAAATCTTTGATTATAATTACATGCTAGGATATCACTCATATTAAAAACATCACACTGAAACACATAAAGATATAAAATAGAAGGCTCAAACACTAATGTCCTGATTTTTTTCAATAAACACAAAATATTACAATCAAAAAATCAGGCTAGATTAAAAGGAAAATTTCTTATTTATGAAATATATTATTAAAAAAAATGAAACAAATGAAGGCTTACCTAAGAAAAGGCTTGAGGTCCAAAAATGTTCAAGTCTGCATCCAGGAAATTTTCTGTTATGTTTGCTGACATTACAACAAGAAGTGAACCCTGGGATGTCTGCAGTCTCAATGAACATACAATACAGGTGTAGAGGTCTGTACCCTTTACTGATTTCAGCTCACCCCATTAACAATACAGGTGTAGAAAGGTCTCTACCCTATACTGATTTCAGCTCACCCTCAAACTATGATTTACACCCTTTTTGTTTAAATTTCTAGAAATTCTCTAATCCCTGAACAAAATTCATCCTTAAACATTTTAATCAACTCTGATAGTGGATCAATGTTATACTTTGGGAAAAACCTTTTTACTTATGATCTGTCTTTACAATATAAGATAGATTGCCAGGCAAGGTAATACAAGGTAAAATACGATCACTGGCAGCATTGAATTTGAATTAAAAATGAAATATTCAACCTTCAATCATATACTTCTGTTCTAGGGTGATAAATGTACAATATAACTAAGTTTCATTAAAATCTGTCAAGAATTATACCTAATAACAAGGCAATAACTTAACAAATATTTTTCAGTATTTTAGATTATTCAAAGGGTTTGCTCTTTCAACAAAATTCATCAAAATCTGTATGGAATAGTGCCTTGAAGAGTGTTTACAAGCCAAAAACAGAACATGTTTTAAAGAACATGGGCAATAATTCATACTAAATATTTTTTTTTATTTCTTATTTTCAGCAGGGTCCATCCTTGGGTGATAATTAACAATTTCAGCAACTTTTGTCAAAATCGGTCAAGAATTGTGCCTTTCATGTGGGTGTATAAAAATGAATACTTCCCTACTGAGAAAATATTCAACGAATATTAATCATTAGAAATTTGTTTAGTTTGTTTGTATACAACGAAAAAATTATTACCATAGCGTGCTCACCCAATGATGGGGATGGGATGTCGTTTATTCCTGTTTTAGCGTTGATAACTTAAGGACCGGTCACACAACTTTAACTTTATTGGAGCGTTCCTTGGTAGGGAGAGGCCGAATCATGGCAATGAAATATAGTTTACGGTTTGATACTTGTTGATTAGTACTTAGTGTAGTATACTAAACATCGTTTAAAAAATGTCCAGTTGGGAAAAAAATAAATTAACAGCCCTGATATCAATGAAAACCAAAGTTCATCACCTCAACCAATCATGTGTCCGCTCTTAAAACTTCTCCACCAAAGTTTGTGCAACATTTAATCACCGCCAAGACAAAACTGGCAAAGCAGCATTGGTCCAGCGCTCAATACTTCTGCGTTGGACTAGCAGACCCAAGTGTCTACGAACTTACATCTATCGGTGACAAACTTTTACTAGGGGTTGTTGCCGCTAGATTATTTTGTGCTCAAAACTTTCAGAGCGGTAGGAGGGACCAAGCTATGGCCAAGTGTATACTGCTTTGCCTTAATGGGCGTGCTGTTGCCACTAGCAATATTTTGTGCAGCTAAAAGTTTTCGGATCGGTAGGAGGGACCTACAGCGGTCACCGCTGCCGGAAATCTCTAGTAAAGCTCTGGCGGTGTCACTGGGCCAGCTCAAATTCAAATCAACTTTGCATTAAATTTATCTGTTTTCATCCTTTATTAAAACTATAAGAAATATGAGAACAATCATTCAATAATGAATGAAATCTGGGGTTACACCATCTTTACACATCTCAAGTCAATCACAAACCATTTTCAATTTTAATCTCACACATAAAATTACAATTTCAAATAATTGGAGTATGTGAAGAGGGCTGATTTTCTTAGATGTGGGCTGACTAAATTAGAAAGAGTTACTTCCCATTGGAATCATTTACATTGCATTTAACTTGGTCTGAATTTTCCTGTTAAGAAAAGAGTAATTCCCCTTCTCTCCTAAAAAATAAATCTCTACAAATCAATCAAAAATACATTATTTCCTGAGAAACCTATATTTATTCCTTTTAATGAAAACGCTCTTGCATGCTTTGATACTTATTTCGAGAGATATATGGTCATGAGTGAACAAAAATGAATTGTCAACAGTTATTTTGTTAGCATGTTATTACTTAAGGAACTCACTAGCAGACACATGAAATTCAAAACTTAAACAAATTTTGCACTCTATTTCAGATTTTGTGAGATAAAGAGATATTTGATAGGCAAAGGGATATCTCTATAAATTATCATTTTGCTTACAGTGACAGTCAAACGGATGTTGTTAAATTGTAGTGGTCCACTTTCATTTTGACTAGTTTAAAATTTTAGTGGTCATGATATATTGAATTTTTATACAAAATATTACCCAGGCCTTCATGTGACATCGGAAAGTTATGAAAGAGATTTCTCATAAAACTTATAGAAGGTTAAATATTGTGATTTAACATGGTATTTTTATTCAGAGAATAGGTCTCAAAATAACAAAATAAACTTTCATAATCTTTGTCTTGATAGTTTAGTAAAATAAGCTTATATAAGAAAAGCTGACATCAGGCTCTAAAACCTTGCAAAGCTATTTATTGTCCAGTTTGTCAAGATTTACTTCTAAAAGAACTCTAACATGCAACAGTGGTAAAACATCATAGTCAAATTAATCTACTAGTATCCAAGGAAACTGAAAGACAAATTGTCATATATAAGAGAGTTCTATTTATTCTTCAATCTGGTGTACTTGTTTAGAAAACATGCTTTCAATGAAAATTGTGGACTTATTTCTCCACCTGAAGCTAGGCCAGGTACACTTGCTGCAGACAAACAATGTTGATTAGTAGTTGACAATACAAACACTGCTTCTATTGAATACATTCTTGTTGACTATTCACACTTCTTAAAGTTAACTTTTAAAATAAAATAAACAATCTTAACAAGAACTACCTTGTGCTTTCTATTAGACACAGATAATTATTTCTTAGTTGTAGTAAAAGTAGAAGATTCTGAGTTTAAATGACTTGCTCCTGTATAGTGCTACAAACACTTTCCAAACCAACTATGGGATAAAAGAAGGGCAGTTAGAAAAATTCTCATAATTCAGTCAGCTCATTTTTTATTTCCAACAGTTGCAAGGTCTGTGCACTGTTTATTTTCCCATTCAAACGACCAGATGCTTTTCCTTGCCGGCCTCTCTGACCTGCATCACTGAGCGGTAAACCCTAGGTTTGAAAAAATCTGAAGGTTTCTTCGACCTATGCTGAGATTGAACCAAGGATAATGAGCTAGTGTCATCCTCAGTGCACAGTCATGGCTCCTCACTATCATAAGAAATCCTATTCTAACTCCATGAACACACATAAACAAATAATTTGCATGTTATCATATTTTTACGATCACATTTGTATAATAAAATCAACTCAACTATCTATGAAATATTGAAAGATTTAATATCCTAGTTTTTATAGGATTTTAAACACTGTTGAAAAGTAGGTCTTTCAATTTATTTTCTTAAAGTAAATGCACATAATCAGCATTTCAAATGGATTAAAAGGATAAATCAACCATTGTTCTTGTAGTATTTATTCTTAACATATGATCGCTTTTCTTGAAATTATATATCGTACATTGCCTGACTATGGTGAGGTCAATTCAAGAGTAGAATTCAAGGAGGTGAGTAAATCCTGTGAGAGTTATATCCCTCATATTTACAACTGATTTCCAAGACTAGCACCGTCTTCATTAGTCCATGAGGTGCAGAAGAGTAGAATCAAAACTCCAATCATTTCATTACCAAACTTGCAATTTGAAATTGTCTTAATGGATGTATTAAGTGTTTATAGGATTTTGATGTTAAGTTGTGACACAAGGGAAATGAACTGTTATTGGCAAATATTGAGTGAAATTTCCTTTGAAGACTTTGTATGTCTTAAAGTATAAAAAATGTCAGCATGGGGTGGAGCCCCACACACTTATAACAGCAGTTCAGCAAAAGAAGAAGGTACAATTTCTAAGACTTGAGGCAATATTTCCCTCTGTATTCATTTACCAAGAAAACTGACAGAAAATAGTACTCAACAGCACAATTTGAATGAATCATAAGACCTAAACTTGATATTGACCAAAGTTCAAAATGTATTCTTTGTCAAAACAAACAAAAGACTTGTATAATACTTTAATCTGATTACCTCTCCTTATATACTATATACATGTCTTTATACCATAAATAATAACTAATTATACACAATGTCACACCATCAAAGTTTTCTGATATGTTGGTAGATTAGGGGAGTTGGGTGGAAGACACAAAATAGAGATACTTTAATCTGATTACCTCTCCTTATGTAGTATATACATGTTATATTTCATTAATAATAACTAATTATATACAATATAACCTTTGATATACATATTGCTCAAATTTTGATTTATTAAAATCAAAGTTCATATACTAAGATCAGAGCTGATACACCAGATTCAGAGTGGATACACCAGGTTAAGAGTTACACCAGATTCAGAGTTGATACAATAGCTTAAGAGTTGTTATACCAGATTCAGAGTTGATACACCAGGTTAAGAGTTGCTACACTAGATTCAGAGTTGACTAGGTTCAGAGCTGATACACTAGATTCAAAGTGGATACACCAGGTTTAGAGTTGTTAAACCAGGTTTAGAGTTGACTAGGATCAGAGCTGATACACCAGATTCAAAGTGGATACACCAGGTTTAAAACTGTTACACCAGGTTTAGAGTTGACTAGGATCAGAGCTGATACACCAGATTCAGAGTGGATACAACAGTTTAGAGTTGTTACACAAGATTCAGAGTTGACTAGGATCATAGCTGATACACCAGATTCAGAGTGGATACACCAGGTTTAGAGTTGTTACACCAGGTTTAGATTTGACTAGGATCAGAGTTGATACACCAGATTCAGAGTGGATATACCAGGTTTAGAGTTGTTACACCAGGTTTAGGATTGACTAGGATCAGAGCTGATATACCAGATTCAGTGTGGATACACCAGGTTTAGAGTTGTTACACCAGGTTTATAATTGACTAGGATCAGAGCTGATACACCAGATTCAGTGTGGATACACAAGGTTTAGAGTTGTTACACCAGGTTTAGAGTTGACTACGATCAGAGCTGATACACCAGATTCAGAGTGGATACACCAGGATAAGAGTTGTTACACCAGATTCAGAGTTGACTAGGATCAGAGCTGATACACCAGATTCAGAGTGGATACACCAGGTTTAGAGTTGTTACCCCAGGTTTAGAACTGACTAGGATCAGAGCTGATACACCAGATTCAGTGTGGTTACACCAGGTTTAGAGTTGTTAACCAGGTTTAGAATTGACTAAGATTAGAGCTGATACACCAGGTTCAGAATGGAGTCAGAAATCAAATGATAGGTTGATCTCAAAGTTAGAGCCAATCATATTCAAGGATTGCAAACCTCTAGAATAATCAGTTTATCATGTGTCTTCAACAATATGATATATTATGCTCTTGGCTTTAAATGTTTATCTATTTATTAAATCCACTGAAAACCCTCCTATCTCTTGTAGATATCAAAAATTTATGACTTATAGACTCTCAATAGTACACCATAAGGCCTCTTGTCTCAACTCAAATTACAAACAAGCACCTTGATCTTTCTTCAAGAGACTTACATATTATCATGTTGAACAGACATAAAGAACTCTCTAAATTTCAATTAGATTTAACTTGATGTCAAATATTGGTGTTGATTCACTCTGTAATACAGGAACAGCAAATCTATTTCATTCTATTTTTAGGATTAAAAAGAAAATAAAGACTAACTGCTTTGTATTTACCAATATACATAACAAAATCTTTAAATTTCAAGATTGGTTTTTATTTGCCACCTTTACAGGAATGTTCAATCTTACTCATTCTATTTTAGGATTCAAAATAAAAATTAAAAACTGTTAGAAAACGTCTTATTCATAGTTTCCTTCATGTTCTATAGAATGTGTAAAAAGTAAATGTATCAATTATCAGTGTAATATCTCAAGGTAATGCGGTATGGAAAATAAAATCGATTTTAAGGGGTTTGAAGTGAAACTAACTAGCTTATTAGTAAAAAATAATGTGACCTCAACCTAGATCTCTGCAGATCAAAAACCAGCTTACTGGTGGTACAGACATTGTACCAAGAGAGAAATACTTTTTTCAAACCAGCCTCATATTAAGGCCAGATAATTTTTTATTGTCCTCAAGCAGTCCAATGCATTCAATAATGACATAACATGCAGACCTTTGGTGTTACGGTCATTAACCTATACTTAATAAAGTATTAAGAGATATTTATCCAATACCAATGAACAAAACACATACAGAATCCTCATTATATGAAAACTACATTATGCTTCTAGATCCTAATCCAAAGTGAGAATAAAGGGTTAAGAGATAGGAAAAAGCAAGAGACTGTTGAAAGGTGTTCATCATGATGTGAACTATAAAGTCAGCAACCATAGAAATTAATGGATAAGACAATATTAATTGAATAGAGTTAATTAACGATTGCTATAATAAACAGTGAAACAGCTACCATGTGTATCACAAAGATTGCCAATTATAACCTCTGTTTAAAGTGCACTGCTTATAGTAATTTGCCTGACTTACATGTCATAAAATAAGATATAAAATCAGATGGTGTTAAACTCAATTTCAAGCAAATACAATAAGGCTATATTAAATATCACATTCTACAAAGTGATTCATATTGATTCAATGTTCACTTCATTTAATAAATCAACATGATATTATCTGCCTACTGTTGTCCTGTCATCCATGTCATGTTACCTTGATTGACTATAATCTTTCTCTTTAATGATGTCAACACTGTTCTGAGATATTACATTGAATAGTAATAAGCTTCCTAGGTCCTAGCTATGCCAGGGGTTTCAATCTATTGAAGAGAGTAGACAGTTTATATAATTCCACTGAGACTGAAAACAATTTTATGGTTTCTTAAAAAAATTTAACTTTGAAGTTTCAAGGCATAAAGATTTGATGTTGCCACTAATAGCAGCTATCTTTTTTTTTCAGAAGTGTTATATTCATTAACTCCTTTAAACTTTCTAAAAAAAACTTTCAATAAGTCAGCCCCTATCTTTAAAAGACTATAAAGGGTTAGAAGAGAAAAGTGAAACTACCTATTAAACTTCAATGAATCGCCATCAAAAAACATGTTTGATGTGTATCAGTTTGTCATCAGAGTCATAACTAAACATGAGAGTGAGCAACAAGTCAGTGGCCCCAGGCCTAGGGCTATTCAACCCCATTCTTAAGGGGATTTTAATAACACCCTCTTGACATTTATACAGTCTGTTATACATGTATCTTGTCATTGTTTGGCGGTTAAATCAATTGCCACTTCCCCCTCTCTCTTAAAAACCTGCACTTAAATCAATTTATGGGAAATTTGTGTTTCTGTCTCACCAGCTACATTTCTGACGTAAAACAAACATGTTAACCTTTTGTAACCTGCTTTTTATCCTTTCTAATGAACTTAACCAGGTATTCCCAGTAACATAGTACATGTTTTTAATAGGTGTAGTCTTTAATTTGGTAATTGAAAAATCAACAATTAATTTGGTTGACAATGTATATATATTAGTTGAGAAGATAGAAAACTTTCTCTCATTTGTAAACTGAAAAAAATTTAAAAGAAAACCCATTTACAAGAATATAAAGATGGAGGTTTAACAGTACATCTGTTTATTTTTTTTTAATGGTATGAAATATAAAGACAACTGTAAAATGGTGTAGAATGTAAAGAAATCAAACTTAACATAACCAGAGCCTATTCAGAATGGTATTTACATTGTTACAAAGAGCATTATGGTCCTTTTTGATAACCAGGTTCTGTCAAATGTTTTATGAAATTCTTAAAAAGTGAACCAAGAAAATTAACAAGATCATCTTGCACTGTGTAAAGGCTTATAAAGTGAGTCATATGACGTCAAGCGAACAAAGAATAATAAATCAAAATGTCATCGAAGATTAAAATATACACAGGTTTTTGCTGTCCAAATATAATTCATTTGTATATATTTTTTCATATCCTGAACAAAAGTATGTCAAATTATTGAAATTAGTTCACAATCATTTCTTTGTCTCGGAAAAGTAAAATAATATTTTGGGCAAAGCAGTTATTTTACTCTGACAACAGTCTTAAAGGGGCACAGGCTTGATTTGTTTCGGACAATCATCCGACAGCCTCAAACATCTTTTGTTTAGCTAATCAGACATAGTCTACAGAGCTTACCTTTGAAATTTGAGCCTTCAAATCCATGGGTATACATATTTATCCGTGTTTGAAAATCATAATGTCTTAAGATATTAATGAACGTCCCGCCATATTGGAAAATCAACGAGTTATAAATAGACTACTGCGCAGGCCCACACTGATAAAACAAAAAGAAAGTACATGTAATAACAATTGTAGATTTTGTCAACAGGACACACAATTTTCAGACTCTGAAGACCAGCCGCGTACAGCACGGAAAAAAATAAAAAGTGAAATTTTTGAGGTATATTTCAAGGTATTTTGCGATTTTCTTAGAGCTTGAGTATTTCTGAGGACTGTTTAAATATAACAAAGGCCCAAAACGATCCCTAAAAATCAAGATTGTGCCCCTTTAATGTATATCAAGCTCCAGGATTCAGCTTGTAGGGCTGCGTATTGCGTCTGGAAATCATATTGCGATAAATTATGATACATCTCCCTGTAATATGCATTGCGATATATTGCAAAATGTTATTGAGTTGATTTCACCTTTTTTTCAAATTTGTAAGTAAATGAGATTTTGTTGTGTATACTATCCTATTAAGACTTAATGAGAATGACAAAAGAAATAGCATGATAAATAATTATTCAGCGGATGTCATGCTGGACAGGATTCAGAAAGTTTGATTGTTGTGAAAATAACAACAACCACAATCAGGGTCTGGCACACAAAAAGTGAAGTAGGGTTAAAATATCGTCAAAATCAATATTGCTTCCAAGTGTTCTGTATCGCGATATATGGATGATTTCAAACAGCCCTATAAACTGGTGACAACAAAATCTATTAATAATGTTTATCTAATAATACATATTTAAATTGTATATTGTTACAATGAACTGAATTGTTTATATTTGTAGTATATAGTATGTTTATATTATATTATAGATTGTTAATTGTTTAATGGGCTTGAGCACTGTGTAAAAAAACTCTTGTAAATTTCCTTTTTAGCCAAGATCAATTTATTTTCTTGTTTTATGGATCCTCCAACTTCAGATTTCTAGAAATCTAGAAAAATTCAAAATCAGATTCAACAGAAAAATGACAGCCTTCAACCCCAATCAAAAAAAAATCTTCTGTGGATCAAGATGATATTTAACAGCAATAAAACTTAACATGTTAGGAAATGTAGGTTCAAAAATGAGGACTAATCCCATGTCTACAGAAATAATAAGATAGCTTAACCGGCAAGCATTGAATAAAATGGGCAATAACTCAAAAAACATTCATTGAAAATTTTTTTCAATTTCATTGCTCGCACCCAGTTTCAATAAAATCCTTTGAAACCCACAATACCATTTTGATGTGATTTTACTAAAAAAATAACTAAAAAAACGTTCATTGACAATTTGCAAAATTTGAACTTGACTGCTGTCTTATCAATTCCAATGCTCACA
Source organism: Nipponacmea schrenckii (assembly GCA_030562195.1). Lineage (NCBI taxonomy): Eukaryota > Metazoa > Mollusca > Gastropoda > Lottiidae > Nipponacmea > Nipponacmea schrenckii. Next base: position 12,825,419 of record CM060201.1, read on the forward strand.
CAAAGTTTCATTAGAATCCATTGAAAATTGTAGCTTCAATTGTGTCTACAACAAATATAGAGGCAGGGGCAATAACTCAAAAACTGTTCATCGAAAAATCTTAAAATTATCAAACTAGACCGCCGAATTGGGCCAACGCTAAGTAAAATTAAATCATGTCAAATACTATCAAATATGATTTAGAAATAAGAAAATACTATTGTGTTATTTAATGATATTCTTATTCTAATGAGAGAAATGAATGTTGGGTTCACAGTCTCTAGTACAGTGTTAATTATAAGTAGTACAGGGCCTTGTTTTATTGTCCTGAACAAGTTTAAGATTTGTCAATTTCAGCCAAGATTTTATCATGAGCCCAAGCACTCTAACCATAAGGTGATGATTGGATGAGCTATGTACCAGGATGATTTTTAATGATTTTTTTTTTTTTAATTACTAACCAACTCTTTACATTAACAGTCTAAATTTCTTCCTTCAAGTTTCCCTCCAAAAATGGGTCCAGCCTTAGTGTGCCTTATAAACATATTAATATCATTCAGTAGTAAGCTTAACAAATCTATATTATACCAGTACTTCCTTTTAAAACAGGACATATTGAAAAGACAACAGGAAATTATTATCTCTCTATTTCAGTGTCTATTTATCAGTGCAGTTTGTGACAGAAGACACCAGCAGATTCTTAAATAAGGAATACAACACTTCAGTCTGTATCATCCTGAGCCAGAAAAAAAAAAAATATCTACATCTCATAATAATCTTAAAGATATTACAGCCAATCCCTGGATGTACTGTACCAAGTTCATCAACAGCTTTACGTAAAATAACTATGATTTATTCAACAAATTATAGACTTACAATTTCAACAAGTAAACATACTCAAGTTGTATCTGTTACCTATATCTGGCTTTAAGGTGTATTATAACATATCACAAACACAATTTCATCAAGTCATTAGCAACTGATTAAATCTTGTTGATGTTTATAAATTAAAAATCTATTTCGAATAGTCAAATATCTCAAAAAATAGGAGAATACAGATGGTGATGTCATCATGACAAGGGTTCAATTAGAAAAATAAACAAAATGAAATTAAACTGGCTTTTTATGGCCTTGTTTTACATGTTTACTTAGTTGCATCAAACACTTGAAGTGTAAAACTGTCAAACAAAAGACAAGATCTGCTGTCATTTCGCTTCAATAAGCACATCAAATAGACTTGAGAGGTGTTTTTTTAGGGAGCGGCATTTAAATGGTGTAAAAAAAGCCCATCTTTTCTGAACAATAACTATTAATTCATCATTTCCGTCTCTCTATTATTATGATAATAGATAGGTTATATCAAAGACGAAAAATTTTCATCCTTTTTTTTCTCATTTTATTCAACTTTTATATCAAATTTATTACGTTTACTATGGTCATTTAAATTGACTGTCCCTTATATTCTAAGCAGACAACAATCAAACTTGATAATCTCTTATAACACTATTATCAATATATCTGGGATAATTAGGCACAATTCCTTTTCTCAAAATTTACAAACAATATCACAAATCATCAACTTCAGATCAATTTAACAAATAACTTGTTGATGATACAGTAACTATGTTTTATAAGAGTTTACCATACCTAGAAGGTTATGCCTGCAGATATTTAATAATATAAACCAGGTTATCCATTATATCTGATCTGATATTATAATTTAAATAATCAAATATCATCATTATCATAATTAATATCATGTCTTTCAGGTAGATAATATCATTTTTATCACATTACCTATTATTATATTACCTAAAGGCATACAGACAAGGGCCCTAAATATCCAGGGTATAGACTTGAACTAGCTTTTAATATGGCAATACAAGAGCTGTAACAATTAGAGTAATGCAGTATTGTAAAACAATTCTTATTAGGAGATTAAGTAATCCATAAAATTGCTTTACCAACATCACTTAAACAGTTTCAATCTGCATGTTTAAGTTGTCAACAATCAAGTAGAAAAACATTTAAAAAAAACCTTGATTAATTTAAAATTAACAAGCGGTTGCCTAGCAAGATACTCCCACTTTAAAATATATTTTCTGTTTTAACACAGGCAGAAATTCCAACATTATTTAGGTCTAATTCAAGTTCTCATCAATATAAATGTTCACACCAAATTTGATTCAAATCAGATGAAACCTAGTCACCAATAAAAATGATCACATCAAATTTCATTCAAATCAGATAAAAACTGTATTGTCTATTGCAATCACAAACCAATTTCGCAGTGTTTTGTCAAGTCAAGTGCAATAACTCAAAAACCGTCATCGAAATTCGCCTATTTCGTATTTGTCCAAGATCTCATCGATATAAATGATCACAGCAAGTTTCATTCAAATCAAATGAAAACTGTAGTCTCTATAGCATTTACATGCCAATTTTAACGCATTTTGACTAAGTCAAGGGCAATAACTCAAAAACTCTTTATTGAAAAATGGCCAATTTCAAACTTGTCCGAGATCTCTTCAATATAAATAATCACAGCAAGTTTCATTCAAATCCATTGAAAACTGTTGTCTCTATCGCGTTCACAAGCCAATTTTGACGCATTTTGACTAAGACAAGTGCAATAACTCAAAAACCATTCGTCGAAAAATCGCCAATTTCGAACTTGTCCAAGATGTCATCAATATTAATGATCACAGCAAGTTTCATTCAAATCTGATAAAAACTGTAGTCTCTATCGCGTTCACAAGCAATTGTTGACGGACGGACGGACAGGGGTGACAACAATATACGACCACATAATAATCTGGGCGTATCAAAACCAAAATTGAAAAAATATCAATCTTGAAAATACAGGTAGCCAGTCAAGTTGAAAACCAGACTAACTTAATTTCCTGTACCAGAAATTACATAAAGGCAGTATTAACAAAAAAACTTACATATTATTATCACCAGAGATATAATCTTCTAACTGCTGGAAATCTAATCCTTCATTATCTATTCCTAATTCCATGTTTCTACCTGGAAATACATACACATTTTAAAATAATGATGAAAAAAAAGTTGTTGTAAGTTTGATTTCAAAATGTCAAGATTACTTCAAGTTACTGTTTGCCAGTCATTTCTTCATATTATAAACAAGGGCCACAAGGCCTTATTGTCCAAAATTCATGAAATACAGTAATCTGATTGGATAACAAAGCTAAATTTAAGTTTAGTTTTCAAGAATAAAGGCTCTTGTACAAAACATAATACAATCAAAATTAATGAGTCAAACTAATGATGCATTTTCATCATAAAACTTTTTCTCAAATAAGCTGAAGAAACAGAAGTTTACAAGATTCTAAAATAGGTTCATGTATTCCAAATTGTATACTTGCATTCATATTCAATATATCTTGCAAAGACTTCTATCCTTAATATCCAGTCCTTATTTTAACATAATATCAAATACCAGTAGCAAATAGAAAGTGATGGAATGTAAATAAACAATAATATCAAAGATAAAGATTAGATGTTTTATTATCTTGTGTTGTAATATACACTTATTTACACCATCTGATAACTTATCTATTTAGCTGGCTATACCATTTACTGTTAGTTTTACCTGTCCAAGTCACATTTCATTACAAACAAACCTGGTGTTTAGATGACAATATTCATTACATCTCTCTTCTAGTATTATCTTATTTTATTACAGACAAACTCTATGTTAAGTTTTTATAGTAAAATCAGTGAATCTACTTACAGTGATCCCCTCTCTTCTAGTTTTATCTAATTCTATTACAGACAAACTCTATGTTAGGTTTTTATAGTAAAATCAGTGACTTCACTTACAGTGATCCTATCTCTTCTAGTTTTATCGTATTTTATTACAGACAAACTCTATGTTAGGTTTTTATAGTAATATCAGTGACTCCACTTACAGTGATCCTATCTCTTCTAGTTTTATCTTATTTTATTACAGACAAACTCTATGTTAGGTTTTTATAGTAAAATCAGTGACTTCACTTACAGTGATCCTATCTCTTCTAGTTTTATCTTATTTTATTACAGACAAACTCTATGTTAGGTTTTTATAGTAAAATCAGTGACTCACTTACAGTGATCCTATCTCTTGTTTATATAAAAATAATATTAATGTTTTTTCTGTTTTATTATTTTATTAAACAAACTCTATTTAGGTTTATAGTATTACTTAAGTACCTCTCCTAGTTACATTTATTAAGACAAACCTATGTTAGATGAAAATATGCATTACATCTCTCTTCTAGTTTTATCTTATTTTATTAAGAAAACTCTATGTTGGTTTTATAGTAAACAGTGACACTTAAGTGATCCTTCTCTTCTAGTTTTATCTTATTTTATTAAGACAAACTCTATGTAGGTTTTATAGTAAAATCAGTGACTCACTTACAGTGATCCCTCTCTTCTAGTTTTATTATTATAAACAAATCATGTTAGGTTTTATAGTAAAATCATACTCACTTACATACCTATCCTTCTAGTTTTACTATTTTATTACAACAAACCTGTGTTTATAGAAATATCCATTACATCTCTCTTCTAGTTTTATCTTATTTTATTACAGACAAACTCTATGTTAGTTTTTATAGTAAAATCAGTGATCACTTACAGTGATCCTTCTCTTCTAGTTTTATCTTATTTTATTAAGACAAACTCTATGTTAGGTTTTTATAGTAAAATAGTGACCACTTACATGATCCTTCTCTTCTAGTTTTATCTTATTTTATTAAGACAAACTCTATGTTAGGTTTTTATAGTAAAATAGTGACTCACTTACAGTGATCCTATCTCTTCTAGTTTTATCTTATTTTATTACAGACAAACTCTATGTTAGGTTTTTATAGTAAAATTAGTGACACCACTTACATTGATCCTCTCTCTTCTAGTTTTATCTTATTTTATTAAGAAAACTCTATTAGGTTTTATAGTAAAATAGTGAACACTTACAGTGATCCTATCTCTTCTAGTTTTATCTTATTTTATTAAGACAAACTCTATGTTAGGTTTTTATAGTAAAATAGTGACCCACTTAAGTGATCCTCTCTCTTCTAGTTTTATCTTATTTTATTATAGACAAACTCTATGTTAGGTTTTTATAGTAAAATCAGTGACTTCACTTACATGATCCTTCTCTTCTAGTTTTATCTTATTTTATTAAGACAAACTCTATGTTAGGTTTTTATAGTAAAATAGTGACCCACTTAATGATCCTTCTCTTCTAGTTTTATCTTATTTTATTAAGACAAACTCTATGTTAGGTTTTTAAGTAAAATAGTGACTCACTTACAGTGATCCTCTCTTCTAGTTTTATCTATTTTATTAAGACAAACTCTATGTTAGGTTTTTATAGTAAAATAGTGACCTTACATGTCTTCTCTTCTAGTTTTATCTATTTATTACAGAAAACTCTATTAGGTTTATAGTAAAATCAGTGAACACTTACATGATCCTATCTCTTCTAGTTTTATCTATTTTATTACAGACAAACTCTATGTTAGGTTTTTATAGTAAAATAGTGACCACTTACAGTGATCCCTCTCTTCTAGTTTTATCTTATTTATTAAGACAAACTCTATGTTAGGTTTTTATAGTAAAATTAGTGACACCACTTAAGTGACCTTCTCTTCTAGTTTTATCTATTTTATTAAGACAAACTCTATGTTAGGTTCCCCCCCCCCCTAGTTTTTATCGTATTTTATTACAGACAAACTCTATGTTAGGTTTTTATAGTAAAATCAGTGACTTCACTTACAGTGATCCTATCTCTTCTAGTTTTATCGTATTTTATTACAGACAAACTCTATGTTAGGTTTTTATAGTAAAATCAGTGACTCCACTTACAGTGATCCTCTCTCTTCTAGTTTTTCTTATTTTTTACAACAAACATGTTAGGTTTTTATAGTAAAATTAGTGACACCACTTACAGTGATCCTCTCTCTTCTAGTTTTATCTTATTTTATTACAGACAAACTCTATGTTAGGTTTTTATAGTAAAATCAGTGACTTCACTTACAGTGATCCCCTCTCTTCTAGTTTTATCTATTTTATTACAGACAAACTCTATGTTAGGTTTTTATAGTAAAATTAGTGACACCACTTACATTGATCATCTCTCTTCTAGTTTTATCTTAGTTTATTACAGAAAATCTCTATTTCAGGTTTTATAGTAAAATCAGTGAATCTACTTACAGTGATCCTCTCTCTTCTAGTTTTATCTTATTTTATTAAGACAAACTCTATGTTAGGTTTTTATAGTAAAATTAGTGACACCACTTACAGTGATCCTCTCTCTTCTAGTTTTATCTTATTTTATTAGAGACAAACTCTATGTTAGGTTTTTATAGTAAAATAGTGACACCACTTAAGTGATCCTTCTCTTCTAGTTTTATCTTATTTTATTAAGACAAACTCTATGTTAGGTTTTTATAGTAAAATCAGTGACCCACTTACAGTGATCCTTCTCTTCTAGTTTTATCTTATTTTATTAAGACAAACTCTATGTAGGTTTTTATAGTAAAATCAGTGACTCACTTACAGTGATCCTCTCTTCTAGTTTTATCTTATTTTATTACAGACAAACTCTATGTCAGGTTTTTATAGTAAAATCAGTGACTCACTTACAGTGATCCTATCTCTTCTAGTTTTATCTTATTTTATTACAGAAAACTCTATTAGGTTTTATAGTAAAATCAGTGACACTTACAGTGATCCTATCTCTTCTAGTTTTATCTATTTTATTAAGACAAACTCTATGTTAGGTTTTTATAGTAAAATAGTGACCCACTTACATGATCCTTCTCTTCTAGTTTTATCTATTTTATTAAGACAAACTCTATGTTAGGTTTTTATAGTAAAATAGTGACTCCACTTACAGTGATCCTCTCTTCTAGTTTTATCTTATTTTATTAAGACAAACTCTATGTTAGGTTTTTATAGTAAAATAGTGACCCACTTAATGATCCTCTCTTCTAGTTTTATCTTATTTATTAAGAAAACTCTATTAGGTTTTATAGTAAAATCAGTGATTACTTACAGTGATCCTCTCTTCTGTTTTATCTATTTTATTAAGACAAACTCTATGTTAGGTTTTTATAGTAAATAGTGACCCACTTACAGTGATCCTATCTCTTCTAGTTTTATCTTATTTTATTAAGACAAACTCTATGTAGGTTTTTATAGTAAAACTAGTGACTTCACTTACAGTGATCCCCTCTCTTCTAGTTTTATCTTATTTTATTATAGACAAACTCTATGTTAGGTTTTTATAGTAAAATCAGTGACTTCACTTACAGTGATCCTATCTCTTCTAGTTTTATCTTAGTTTATTACAGAAAATCTCTATATCAGGTTTTATAGTAAAATCAGTGAATCTACTTACAGTGATCCTATCTCTTCTAGTTTTATCTTATTTTATTACAGACAAACTCTATGTCAGGTTTTTATAGTAAAATCAGTGACACCACTTATAGTGATCCTATCTCTTCTAGTTTTATCTTATTTTATTACAGACAAACTCTTTGTTAGGTTTTTATAGTAAAATCAGTGAATCTACTTACAGTGATCCTCTCTCTTCTAGTTTTATCTTATTTTATTATAGACAAACTCTATGTTAGGTTTTTATAGTAAAATCAGTGACTCTACTTACAGTGATCCTATCTCTTCTAGTTTTATCTTATTTTATTACAGACAAACTCTATGTCAGGTTTTTAAATTAAAATCAGTGACACCACTTACTGTGATCCTCAGTCAAATCCTCAGTCAGACCTCATGGTGACACCATCAATGGGGTCTACACAATGAGAATATTACAATTACATGAAGAAAAGAAGGGTAAAACTCATTTTAAATTGTGAAACAGATGATCCAACCAGTAAAGCATCTCATCTCATATAAACCCCCTAATATTGAGGGTAGAATAGTAAAATAAAATTAAACTGTCCTAAGTTAAGTACTGAAGGACATCATTATTTCAGGATAAGCAACAACCCTTATATTACAATAGCACGTATACTTATCATGTGATAAAACACTGATAAAAATGTTCCCTTTAATTATTGGCCTTGAATTAAATAGTTGTTAATTAGGTTATACTACTACTTATTCTTATATAAAAAGTACGACCACGAGACTTGGTAAGTGCATATCAAATGACACTTACTTAGCCTAATTTTATGTTTCGAATCGATCTAAAATTGGATATTAGAAATAAAATGACACAGTTTTAAAATCAAGGTTAAAAATAAAAAAAATTCAAGGAAAACTTCATAATTTTTAGTTACCCTCATACTTTATTCTGTAAATATATAGAGCACAATACGAGGAATAAAATCATCTAAATATCTTCCTTACTAGCTGGTAGTTCGAGAATGCACTTAGCATGAGAATCTGACACTAAAGCAATTAAACAAAGAAAGAGACAAAGGTTCCCTAATATGTTAACAGTGAATTTTAAGAAACTGGATATAATTCTGAAAAATGATATAGAAAGATGAAGTTGAGCCATATCTGTGAGTATTTAGACAACAATATACCTTTAATATTATCTAAATAGAACATTAATGGTATTTGAAGTATGGTAATAGAAGGCAGATGAAACTAGATTGAATTAGTTCAATCAATATATTAGATGAGAATATATGAGGAATATTTGTCACTTTCTATAAATACTTCTTACATTAAAAGAAATTCAACCTCTTAGGGTGTCCAAAGGATATAAATATTAAAACTTGGCTAATAATTCATCAGTGGACTACCTGGTCTCATAACTACATATAGAACTATTAAACAGAATCCCTGATAATCTGAATTCATAATAAACAAGAGTAATTATCTAAGCTAATTTTTGAGAAATTTACAATAATTAATAAGTCTTTTGAATTTACCATCATATACCTATTTTGAAAAAATAGCCTTCCTTTGTGGCCACTTCAAAATTCTGACCTAATAAAAAGTTACCTTCTTCAAAATTCTGATTCTGCTATAAACTGTAATTTTGCTAAATCCAAATCCTGACATGTACTGAACATAAATTTCCTAAATGCACTTGAAACAAAATGGAGAAAGTGAAGAATCAAATATCGTACTTAAGGCAGGCCATTACTGTTCAGTTCAAACAATATTTTCACTCACTCACAATAAATCGTCAACAAAAGTCAACAATCTTTTGAGGTGGTAGGACTACAAAAATAAACTCCGTACATGAGGCAATGTTATGAATTTTGTCACCTATTCACGAAAATCTACTTGAGCTAAGAATAACAAATATAAACTTGTTTTTAGAGGAAATCGACATAGATAAAGTATATTTTTTGAAGTCAAGTTTTCAAGGTGGACATATTGAAATTCATACTATTAATTTTATTCTATAAAGTCACTCCAACTATTTGATGTTAAGAACATATGACAGGGATGAGCTCGTCTTCACTTTTAAATGTAAATTATCTATTCAAATTTGAGAACACAGAATTCAGATTTTTACATTATATAGTTTTTGTGTATGTTCCGGTATTAAGAATGGAAATCGATCAATCAAACTATTAATAAAAACAATGCCTCAGTAAAGCAGGCTATTAAGGCATTTAAACTGGTTTAGATTTAAATCTAAGTGGACAAGAAAGGTTTTTAATTAGGTAAATTATGGCTACCAAACAGTCGGTATAAAGATCAAAGTTATCAGTTAGATGTGTGATATCATAAATAATAACTGAACCTATGATATATTATCATTAGTATAATCTAATCTACAGATGTTAATATTACACACTTTTTCTCACTTTCCAGCTTTCCAGATTTTCAGAGCCAAACCAGTATTTTGGCACCCTGAGCCTTGACATGTCAGTCATTTGTCTTAGATATTAAATTTGGTTTAATAGAATATTAACATACTTTCTTCCTTGTTATAGGGATACTGAAGATGCATAAGCTTACTTTCTCTTTTTCAAATGTCAGTGGAATGTACAGGACAATGAACATCAATAGCGTATAAGGCTGTTATTTGGTCTTGGTAATAACTTAAATTTGGAATAACTTAATATATCTTACAAAGCTGTACAATGTCACTGTACCTTACATGGAAGCACAGGAGTTATTGCTTTACCTCCTTTGTTAATCTCTGTATGTATAACTTGTTCGTCTACTGATAGAAAAGCTTTTCCTTTATCATTTAAGACCTCGAACCATCATCACATGTAGAAGAAAGGGAGAAAAAGAAAGCCACTTTCTTGTTTAGTTGACAAAATATCTATGAAATGATTACCTTACAATTGTCACGTGTCATCAATATATATATATATATATAGTTCATAATCAAATAATCTTACTAACCTACTAATTATTGTTTAATATATTGAAATACTCATCAGATAATGATATGAATATAAATATAAATATAAAATTGTCTTATATAACATTATCAATGTTATCAAAATGATTGGTGAAACGTACTTAATTACACGTCAAGTTTTTCTGTATCTTAGCAGGACTAACTTGAGGTTGACAAAAGGAAAGAAAAGGGTCCTTTAACTTGAGTCTCTGATGGTACAATAAACCCTGATTCTATCTGTTTCTGAACAGAAAGATGTACTTCCTTCATTGCCCTGGACTGTATTAGAGGAGTAAAATCTAAAACACTATTAACTCTCATTTCATTAAAGTGTATCTGATTTACACATGTTAAAAAGGAAATTATTAAGAATCATTTTGACAACATTCTGTCAAAATCACAATGATCAGACCACAAATCCAAATCAAATTTTAGATAGGAAATTAAGTTTTTTTTTTACTTTTCAAAAATCTATGACACAGTAAAAATTCTGTTGAATTGAAAAAAAAAAAAAAAATCAACATGTCATTTTAATCTTATAAATGAAATATGATTTTTCACTAAAAACCTAAGGTAGACAAATTCAAAATGGAGTAATATCATTTTCAAAAATATAATGAAAAAACTGATCTTGTATAAAAATATAAGATTCCATTTTATATGTGCAATTATGTGTAAAATAGGATTTGAAATATCTTAAAGGGATTGTCCTACTTTTATTCGCAACACAGGTCAAAGTCTCTATTACCAACACTTCCCTATTTACATTTAGTATTAAGTACTGTCTCAATATATTGACATTTAAGTTAATAAGACCAATTTATAACTGGCATGGACAAACTAACCCAATAAATTTCAGGTAAATTCAATTTACTACTTTATCATATTAATATTTTTAATTCAAAAATTCATTTTTATTCATTCATTATTTTAACCATTAGCCGACATTAAATAGATAAAGAGTTCAAAATGAAATAGCGCCATAATCAAGCACTTATTTTCATGAAGTTCATTTAGTCTTTTCTTTTTCATTCTAAGGAACATTACACTCAGGAGAAAATACAGATTGTTAACTGAACAGAAAAATATAATAAAAGGAAGTCAAAATACATAAAAATATGAGATGATTGAAGTCATGATGAAATTCAGATAAAGGAAACCCACAAAGTTGTTTCTAAAATGTTCTGGTTTCCTTAAGGTCAACTTAAATTCCTATTCATTAATAAATATATGCACATTGAAGAAAAGATTATTAGTGATAAATGTTCGATGCTTTCAATAAACATATTAACCTGAAGGGATACTGTTTCCATTTTCAATTTACCAGTCATGTAAAGATTAAATTTTTTTTTTTTAACAGTAACAGAACAGAAAATTAAGCTATAGGCCTACTATTCCTGAATTATATTGTATACAACATTTAAAAAATTTACATTGTCACCAACAGTTTTATTTCAACACGAATAACAAATACTAAAGATGCAATAAGATAAATCTTTTTGGAAAAAAATAATTTTAAGTTAAAAAACAAAAAATCTTTTCTCTGAAAAATTGATTATTGCATTTTTGATTTATCAATGATCTTGAATATCTTTCATAAGGCTTAACGATGATTAATCTTGTTTGAAAGGAATTACATGAAGTATTTAACATTAAACAGAATTCTAAATAAGTTCTGAGTTTGAATATATATCATATTATATATAATTATTTACATGGTTATAAGTTACACTGATCAATCTAAATCAGAATATATTAATATTAATATATTAAAATAAATTATTGACAATATAAATTAATTATATATTTTAACCACCAAAAGAAATGACATCAGTTTGAACTAGAAATTTAATAGAATGGCTCAAAAATAATGTTATCCTTCCTTTAGTGCACTGTTCATACTGTTACCAACCAAAATCAATCAATCAAACATATTATATTGTCAATAGGTCTCCAGGCCCTTCAAGGGTTTTTATTGAACCTTAATCAATCAACACAATTAAAGTGAGAAGTTCTATGAAAAGACCACTTGAATAACAAAAGCATACCATAAAATATCATTTTGCCTTTTAGTGGTGGTGACAGTCCAACTTTTCATTCCAGTACCTTGTTACAAACCGATCTAAAACCCAAGTTTTTATTTGTCTGTATAAGTCACTTAGTGAATATTCTCTCAAACAATTTGACTATTTATTCAAGATGATATATTACTCAACAAGACAAAATGTCACTTACAATTTCTAACCTTTTCTTGTCAACTTCCGACAAAATTAGCTGTAAAAGGAGGCCATATTATGTACCAATGTATAAATAAACATCTTAAACTTAAAAGAAAAGTTGTGGAAATTATTTTTAAAGTTTGATAGAAATTACCTAATACTGCTTGAAGTGTCTGCTCGTCACCCAGTACTTCCATTTCCCCCGAATCTCTTAATTAATCCCGTTATTTTCTCTAAATATCCATGAACTTTCCTTAACTTTTTCTCTTACAATGTTTCTTACACACTGACCTCGACGTCATAGTTTAACTGTACAAACCATGTGATTGATGGCTCTTCCATTCACCTCCTACGGAGATGTAAACAAACCGTTATTTACTTAGTCCAAAATCCTGACTTTCACTGACTTTTGAAAGTCCGGATTAGAGTTCAGAATATTTAAATCACGAATTAATATAGGCTAAAAGGTTAATATTTTCTTTTAAACAAAATAATTCTGATAATGCCTCGATAGGTTTTATTATTATTAGTAGATCCGGTATAGAATTCATGGAACTAAAACTTTGATCTGAGAAATATTCCAAAGAATCGATTCCCTCTGAACTATGAACCATCTCTCTTCCATCATCTCACTGCTCCAATTCTTCCGTATATAAATTCATTAAATCATGTCATCATCTTCACCTAATAATGGTAATTATTCTATTGCACGTTCCATGTATCATGTTAACTGAGAATGTTCTTTAGAAAAGGCCCCTCATTTATCGATCATTGTAAATAGTAATTATTGATATATTTTTTTTAATGTATCTTTTAAATTATGTTCATCTCTTCTTAATTGTATAATCTAAATTTGATTTTTTTTTTCTTTGGTTTTAAGTTTAATGTAAATAAACTATCTACGTGCACAAAATAATGTTCAGTTTTACAATCAGGGAAATCGTAGTAACTCTCAGCTTCAGCAATTATTAGAACCATCCATTAAACAAAAGGATAAACTATCGGACTTAGTCAAACAGGGTTAGAGATTCGGACTATTTTATATAAGGGCCATTAGAAGTCGTAACAATACAATGTATATAATTAAATTAATTTGTATAGTAGTAATTCAACACTATAGCTTACGTAATTAACAGATCCAATTATCCATAAACAAACGAAGAGATACAGCCTATCAACAATAACTTAGGCCTTCCTGACAAATTAAGTGGTCGCGGTGATTTTTGAATGGCAGTTTGCAAATTTTTTTTAATTATATATGAATTAAACTTAGAAGAAAAAAAAATCAAAAGTGTTATGCGCGTGGATTGTCTTGGAGCTGTTCTTTGTTGTTTTGTTTTCAGGTAACAAGGGAAAGATATATATTTCAAGTTTATAAAACTTGAAAAACTTAAAAGTCCTTCTCTATAGTTTTTACACCATTAGTCTTCTGGGAGAACAGACCTTATCGACCAAGTTTTAAAAAAAATGATTTTTTCGTCATCATAAGAGACAGGTAGTACTTTTACCTTTAATAATGTCCTTCTGAATATGTTAATCTATAATCATAGGTTACTTGCCATATCTAATAGCACAGGAAATCGACATTCGAATATAATTTAATAGCACCCTGCCATGAAAAGAACGAATTAAGACTATGAAAACCTTTAATAAATTTTGAGGAAAATTGGAAATAGTTATAGGCCTTAAGAATGCATTCCGTTAGACTTCCTCTGGCTTTATCTTACGTCAACCGGTTCCCTGACTTTCATGCACATTCAAACTGTGATAACAACCAAAATCACTTTTTACATAGTCATATTTCTCAATAATGGATTACCTACTCAAATGTAAACCAGATTTATACCGGAATATAAATCTAAAATATTAATTTATTGACACAAGTCAAAGAAAAATAAACAGAAAGTTTTGAACAACTCGCGTTTTGTAAACAAGTTGTTGACAAAGTCACTAAAATAACCACAAGATATTGATATTTACTATGTGAAAACTGCACATTGAGTTAAAATATCTTGATTTATGCCTTCAAGAAAGGCGAATAAACAAGTCAATAATTAATGATAATTTATTCAAATCAAATATTTAATCGGGATCAAGGCGGAGAATTGATGTAATACTTCAGACTTTGTATTTTTATCTTTTTATTTGATCTATGAGGACAAGCTATATAACAGTGAGATGATACCAATAATGTCGTGAGCGAGGCAATTTGTGCTTTTACCTTCCGGCACATCGTTCCTGGTATAGTTTCAGTGGATTCTGGAACTAGTTTATTTTCCTAGCAAATCGAAAATGATTGATATTACATGTATGTGTAAAATGAAATTAGCGTCATAGTAGGTTACAGATTTTTTTTAACATTTTGTAATTTGCCAATTACTAAGTTTATGAGTTTTTCTGATTTTACAGGGATTCTGTTACTTTATGACACCAAGTTCAATCATGAATATATACATTTTTCGGCCATTCTTGAGAACTTAAATTCTATGTCCATTCTAAGACGCAGTTTCACTTTAAATATCAAAATCTGGAAAACTCACACAAATAAGTATCTATTGAAAATCGCTTAATCAATTTATTAAGCGTTTTTTTCAATAATAAATTGCATTTTTATGGATAACTTTTGGATTTATCAGATTATATAAGGATTCTGTTATGTTATTTATATGACAGCAGTTTTTCTACTTATATATGCTTCTATTTGCCAATTTTAAAAATATTAAAATTTATGTTCATTCTTAGATCCCTTATTTCTTAAAAAAAGGAAAGAAAAACGCGTTTTGTAAATTGGTTTAAATGAATGGATGTAATAGTTTGAAGACTTTTAGAATTCTTTTTGCCATTATAGCCCATAGGATTATAGATCACTTTGTTTGAAATCTTGTATTTGTGCTTAAGTATTGTGTTTCCGGGCGCGGATCAAGCTTATAAGAGGTAAGAGGCGCTCCCATATTGTAAGGAGATTGTTGCCCGGAAGGTCTCAGATGCACGGAAATTGATCCTAATTTTCAAAATTTCTCTGGGAGGAGAACGCTTCCTAGAAAGTTGGGGGAAAAAGTTACAAGGGGGGTAATCTCAAAAAAAAGGTCGAGGCCTAGATATACTTGATTAGCACAAGAACGTACATGTATGATTGTATAACAAATACTCCAAATCATAACTTTTGAATGAAATATCAGCCACTCATTCACCCTTATTGTCATGATCTGTCCAGATTATTCGGAATTTGGTAAGTTGGTAGTGAATTTTAGTTGGACATCCTTTTAAAAAATATTTATTTTCTTTTGCTATCTTTTACTATTTAATAACAAAATTCGACATTTGTAGTTTCTGTAATTAGGAATACTGTTTCATCAACAGCACGTTAATCTATCTCGATGCTTATAGTTCGAAGTATATTTATCATTGAGAAGCACTAATTCTAGGCTTACAATTTCAAGCTATTGCTGTGTTTGAGTTCCCCCTTTCCCAATCATTAATAAAAAAAAATTCATAGCGCTTCCTGTGAGAACATGGTAGCCCACCAGTCGCGTAGTCCAGGATAAAGAAGAGAGGAACTGGACTTCTGCTAGCCAAATCAGTCAATTTACGGTGATTCGTTGAAGGTCTACGTCAAAATATGCCAAGTTTGATCTAGACTTAAGAGGTCCTGACGTTGTGGGCTTTAGTGTTTACGATCAGGCAAGCAACAAGTAAAACCAAAAAATTTGCTGGTATGCATATCGCTTCAACACTTGGCAGATCTGCATGGCCGCTAAAGTCGTTCTATTCTCCATCACGAACTATGTATCCCTCATATCCATGACACCATCAATCATTGCCACTGAGCGCCAGGTTGTGATCGCAATTTTACTGTAATATCGTAAGAATATTGTCAATTTAGAAATTTTATTTAATAACAAAAAATAACAAATTGTATATCTGATAAATGGCAAAAAATAACAATTACAAAACTGAGAACAAATCAAAGGCATACATTCAAGGTATTGAGTAAGTGAGCATTTAATATTCAATTATAAGATAATATGTGATCACAGGAAAAAGGCTATTAATTTTCCTTGGTCTCCACTGAAGATCAGCCCAAACAATAGTAACCAACAAAACAGCAATTTAATTATAATCAATAAGAAACAATGTATATCACATTCAAGCTTTGTAACTTGGAAGTTAATATTGCACAATTTAAAGCTAGGTCCATTACATTTTAAGTTGAAAGCACACAAATGAAAACACAACTTACTCCACCATTCTTAGGAGGGTTTTAATATAGAAATGTACTATTGTCTCATTACCAAAGGGTAATGTATGACCTTCACCATGTTACTTAAAGGGGCACAGTCTTGATTTCTTTTGGACAATCATCCGACAGCCTCAAACACATGAAATCTTTTGTTTAGCTAATCAGAAATAGTCTACAGAGCTTTCCTTTGAAATTTGAGCCTTCAAATCCATGGGTATACATAATTATCCGTGTTTGAAAATCATAATGTCTTAAGATATTATGAACGTCCCGCCATGTTGGAAAATCAAAGAGTTATAAATAGACTACTGCGCAGGCACACACTGATAAAACAAAAAGAAAGTACATGTAATAACAATTGTAGATTTTGTCAACAGGACACACAATTTTCAGACTGACTGAAGACCAGCCGCGTACAGCACGAAAAAAAAATAAAAAGTGAAATTTTTTAGGTATATTTCAAGGTATTTTGCGATTTTCATAGAGCTTGAGTATTTCTGAGGACTGTTTAAATGTAACAAAAGCCCAAAACGACCCCTAAAAATCAAGATTGTGCCCCTTTAAAGGTGGCATCCCAGATAGATAAGAAGTCGATTTAAATATTTTACTGAAACTTGTAATTTATTAACCTAATTAAGTATTGCAGGCACTGTATTAAATATTTTTATTACGAAAGGCAATCAGGCATTTTTTATGTGTCAAATATATGACATAAATGTTATAGAAATTATGTAGGTGATCTTCTATTTCCAAATCAATTATGGCAAATCAGGAAAATCGAACAAGGTATTTCATTTTTTCAGTTCCAATAATAAAAATATTGAAGCAAAATGGTGGGAACAGCAGGAGCAAAGACAGGGTGACCCAATACTATTGCAAAATTTTAACATATTTTGAGTGCATCTGATACATATAATGAGTAATAAACTAGAACTGGTGGTAATATGACAGAGTTGACCTCTCTCTTACCTAAGGTCATGTTAATACTGGTTTCAGTAAATAATAATAGACTTTCTCTCAATCGGAAATGGACATGTCCAGTTGCTCACAAAAATAAAACAACAGCCCAGATATACTTGTATATAACTTTCAGGAAATGTCCAATCAAAGTAGCCTAGAGCAAAATTTGAATATAACTGATTTCAGATAAATCTGGGACAGATACTTTATATATAAGCATATATTTTGTGCTCAAAATCAAAACAATGTCGTAAACCATAAATTTCTTCAAATACCATCCATTCAGTTATAACATATTTCTATAACCTAACATAATGGACATTCTTGTCTAGAAACACAATATTTATGGAATGCATGACCTGAAAATATAATGAAAATCAGCATGTCAAGTGGTATATATCCCAGAAATATGCTCAGAATTAGGAACACAATATAAGAATTTCAGAATTACTTCCCTTATGTACAAAAGTTGAATATTTTAACATGATTTTGTATATTGGTCAACTTCCACCTCCCTTTCAGACTATCTGTCATACTGTCCATGCCCTGTCTAGACTGCCAAAAAAGTAATGTACATACCACATTGAAAGATGATAGCTCCAGGTTCCATATGACTAACAGTTATATATAGATACTGATTACAATTTCTACATTCACTGAAATGTACAGAAAACAATTATTACTGAAATATACAGAATAAAATTACAACATTAAATGAAATATACAGGATACAATTACAAATGAAATATGCGGTTTTTTTATCTACATTCACTGAAATGTACAGATTACAATTACTACCGAAATAAAATAATAACATTTCCACAATATGTATGAAATATACAACTACTTAAATAGAATATAGTTACATGTACTATTGAAAAATACAGAATACAATGACTACATTGACTGAAATGTACAGAATATAATTACTACTGAAAAATACAATTACTACACTAAATTATACAGAAAACAGTTACTACATTGACTGAAACATACAGAATACAATTATTAGTCACTGAAATATACAACTTAAAATTACAACATTGACTAAATCATACTGAATAAAATTAATACAGACATGGCATATAGGTCCAACCAACCTGTTTATTTGTGTCTGTATACCCCAATGACATTCAGCATCTTCTAGTCCAAGTTGTATCATTCTTCCTTGTGCTGACAATCTGGAAAACTGTAAAAAAGATATATATATATAGTTTTTTCCTTCTTACATTTCATAACAATGCCAATGTTTTTCATTTTCAGGTTAAATATTGTCAAGATTTATATTCTATTAGGATAGTCTTATACCATGATATCAACAATTTCTCTTTGGTGGGTGGCGCATAAGTGTGCTATAAATTTTTTAAATTGATGTTATGACACGATTTATTCTAAAAATGTATAGAGAGGAAAGACTATACTTGTCTGCACAGAGGAACACTGACATATTAGCCTCGCCTTCAGCACATGCTTTAACAAACAAAACAAGACTAGAACTGTGAACAGTACTGAGAGTGGCAAACAACCCCTATGGGGCCACTTGATACAAGGTCACATGATATAGCCTTTTTTAAACACTAAAAACAAACTTTTTAACAACCATTATAAGCATATGTATGAACAGCTTAGGTCAAGTACATTATTTGACTTGAAAATTATTAAGGTAATTGAAGGTCAAGGTCACTTGATATAGCCTTTTGAATTTTTTTAAAAACTAAAACGGGTACAAAAAAATTGTTGTTGACCATTATAGGCCTATGAACATTCTACTTGTAAAAATTCAGGGTCATTGAAGGTCAATGTCATTTGATATAATTGTTGTTGACCATTATAGGCCTATGTGTGGATAGCAAAGGTCAAGAACATCCTACTTGAAAAAATTCAGGGTCATTGAAGGTCAAGGTCATTGTATTTGGCCTTTTGAATTTTGAAAAAAATTCAATCGGGCATTAAAAAAAATTTAAATTCGAAAATCAAAATTCTGTTCCCAACAAGTTTTAGATAAAGTAACAAGGTTTCGAAAAACACCAAAATCGGACAAATCGGATAAAAATTAGCGGACTTATTAAAATTTTGCTGAATGTTACCGTTCTGTGATGACACATAAAGTATCACTTCCGGTTTGGATTTTTTATTCTAAAAGGGTTCTAATTATGCCTGATAGTATATATGTATAGCTTTTGTACTGATTTCTTACATACACCGGAAGCTGGGTGACCCAACGCGGTTCTAAAAAAACGGAAGTTCTCACGCAAGAACCGGAAGTGGTAAAAAAATTTTATGATGCGGTTTTCTTTCTATATATGCGACTTCTATATATTCTGTAATTTTCAAAGCGATCGGATAATTAGCAACAAAGTTATGCAATTATTCAATTATTATTATGCAATTACTAACTACTGATGCGTAAAAATTTTAGTTTTATATATTCATTTTCTATTCCAGTACGTATCTTATCGTATTTTTCAAACCAAATGTCTATACCATTTTCGAGTTGGGCTAGGGAGCTTCCCGAAAAAAAAAAAAAAAAGTCTAATGAAAACAAAGAGTGGCAAATTTCTAATTTGCCACTCAATAAATTGTATTCATCATTGTGTGCATAATAGGTTATGTAAACACAAAATTACAATTATTGAAACTGACAGTACTAATTTTTTTATAATATCATGCAAGGATTCTATGCTAGATAATTTTACACACTTTGCTGGCAAACTCAAAATAATATCATCAACACAGCTTATTTATCTAAACACAGCATTTAATTTGTGTGCAATGGTTATTACATAACACGCATCACTGACCCTCACTCACCTATCAGTCCTCTGTCAACCAGGGTATAAGTAATTTTTAGCACGTTATCATTCATTATAAATTGGTTAACTCATGATAATGTGCTATAAATATTACTTGAAATTGCTAAATCAAGGAACGACAAAATTATTCAGAATCCAAATTGTTGCAATACTAACTTGTGTTTGACAACTAGAAGATATTGTAGAATCAGTTGGTGATCTGACATTAGATATCTCACCATTTACTGCATAGTGTAGCTAAAATAAAAGAATTTCTCCCTTAAAATACACAGGCTTAATAAAATTCAAATAATGTGCACACCCTCTAGAAAAATATCAGTCAATACAAATTAATGCGCACCTGTCAAAAAAAAAAAAAAAAAAAAAATGGACTGCACATGTTAAATTCCTTAATCAGGCCTATCTTCATTTTAATATATTTTAACAACCGTATTTATTTATAAACATTTTGTGTAAGATTTTTCATATCAGCCATGAAGCGTGCAATGATGTTATAAGCATATAAAATATGGACATGGACATTCAAAGGATATTACATATATTAGTATATATTGCAGTTTAACTGCCCCATAGTGAAATCTCTTGTTTACAAGCAATTACATACAACTGAATGTTTTTACTTACCTGTGGTGCCATATTTTGAGGTTTTTTAGACCATAGATATGTATTTAACTTCTCTAACATGTTATGTATGACTACACTAAAATACACAATTCATAAATATACTTATATTATTACAATTACCGTATATTTCCGTGTATAATGCGCAGGTTTTTGCCATAAAATGGGCCCAACAAAGAGGGGGTGCGCACTATATACGGGTAAATAAATTTGGAGTATTTTTTCCCAACGAGAATGCCGCAAGTCGATGTTAAGGATCCGCCATTTTGTCTTCCCTCATCGACATTCGCGGTAAAATTGATTTGTGTAAAAATGAATTATGATTGTAATAACGGCACAATATGATTATTATCTTATAAATTAAATAAGTATTGTTAAATATTTGAACAAAACTAAAATGATTCAAGTTAATAATTTTGTTATTAACATGGGAAAATTTAGGCCTACGTCAAGACGAGAGGTACCAAAAATAATGTTCACGGGCCAAGCATTTTGGATGGCTTTTATAGTAGGAACAATTGATTGTCATGCTTGATGACATGCCTCAATACGTAATCGAGTCTTGCCTGAATATAAATACGGTTACCAGAATAACTGGGTTTTAATATAATCCATTGTTTTCCTAATTATTCATCAGATATGATACACATGGTTCACGCCGTCATTTTTTTCATTTCCGTTGAAAGGCAATACTAGTCGATAAATCTATGCGGGGGGTAAAAGCAGACGATAAAAATAAACTATTGAGCGAATCGTGTCACTCCAGCGATGATTAAAGACTTAATTAAGAAAGACAATGATATTTATTTACGTTAAACAAACGAAACAATCACAATTAAGTATTCACACAAAAGGAACTGACGCAATATCATGATGATTATTCGCATTATGATTACAAGTATAATGGGGCCTATTAGTCTTACACCAAGCCAGTTACCGTTAGCCCTTCGAATTCCTGTCAATGGTATCTTCTTCAATACGTCTAAGTTTACCGGGTAATTGCACTTTTTTCTTCAAGATGAATATCATCCTCGGTACCGTCCATAGCATTAAAAAAAAACGAATCAGGTGAGTACCGTAATTGAATAGCGCGGTATCTCAGTAAAGTCGTGTACAATTTATCGATTAGTATAATAATCAAATATTCACACAAAATGAACTGACGCAATATCATGATTATTATTCGCATTATGATTACCATGATTACTGGTATAATGGGGCCTATTAGTCTTACACCAAGCCAGTTACCGTTAGCCCTTTGAATTTCTGTCAATATCTTCTTCAATACGTCTAAGTTTACCGGTTAATTGCACATTTTTATTCTAATAGAATATCATCCTCGGTACCGTAATTTAATAGCATGATACATGATTTCTAAATAACACTCAATAATACCATTACGAGAGATTAGAAGCAATAATTACGGGATTAAAATGGATTTTATTATAAAAATAAATAGTAGAAACGTAAGTTGCAGTGGAACATTGTTTATTATAAAAAAAACTATGAATGGTGACTTACGTATTGACAACTATTTCCCGATATTGGTATCTGTGAAATACCAACTTAAAATCGTATTCACGACTACCGTAATCGAATAGCGCGGTATCCCGATAAAGTCGTTTACAAATTACAAATAGTAGAAACGTAAGTTGCAGTGGAACATTGTTTATTATAAAAAAAATCTATGAATGGTGACTTACGTATTGACATCTATTTCCCGATATTGGTGTCTATGAAATGCCAACTTAAAGTCGTATTTTTGCCGCGAAAAGGGGTGCGCACTATACATGGGTAAAAGAATTTTCCCCGATTTCGCGGAGGCAAGGAAGGGGTGCGCATTATACATGCCTGCGCACTATATTCGGAATTATACGGTACTAGAATAGTATCACTTTTTTCAGAGTTAAAATCTGATGATTTAGTAAAAATAATCGTAAATTTTGCACTGGCTGTACAAGCAGTGTTGTCAAGACATATAACTTTTACCTAGCAAGCTATAGCCTTCTTCAAATCTACATGTATGTTTGTTATATTACTGAACTGAAAAACACATAACACTTACCCTTGTTGTGCTTGAGTTAAAGCTTTACAAATACATTTTTGAAAAAATTCAATAGATAGGCTTCTATCATCTTCTAAGCTTAATTCCTGCAATATTTTAGCAGCAATGTGTGGACCAAGATGATCAACTAATACTGAAGCAGTATTCTCCAGTGTTAAAGAAGGTATAAAATCAGGAACTGCTGACTCCAAACATGTCCTTGAACCATTATCTGATTCTAGTTTTAGAACTTCTTGTAATAAATATTTCCATTCTTCTGTGGATTTTGGTGTAAAACCTGAAAAAAATATATTTTTTTGAATGGATTTCCATCTACTAGTGGCTTCAGAAGACAATTTGTACTTTCAACTTTTAAATGTGGATAATCAAGCTCATATTTTACCGATGAGCTATGGACTCTAGTTTCTAAGAATAAGGTATGATTGGTCTAGTCATATTCATAGTACTACAAGAATCATACTCACCAAAATCATTATTTGTACATAATAAATTAATATCACCAAGACAACATATTAAATGGATGACATCTCTCCATCTTGTATCTGTATCTATTAGTCTTAGACAACCCAGCCAATACCTGATGGAGGTAAAATGAACTCTTTTATTGTTTGAAAATTTTAGTTGTCTGGAATAATTATTATGTAACTCTAGTCTTGAAGAAATATTTAACAGAATACTTACTAATGAATACAATGGGCATTGGATTTAATAAGTAACTTTTTAATTCAGCTATATTGCTCCTACATATTCTTAAAGTTCCAAATACCCAGTCTTTAAAAGGAAACTTAACGATTAGAACACTTATTTGCATACTAACCCTTTAATTAAGGAGTTTAAATAAGTTTTGGCATTGGGCCTTAACAGCTTGAAATCATTAGAATAAATAGGAGAATATATTTTGCACAGGTACATTAGTTTTTCCAACCCTGAGCGACTTTCAAATGTACATATAAACCATTTAGATAATTTTAGTGTTTAAAATTTACAGCTATTTTAATTTAAAACTTTCAGAAAAGGTAACGGACCTGATTTATATAATTGACGTATATGATAATTATTACAAAGATAGCTTGCCAGGCAAGGTAACATACGCCCACTGGCAGCATTGAATTTGAAAAATAAATAGAGCAATAACTCAAATACACTCACTGAATTAATATTGAAGTTAAGGGCAAAAACTAAAAAACTGTTCATGGAAAATTGTCAAATTAGAACTTGACCACCATCTTATCTATTTCAATACTCATACCAAGTTTCATCAAATGTATTAAAAAATTGTAGCTTATTTTGCAAGCACAAATATTTTTGACGCAATTTTACTAAGTCAAGGGCAATAACCCAAAAACCATTTGTTAAAAAAAGTCAGAAATTCAATCTTGACTAATGTCAATTTTGATGCTTACACCAAGTTCCATCAAAATGCTTTGAAAATCACAACCACAATAGAATTTTACTAAGTCAAGGGCAATAACTCAAAAACCTTTCATGCGATAATTTCCATTTTCGAACTTGACCGAGATATCATCAATATATACATGTATACCAAGTTTCATTAAGATCGGATAAAAACTGTAGCCTCTATTGTGGATACAACCCAAATTTGACACGTTTTTACTAAGTCAAGGGCAATAACTCACAAAACGCTCATGCGATTATTTCTATTTTCGAACTTGACAGAGATATCATCAATATATACATGTATACCCAGTTTCATTAAGATCGGATAAAAACTGTAGCCTCTATTGTGGATACAACCCAAATTTGACGCGTTTTTACTAAGTCAAGGGCAATAACTCAAAAACCGCTCATGCGATTATTTCTATTTTCGAACTTGACCGAGATATCATCAATATATACATGTATACCAAGTTTCATTAAGATCAGATAAAAACTGTAGCCTCTATTGTGGATACAACCCTAATTTGATGCGTTTTTACTAAGTCAAGGGCAATAACTCAAAAACCGCACATGCGACTATTTCTATTATCGAACTTGACCGAGATATCATCAATATATACATGTATACCAAGTTTCATTAAGATCGGATAAAAATTGTAGCCTCTATTGTGGATACAACCCAAATTTGACGCGTTTTTACTAAGTCAAGTGCAATGACTCAAAAACCGTTCATGCGATAATTTCCATTTTCGAACTTGACCGAGATGTTATCAATATATACATGTATACCAAGTTTCATTAAGATCGGATAAAAACTGTAGCCTCTATCGTGGATACAACAAATGTGGACGGACCGACGGACGGACAGGGGCGACGGCAATATACGTCCACATTTCCATGTGGGCGTATAAAAATGATGTTAATTTTAAAACCAAATTCATTTGTACATTCTGAATTTCTGAGACGTGTAAAAAAACAATAGGAATGCCAGCATTGACGTGGATATTCCTACTTTCTCAGTTATTTAGAAGTTTCTTTTTTTTCTGATTACTGGAAGGTAGGTAACAATAAAACTGAAGTGACCTTAAGTTTATTATTTTAAAAGAATTCTTTTTTAAACATGATAAAATATATGTTAATAAACATCAATAGGCTATAGTAATAACAATCTGACAATCAATGAGATAAAACCTTATGATTATGTTTATTAAGGATACAATCTTCATTATTTATTAATATTCATAACAATCAACTGTCAGATTTGTCACACATTACTTACATGGTCTAATAAATCTGGTGGAGCAAAAAGAGTTATTGTCTAATATCTACTACAGCATTTAGGGACTTTTCAAATTTCTTTCATAGGGTACTGATGGTTTAATTACAGCATTTGAAGTTTAAGATTCAATCAGATAAAAGCAACTCTCAAGGTCTTTCAAGAACCTTATTTCAAAATAACAACACTTTTATTCTACAAACAGTATGTGTATGCATTGATGTTTTGAAATATAGTAATGTTCTATTTTTCTCTTTGTATTATCAAATTTATAAAAGGAGTCAAATTTAAGAGCTTGACCATCAGTGCATTTACAAGACCTAATCAATATTTTCGCATTGTATGAGTGCAATCCCTTTTAGGTATGAAAACAAATTAGGTCAACATTTTTAATAAGTAAGGAAAATTGTGTCTCCTTAAATATTTCTTTGAGGGCACACACACAAATGTTGGTTATTTGACAGTGATTTTTTTTTCACCCACCTAAAATACACCTCTGCAGGTAGTTAATTTACCATAATGTATTTGTTGAGTGTTTATGAAATGTTCAGCACCATTGGGAATAGGGTCATAAAACTCTTTCAGGTTACAACAATCAATGCTATATTTTATCTCAATGTCATCAACATGAAAGGAATATTTTGTGTTATGAAAGCAATTTACACATGGATATCAAATATTAGAGAAGTTTGTTTTTAATGACAATAGTCAGAACAACCTATTATTTGTAACTGTTGTTTTAATTTTGTAGCTCTCAAGATTTGAATGTGTGTATATTATAAGGATATTGAAAAAAAAAATAATTTACAAATTATGAAATAGAAAGACTTTAGGAGAAATATATAACTATACATATTATCAATGAATTCCACTACACAAGCAACGTTAGAAACAAGAAATATTGTAGCATTGGTGTTTTTTAGTATAGAGTTCAGTCTAGGAGTTATTGGTAACAGCTTAGTTATATTGTGTGTTTTATGTCAGAGATCACAACGTAACCCAACATTTGTAATTATTGGTAGTTTGGCATTGGCTGACTTGATGTTTATCGTTGGACGTGTGTCACAAGAGATTTTACGTGTCAGCGAAATTGAAACCTCTTCCAATCCTGTAAGCTGTAAGGCTAGTATGTTTGTTCTACAAATGTCATCTTATACAGCATCCTACCATCTTGTTTTATTGGCTGTGGTCAGATATGTTTGTTTGGTTCACCCTTTTAAAGCTCAAGAACATATCACAAATTCATGGGCAATGAAAGCATCAGCTTCTTTATGGCTCGGTCTACTCATAGTGCTCTCCCCTTTGTTATTCACAAGTGGAACAGTACAGCAAACAAATGGAGGGAAAACTGAACATTTTTGCAATCCAAATCCTGCTTCTTTGACTGCATACAGAGACTTTGCAATTTGCTACAGTATATTTTCTTATTTTGTTCCATTAACAATGTTAATTATTTTTCATACAATTAAAGCCAAAGTTGTTAATCGAATGACTAACACAGTGAATAGCTCTGAAAAGAAACAAATGTCGGCTATGGTTGTGTTGGTCATTTTGTTGTTTGGAATTCTACTCTTTCCTGTCCATTGTAAAAACATGTTTGTGATTGCAGGGTATAATATGCGTACAAATGCCATGCAAAATACGGATGAAGCCTTCCGTGTTCTAGCCTATCTTAATAGCTGTATCAATCCCCTTGTATATGGAATATTGTCAAGTTCTTTTCGTAAAAACTTGAAGCAATTAGTTTGTAGCTGGAGGAAAAATGGTAGGGTTTCACAAATACCTGAACAGAATACTACACAAATAACTCACTGTTAGACTTACAGGATACTAATAATGGAATAGCAATTAAAACCTACTTAATTAAACGAATACAGTAATTTTTAAACTTGGCCAACAAAAGCATATAATATATCAGTAGATAAACAGGCTGCCATAAAGAACATAGTAGAATTTTTATATATAAAAGATTATTATTATTAAGATTTCGCTAAAATGAGACAATCTGAGATGACAGCTCAAGCAACGCTTTGGGTTTGGATTTTTTCTTCTTAGGAGATTCTTTTTAAGAATTATAGTCAATGTATATAGTTTTTGTCCATATTGCTAATTTACATGGGAAGTGAAAAAAAATTATGAAGTAGTTTTATTTGAATAGACAACCTGTTTTTATTCCGTGATTTTCAGATCTATCATATAATTAGCGACTGATTTATAAATCATGAAAATTTTTTAAACAAAATTATTTCAACTTTTTTATTTTTTCCAGAATAAGAAAACAAGGCTGGCAAAATGTTGAAATAATTTTGTTCAAAAAAATTTCAAACAAAAAAATTTAAACTTTTAACAAACAACTTACCCATATTCTTCACAGATTTTCTCAGCTTTAATATCTTCCTGTTTATTATTAATCATATTTAAGACATCATTAATCATCTTATGGTGTGTCCATTTTACAAGATGGCCACCAGGACTGAAAAATACATATAAGAATATAAACTGGTTAAATATTGGAAATTCTGAGATTTTAAATTATATTCTTTTTAGCTACAAAATCAATTTTATTTGATATTTCAATTGTACTTTGCATTCTATATTGCTCTTGCCATTCCACTTTAACTAAGCTCTTTAAAATGTCAATGTTGTAAAGGGCATTATATGAACTAAGCAGATTTTGCGACAGTGAACATAAGACATTGATACTATCAGTCTTTTATAATCCTTTAATACCTTATAATGAATGTATTGTTGTCCTTAAAAGCAACATGAAATGAAAGTTTATTACCTAGGTTTGTCATACTTCAGTCCATCTTTTCTAGTTAACAAACATTTCAAAATTTCTAATTTTACTTCTGGATGTTCACAAATACTCTGTAGAGTTTTATATCTGAAGAAACACAATGTATATTATATTTGTGTGTATACTTAGTTTGGTAATTCTTATTTGAGGTAATATTAAGCATATGACATTTAGTAATGTATATTACCCATCATGGTAAATGTTTTGAATTGTAAAATGTACTTTATGTCAGATTCATAAATAAACATACCTATTGTATTCAGGAGCTTCATTATATCTTAACATAATATACTTGAGTAAATATTGATGAGTAGGTTTGTTATAATGGTGACACAGATTTAAAATATCTAATGGTGAAACTTTATTAGGAACATCTTTACCAAATTCTATACATTTATAAACACTCATACCAAATATACTGTAATTCAAATACAACATAAATGGTCAGCATGTCTAATGGTAATAATAAACAATTTCGGCAAGAAGCGCCTTGTTGAATGTTTATGAGCCAAAAATCAAACATTTTTTGAAGAACAATCAATATATTTCTAATTTTTGATTTTCAGTAGGGTTCATCCTTGGGTTATATTAAACTGTGACTTCTAGAGTGCTAATGAGCTAAAATGTTTTCAAGACCAAGGACAATAACTTCTAAATATTTTTGCAATTTTGCTGATTTTCAATAGGGTTCATCCTATCATCATCTCAAACCAAGTCTCATCAATTTTTGTTAAGAATTGCACATTGTAGAGTATTTACGAGCAATTGTGGATGGTCCGACGGATGGACATTTCTACATTTCATGTGGACACATAAAAATCTGGTATATTCATAGCACACTAGACTGATGGCATTTTAAAACTTAACTGCCCTTAAAGCCTTTCTAAAACCAGTTTCTTTTTGACAGCAATAATAATAATAATAATGGTAATAATAATTTATTCATTGTAATGTAATGTAGTATGGGCCTCAAAGTATTGATGAATAATTATTATTTGACTTTAACATCAAGCTACCATATGTAGCCTTTAAGGTAGATCATGACCAGTCTTTGGTTATATGTGATACCAAACCGTTTACTTATAGAAAACAGAATGATCAGAAAACAGGACATACAAACCTTGCATAATGTCCTAAAAATGCATCTTTATATTTGAATATTCCAGATCGTAGGTGATCCAAGGCATCATTAACATCATGTTGATCAATATACATCTTAATAGGATCTTCTAAACCTAATTCTAAAATATTTCATAGAAATATAAAGCTTGTATGACATATTGGAGAAAATCAATGATATTAGTGTTCCTGATACAAACACACAGATTAGAAACCATTGAAGAAATTCCAATAAAAAACTTGACTATCCCCTTAATCTCAACATGATATATATAAGCTTTCAGTTTCATCTCCACTGAATTAAAACTGACTACACAATATTGAGAATAATTCATAATTACAATTTATCTTGAAATATTATTGGACTTACCCTGACAACACTCTATCAAACTTAACCAGGTTTTAAACAATATATCCTTTTGTTCATTCAAAAATTGTCTGATCACATTTGTACCAAGAAAGAAATAGTAACATCTAACAAACAATGAGAGTTCTTGATCCAGTTGTTGTCTAGGATCTAGGACACTGTTAGCATCAATACACTGATGGCTTCTCATTTTGAAATCATGGGAATCAATTGTCAAATTTGTGTCCTTGTCACAATGATTCAAAACAGAATGACCATGTGTCTCTGAAATCGACAATACTTTCATCTGGAGTTCATGGCCTTTATCTGGAGCCTCACTATGATTTTGTATGTTAGGCACAATCTCTGAAGCATCGGTTGTTGTCTGATGCCTGTCTGCTAATGTCCTAGTTTTAGACTGGAACACTTCATTGGCACTATCATCAAACTCCAGAGAGTTACTTGTTGATGAACAATTTTGTGAATGACATTCACACCTATTTTGATCACAATTAATTTCATCATTTAACTTCTGATTATCACAATCAACTTGATCACAATTGTTCACATTCTCAAAAGAATTATTGCACTTTATTTGAGCTAAATATAAGGCATCTGTATCAATACTTTCTTTATCACAGCTTGAAGGTATATTGGGATTTAAGTAGGCAGATACATTACCATGGCAACAGGTTTGGAAGCACAATTTGGTCAGTTCTGATACCTGAGCTAGTAAATCTACATCTAAACCAAAAGGGTCAAATGTGTTGCACCATCTTGTATCCTTAGAGGTATCAGTTGAAGTATTTGAGGCACCTGAATCATTTGCTTTTAGTTGGTTAGTTGCATCTGCATCAATATTTTCAGTATTGTCATTTGAACACACAACCTTTGTTTCCATATGTAAATTCCTATAAGTTGTATTTAGAATGGTGACCCAATCATTTAAAGTTTGAGCTAAAAGTGCAGGATTTAACATCACTTGAATTTCCTGAAGTTTGATTTGAGCTTCCTCTGTTGCAGAGACTAAGTTCCTAATGTCTGTTTTTGGCAGAACTTTTGGGACTTCTGTTAGATTTTCTTCTTCACCCTTTGCTTTGACAATTTGTTCATCTAATGTAGACATTACAATCTGTAGTGGAAAAATGTATAATTATGACTAAACCCTCAAAAATATGTTACAAACCTTGTGACAGGCACAGATTCTGGAAAGGTCTAAGGTACCAATTCATTATATCAAATAGAATTTGTGATTAGTTTTGCTGAGCTCCAACCAGTTGTAAATTCAAATTGGCATTTCTTTCAATCAAAATCAATGTGCTGGGTGAAAATGTCAAATGTAATGTAAAATGCAGATCAAACTGGTCTTTGCTATTGGCTAACCTGAGGTTCTTCTGTTACTGAGTCAGCAAAGCTATTATCTGGTACAGTAGGTGATTTTGACAGTTGACTTTTTTCTTTCATGGTTTTAATGAATGTCTTTCCTTTCTTCAACTTCATGGCAAGGCTAAAATGAATACAGGGTTTGCTTTAATACGGTGTAACCTCTCTAACCAGCACTCCACTACATAAATGGTAAAAATGATTCGAGATTTGTCCTGTGACAATCTTTAGAATGCCTTTAAGGTGATAAAGTATACTTTCAAGTAAAATCTGTTTGCCCCATCCACAGTTTTCTGTTAAATAGAGAAATTTGTACTGGTGTAATGACTACTGGCCAAATCAAGCCTACCTGTCTTTTACAGCCATTAGAGTAACTCTAGGTGATTGTGATAAACTACCACTAGGACTATCAATATTATTCAAACTATCCATAGAGGAAGAGGTTTCTTTCTGCTGCTCATCAAGACTGGCAGTTATCCCACTTAATGACAGACGCTTAATCAAAGGTAATACTGTTTCGGATGAATTTTCTTCTAAACTGTTTAATGAGATGGTATCAGAGTCTTTGAATTGCTGGTGATTTTTATGCAGTGTGTCTGGTGTTGAAGCACGCTCAATGTCTTCCATACTGCAAAGTGAAACAGTATCTCGTTCTAGTTCTGTATCTTTCATCTTTATCATCATATTAATGTTATCTAAGGCTGGCACACTCACTGATCTTTTGGTTTTTAATTCTGAAAACATTGAAATATATATCAAATGCTTCATGTTGTGCATTTAGTTTAAACTGATAATTATAACCAAAATGAAATATTAAGTGTGTTCAATTGACAACAAATTTTAGGATCTCATCTGTTAAAGTTTAACTTGATAAGGAGAATCTATGATTCTGGCTAAAGACACCAGAAGTAAAATTTTGTAATGAAAGGTAATTGGCTTACCTCTTTTTTTAGTCTTTGATTTCACACTTGCACTTCTAGTAAGTCCTATAGTCAGTTAAAACAGAAAATTATATGTACATCAAATAAAATACAATAAAATCAAAGCTACAAATGAAAGTAGATTTAAAGTGTCTCGATTAACTTATACTATTTACATTAGCTATCTAAAATTCAGCTTACTGTACATGTGTAATGCTATATATAGTATACATTCAATATTTCAAGGAACATTCCATTGGAACAACATCTTTCCATGAAAAAGAGCAATGGTCATTCCTAAGAATAATAATTGGATGTAAACAAAGAGCAGCCAAATTTATTCATTACCTGGACTGGTTGATAAATCTATTTCATTTACTTTTCGTCTTCTTAAACTGTTTTTGGATTTCATTTGTACTATGATGTCATCATCAATTTCAGGAACGACTGCTACAGGTGTATCTTAATTTAAAATATTATAAAAATAATCAGGAATGTCAACTGTCCAAATTATTGTAGCTCAAATTATCAGTAATCAGTAGTTTTTAGCATCAAGTCTTCCAGTCATATCCTTTTATAATATAAATAAAACACCAAGAAAGCAAGAAAGTGAAGTGATACGATGCTATTCTAAAAAGTTGAACTTAAAGCAAGCAAACATTGGTCTGATTAACCTAACTATAGCTACAGCTTTGGCAATTTTTTTTTTACACTGAGAAAAGTTGGTGAAATCCTTACCTTTATAATCAGGTTGTTTCTGTTCTTCATCCATGACAGATAATGGTTTTGAATTTTCAGTTAAATAGTTTTTCTCACTATGATCATTTGACATAAGTTGTTCTGATATCAAAGGCTCATTTCTTTCACAATATTCAGCAGTTGACAGAATTTGTTGCGGCTTTTCTTTTGAGGTCTCATTTTCATTTTGAAGGGTTAACATGCTTGATTTTTCAAGTAACAAATGCTCTTTGACAATAACTTGAGATGTGTTTTCTCTATCAGAATTGTTGCTAATGTTATTTGAATCATTTAAAAACTCTTGAGAGGAGTTGAGCAAAGAGTGTTCTGAGTGTTCCTGGACATAAAATTCTTCTTCAAAAACTTTCACATTCTTTGGTGTACTATGTGCATCAAAACTAAAAACTTCAGCAGTATCATTTGATGTATTTAAACTATTCTCAAGAGAAAATTCCCTCTCTTTCGTAACAACAGTTTTTGACACATTTTTTATGGTATTTTCAGCAGAAGAATCAACAACGTCTATATCAATTCCTGCCAACTCTGAATCATTATGTTTATCAGGTTCAGATTCAAGATCTGTAGATACAATGGAAATGTCTGCTTGATTATTACTAAAGAGACTGAGTTTGGGAGCTTCTGAAGCCACACAGTTATCCTTAAGGGTATTGTCCTCATTTATCGAACTATTATTTTGTTTGTCATTTTCATGAACTCCACTAGACACTTGAGGAGACACTACATCACTTCCAGAGTCACTAGTAAGTGTTGAATCAAAGGAAGTGACACTATTAGTATCACTATGAATGGGATAGTGATCATGGTGGTTAGGCTCATCTTGACCCTCTGTATCTGGTGTAGGTGTACTCTGATGAACAATGATTAATTCTGATAAAGAATTAATCAAGTGCCTATGTTCCTGTCTGTTTATATTAAGAATCACACTTTTCACTGTCTGATGAGAAATTTTACTTCTCAAATACTTAAGATGATGTTGTTTGAAATAAGAGAGTGTATTGGCTGCCATTAACCAATATTTTTTAGTGACCAGATGATTGATACATTTTTCTAGTTTAAATAAGTATAGATGTTGTATAGATTGATCACTATGAAATATAAACACACTGTTTTCATATACACATACATCTTCTATATCTAAAAAATATATGAACAAATTTTTAACAATGTACTTTCTCATAATCTTAACTAATATTATGGTCATCACAATAGTTTTGCACACATCTGCAATCTTGATCATGAAGTGTTTATAAATGAGAAATAAATAAGAAATATGTGAAACTTTACCTTGTATATCATATGACCAGAGTATAACTTTAACATTAATAGTATCAAATACATACAGCCCTGTATTACACCATGTTACTATATACTGACTGAAATAAAAACACTCTCTTTCATCTCTGCATTCCTTTAAGTAACTAGGGTATTACCTATTGAGGCCATTTTTCAACATTACAGAAATAAAAAAACAGAGACATAAAAAGCATACTGCTAACATTTTAAAGTATTTTTGCTTAAAAATTTAGCTTAACTACTTAACAATAATTTCTAACATGACATAATAATGTGTTAAATATTCTAAAATTTGGACAAGTGTGATCATAGACTACTGGAGTGTTTCTGAGGAAAGCTTTTAGATGGAACGTTAATCTGCAGGACAATTGAATATATTTTTTATTGTTTTCCCCCCTGCGATATAATTCAAAAATACATATACATCTTCAAATAAGTATATAAAAACAAGTTTATAACGCTATACATTTTAATAAAATTTCATTAAATTTAACCTACCCAATGGTATACATTTTCTTAAAATTAACAGATGGACTGACTACTGTAGAAGAGGAAAATTCTGTTACCAGACTAGTTTTACTGAAATTAAAAACATTTTGATTTACATTTCTATCTTTTATAAAAAAAAATTATATCTTTGCATTCACACACTACAGATCCAGCATTTAATGACAACTACCTAACTATCCTATTCAACAATTCGAGTTTAAGGTGAAAAAGAAAGCCAATTCTTTATTATTATCTATAACAAAAATAAAATATTGCTATATGAAAATAAAGTCATACTGTAATGCTTTGTCTATTTAACTGGTCCAAATCTATTTTTATTGTTTTATTTAAATAATAGGTCTTGGAATGAACATACAATTGGAAAATTCTAATCTTGGCCAAATATACCTGCTGCCATAAATAACATAAAAATAAACAAATGCCCAAAAAAGTAATGAGTAATTATCCATACAGATGCATTTGATTATTGACGAATCCTTAATACAATGATTATGCACTTCCAGGTTTTAAGGGATTCTGTTACTTTATGACACCAGGTAAGTTCAATGATGAATATAATACTCATATCGACCATTCTTGAGAACTAAAATTTTATGTTCATGTGAAGACGCAGTATCCCTGTAGATTAACCTCACCAAAGATGTAAAATATTAGTATTTCTTGTATGATTTGGTAGAAGTAAACAACACCCATTTATTCGTTTACAACAGATGACAGTCGAAATGCACTTAAGCACATGTCAAAATCCAACTTCTCTAGCAGGTATATAAACTAGCAGATTATTTTAATGTTTTCAGAGTAACTCAATGCATCTCAACCATTAAGTCAACTAGTTATTAATGATTATTTAATTACTTACTGGAAACATATAACAGGAGTAGATGAGATAGATAATAACTTTTTAAATTGATGAGTATTTAGCACGTTCCCTTCAAAATCAACCTAAAACCCATCAAATTCAATCAGATAAAGAACGAAAACCAAGATGGGCACTGCAGGGTACTACTTCTATAAACCAACAGTGTCGATATTACAGGGCAATGTTTAAAAATAAATGACTAAGAATTCCTCAGGTATAATAAGGAAACATTTTTTTTTATTAGTTAAATACCACAAAACGCATTACATGAGATGATCCAAACATCAAGATTGGCAAGCAGAGTCAACTGCACAAAAAAACACAAAAATGAAAAGTTTCTCCAAGAAATGCCAATGTTATACAATATATATTTAATGAACTTTGTTACCTCCCACATTCGAGAGCCAGGTCGTGAACAATATATAACTGGTATATTAGAACTTGGTTCTACAAAGAAACATGCACCAAATTCACCATCTCTGAAAATCAAAATAAATAATTCATGTTTTACTAAAATCATCTAGCTTCAGTATCATTTTTATCAGTGAAATTATTTCACAATGTATGAATTACAGTTATCAGCTTGTAAATTTGATCAATAATACGGAAATCGGAAAATGAGCTTTATTAACGTCTGAGGAAAATGAATTTATCAAGATATTATATCAATTCCAAAAAATATACCTTAATTTTTTTCCAATTTGTGAATATTTATGTCTGAAAAATAAAACAGTATATTAATCAATCATATTGCATCATAAAAATGAAAAATAAATTTTTATGAGATCAAATTAAAATTTTAATGACTGAAAGTTAAATCATAAATCATATTGCTTCTTTTAAATTTAATTTATTGAACAATCTGAAATGATTTGTTTTTGAAATAAATAAGTTTTGATAATCTGGTACTGTACACCACATGGTGTCCATTGCAGACAATATCTTCCCCCATTCTCTTTATAGTGTAGTCATGTGTGGTATGTTTAGCTGCAATACCCTGCTGGTAAGACCAACATCATGACATGTTGTTATCAACAATTTATTATATTTCTTATATATGACCATTGGTATCTCTGTATCATAAACATGAATACCAAACCATTGTATAATATGAACACAACAAACAAGAAATGTGTATTAAAAAGTTGAAAGTTACCAAGTCCATACAAGTGCATTATTGATTCAGTCCAGTACTCTCAGGTTAGCTAAACAGTCCAAAATTTAGAGCCATATTTTGTATAAAATTTATTCAAATGTAATTTTCCAATATCAGTTGATAAACTTTAGTGGACAGTTAGTTTTACTATAACATTATCAATGATGACTTTTATAGGCTGATTAATAAATAGGTCTAAACCATCACCAGAGTTTAATTAACTTATAAATACAACAGATTTCAACTAGAACACTTGTCATGCAATCAAACAAACCTAGTTTTAATAAATCTAGCAGTTATACTCCTTTCAACATTTTCACTGAAAATTACATAGTCATTATAAGATATTTTTGGGTGTTAAGCTTGGCATTCATGATCTAATTAAAATGTTCTTAAAATATCCAACCAATAAACTGCCCTCCTCAAATAAAGTTTCAAAATTCTTTAACTACATGAGAAAAATCTTGCCTATTAATATAAAGAATTTTGGTCGAAATGTGAGAAATCAAAACAAGATTTTAGATGGATATTTCCACACATAACAAGATAGCTTGCCAGGCAAGGTAATATACGCCCACTGGCAGCATTTATTTCAAATAAAAACTTTTCAGTAAGGTTACAATAAGTGGAATGAAATATCCAACCTTCCAACCTATTGTTTTCTAGGGTCTCTAGTTTCATTAAAAACTGTCAAGAATTGTACCTAATAACAACTCATTAAATATTTTTCGGTATTTTTATGATTTGCAATAGGGTTCACCCTTAATAATATTTTGATATTTTTAATTCTTAATAAGGCTCATCCTTGGTTGATATTAAACAATTTCAGCGAGTTTTGTGAAAAAGGAATTTTTTAGAGTGTCCACAAGCCAAAAGTTGAAAGCGTTTTTGAAAACAGGCGCAATAACTGACACTAAATATTTTTTGATTTATCTGATTTTCAATAGGGTTTATCCTTGTGAGAAAACAAATACTAAAGCCAAGTTTCATCAAAATCCATTCAAAATTGTTCTTTCTAGAGTGTTTACGAGTTAACGCGTTTTCAAAAACAAGGTCAATAACCTGTACTAAATATTTTTCGATTTTCAATAGGGTTCATCCTTGGGAGACAACAAATAACACAGCCAAGTTACATCAAAATCCATTAAAAATT
This sequence comes from Nipponacmea schrenckii, assembly GCA_030562195.1. Classification (NCBI taxonomy): domain Eukaryota; kingdom Metazoa; phylum Mollusca; class Gastropoda; family Lottiidae; genus Nipponacmea; species Nipponacmea schrenckii. Next base: position 12,863,645 of record CM060201.1, read on the forward strand.
TTTCTTTCTAGAGTGTTTACAAGCTAAAATTGAATGCGTTTTCAAGAACAAGGGCAGTAACTCATACTAAAAATTTTTTCGATTTCGCTGATTTTCAATAGGGTTCATCCTTGAGTTATAACACACTCTCACACCAAGTTTCATCGAAATCCATCAAGAATTGTGCCATGTAGAGTGTTTACGAGGCAAAAATCAAACGCGTTTAAAAGAACAAGGGCACTAATTCATATTAGATATATTTTGATATTTTTAATTTTCAATTAGGCTCATCCCTTGCGATATCCAACAATTTCAGTGAGTTTTGTCAACATTGGTCATGAATTGTACCTTCTAGAGTGTTTATTAGCCAAAAAGTTAAACCCGTTTTCAAACACAAGGGCAATAACTGACACTAAATATATTTCGATTTATTTGATTTTCAAAAAGGTTCATCCTTGGGTAAAAACAAATACTCAAGCCAAGTTTTATCAAAATCCATTAAGAATTGTTCTTTCTAGAGTGTTTACAAGCTAAAATTGAACGCGTTTTCAAACACAAGGGCAATAACTGATACTAAATATTTTTCGATTTAACTGAATTTCAATAGGGTTCATCCTTAGGTGATTACAAATACTCATGCCAAGTTATGTCAAAATCGCTCAAGAATTGTGACATGTAGAGTGTTTACGAGACAATAATCCAACACATTTTATAGAACAAGGGCAATAATTCCTATTAAATATATTTCGATACGTGCTATTTTCAAAAGGGTTCATTCTTGGGTGATATTAAACAATTTCAGCAAGTTTCGTCAAAATCGGTCAATAACTGTGCTTTGTAGAGTGTTTACAAGCTAAAAATTGAACGCGTTTTCAAAAACAAGGGCAATAACTGATATTAATTTTTTTTCGATTTGACTGGTTTCCAATAGGCTTTCATCCTTGGGTGATAACAAATACTCAGGCCAAGTTTCATTAAAATCCATTAAAAATTGTTCTCTCAAGAGTGTTTACAAGCTAAAATTGAACGCGTTTTCAAGAACAAGGGCAATAACTCATACTAAATGTTTTTCGATTTCGCTGATTTTCGATAGGGTTTATCCTTGAGTTATAACATACTCTCACACCAAGTTTCATCAAAATCGGTCAAGAATTGCACGTTGTAGAGTGTTTACGAGCCATTCAAGAACAAGGGCACAAACTCATACTAATTTTTTTCCGATTTCGCTGATTTTCAATAGGGTTCATCCTTGCGTGATCATAAACACTCATATTAAGTTTAATCTAAATCCGTCAAGAATTACACCATGTAGAGTGTTTACAAGCAATTGTGGAAAGACGGACGGACGAACGAACGGACGGACCGACGGACGGACGGATGTGGGTGACGACAATATACGCCCCCCATTTCATGTGGGCGTATAAAAATTATTTAGATCTCCATTTTAGTGGCTTTAATGGCAGTTGACATAAATAATGCAACAGTCAAAAAATATAAACTACAAGTTTACAAGACAGTTGCAGCAATTACTTAGGAACAGATTAAAAGTGGATAAAATTTGATAAATATCAAAAAAAAAAAAAATAATGATCACTTAATCTACGAAAAAGACATTTAGCAATGATATGCAGTATGTGGTATAAATATATTACCTTTGTGTACTAAACAAATAGCATCTAGTTAAAGTAGACACCAGTAATTTTTCTTGGTTATAATCAATTTGTACTATAGTTGATTCTAATCTAGCTATCATTTCTGTTGGTTGATTAAATAATACACTAGCCTGAAAACATGAACCAAATTACATTTTATTTTAACTTAAAAACTAGAAAATTTCAGTTTTGATGAAGAATTTTATACAATCTCTTGAAAACCTCTTGTACTGTAGGATATTGTAGTTGTTGACTTCAGTTCATACAGTGGGATAACATTGCATGTATAAGTTATAATGCTTTTCATATTTCCAAATATTCAAGTCAAATGTTGCAATTGTAACATCAACATCTGATGTGAAAATTGTTTTTCAATTTCAGGAACCACACACTCATTCTTTTACCTTGGTAAGAGGAACATGAGCTACTGTAACTTTCCCAGTATTATCTCCTATAAACAACTTATTTCCGGTTTTATTCCACTGTAGAGCAGTGACAGTATAACCAGCATGATCATTGCTTAACCTCACTCTCTCAGGTTTTAATCTCTTCTCTAAATTCATCTCCATAACAACCACTTGCCCTGAACTAAAATGAATTTAAAAATTATCAGCTCTTTTAGCATATTACATCTTATTCTCATTGTCTGCATTTACATTGGCCTTAAGTTGTTTTACTGATGAACACTTAAAATTTTACTTGTTAACGTATATAAGCTAAAAAACAAATTAATAACTGAGCATGATTATTGTACAACAAATCATATGCATATTATTGAACAGCACCCTACATGATATCAAATCTAGACCTACCTGGTTGTAAAAGCCACATGATTATCAGTTGCTTGACTTAATGAAACAACTCCCACTGAAGAAGACTCCTTGTAACGAAAAAAATGTATCATTTCATTATGAATGTATAGTATATCATTCATGATTATTTTTGAAGACCTAAAATCTTTCAACAAGTGATTGAAATATTAGTGAGAGAATATTTTACAATGCTTTCCATTGTTGTTTGGTAATGTTTACTAATTTACAGAATTTGAAGTAAATAGTCATTAGCACCAATAAAATGCCTAAAATGCAAGGTGTTTGTAGTGAAGTGTAGAAAAAATTCTTTGTGATGCTACTCTACTTGTATTACTAAGTATTTACTCACCACTTCCCCAAATATAACTTGTAAATATTTAAGTGTATCTCTGGTAAATATGTAAGCTCCACCAGTATTACTTCCTAGAGCTATATATTTCTTACTCACTGACATACATGTATACTGGAATTTCACAAAACAACAGTTAAATTTCTATTTTCAACAAGCTGAATGATTTAAAGGACTTATTTTAGGACAAGTGGTGCCATTAGCCATTATATCAACTTTAGATTGTATGGAACTCATTTTCAAAATATAATTAAGGGGATTTGATTATCTTCATATTTTCTTTCTAGTAGGGCTGAATTGCAGGTAGGCCTGAATTGCAGGTAGGCCTATCCCAAACATTGAGGTTATCAGCAACAGACTGTTTTCACTCCTACTAATACACACTGATTGAACCGAAAATCTATAGGCAAATACTTAATACTTGCCCTTAATCGTGCTGATCTGTTCAATGGCGCATTAAGTTCGTCCATAGCAGAAAGCTCTGCTAACACATACAGAGGAGGCTCCATTTCTATGTTTGCTTAATCAAAGAACTATCAAAATCTGGAATATTTAAATATTCAAATCAATAACAGCATGCATGTGTAATCTAGCAATTTGGTCGGGTTTTTTACCACTTTTGCATTCTGTCTCCCAATCTACTGACAAGAGAGCCAGTGCTACAGATATTTCTAAACTTTTTGTAACCACAAGGACCTACTGTTTTTAGTGTCAAAATTATTTACCATAAATCAATAAAATATTGTAGGCCCCCTTTTTTAATTGCCAGTAACATGCATTAATCTCATCCCGTAACAATATTATCATTGCCTGATTAATTAATCCCTCGATTGAGATGATAATTTGATCCATTTTCACCTGATTATGTTTTTATAAGATCCAGTTACTCTACTTTCACTTTCATTCCGTGCAAGTAATGATGGAGAGTAGCCTAGTCATGAATTACAATTTTGGAAAAAGTACCATTTAACTTAGATGGTTGGGAACAATCTTGAATCCATGTTTCAAGATTCATTTGAAAAAAATCCCAATCTCATTACTCATTAACATGCACACATCATACATTTGATAAATATAGCAATATTGGTCTATTGGAATTGATCCCACAATGCCGTTATCTTCAAAAAAGAAATGGCATAATTGGACTAAAAGATCACATATCAAAACAATACAGCAAGTCAACAAAATTGTGTCATACATGGCAACAGAAAAACTTTGAGTAAAATCAGATTACAGCAATACTTTAACGTATGCACTCTCACTTTCCAGTCTCTCGTCACCACACTCATGTTAAGTCAACAAAAAACGAAGACAGATCTTGAAAATTACGTGCATTAGTTCACTTTAGTTTATTCTTAAAATAAACCCGTTCGATGCTTATCTTTGAGATAAGCCTTTCAGCTTAACCCTTTAGTATAAAGCATATTCTGCTCTTATGTATTGATTTTTCCTTATGTACAACTCTGCCATTTTGTCATCATGTGACTTCACAAACTAAGACTACCTTCTTTGATACAAGAGTATTTCAAGAGATACGATTCAAACTCAGACTACAATTAATTTCTTGACCATTTTTCCACATAAACCCATCATTTGTAATACTGCCACTTATATTGAATGTTTTAAATTTTTTGACATTTCATGTACTTTAAATTTTTATTTTGCTAATTTAAAGTTTTTTTTATTTCAAAAAATTATTGAGGAAATTCAATGAATAGGGCCTTGCACCCTTTCCTTTTTAAACATTTTGGAAACCTTTTCATAGTACCAATGGAAATTTTAAAGGGTTACTCCATTATTAGCTATTGCAATTCCCAAAGAGGGCAATGGTTGAAAGGCACTACGGATTTTGTAATTTCAAAATTTTTAAAAACTTAAAAAATTTTAAAGGTTTTCCGTGTTTTCAAATTGGCAAATTATTTTTAAATTTGACAAGTTCAAGAGGTAAAAAAACAATTCCTACTCTTCCCGCCCTTATTTTGGCCAAAGACGTTAAAGGGGTTCGATCCCCTTTTAAACTTATTTTTAGTGGGGCCCAAGTAAAAAAATCTATAAATTTTAAAAGCAACCGGTGCTTAAAATTTAACATGTTGTAATTTGAACCCCCGCTTACAAGGAACAAAATTCCTACATCTACTGCCCTATTATTAAAACGGCCTTTCCCCAGCCGTCTCTTTAAATATTTTTACCCAAATTTAAACAAAAAAAATTTCATTCATTTTGGGGCAAAAAAGCAAGAAAAAAGGGCAAGTTTTAAATTGGAGGTCCACAATCCAAAAAATAGCAAATTTCAAGAAAAATTTTTCATTAAAAAAAGAAGAAAAAAAAGGGTTTTAACAAATTTTAGGAAAGAATTTTGGGAAAAAATGGAATTCATGACAATTCAAGAGAATGCCATCATGCTTTTCCAATTTGAAGCAAACTTGAGTTATCCAGCAGAAGATTCTCAAGACATTGTTGAAATAAAAGAAGAAATCTGTGAGGATGGTGAACTTTGTGAAAGTGAAACAGGAAAATCATTTACTATTCTTCCACCCAAAAAACAAAGAGATGCTGTTCTGAAGAAATTAGCAAAGTCTAAAAAATTCAAAAAGAAAACTACAAAAAAAGTTAAGAAATGGACAAGTGTGGACAACTCCTTTATTGGAATAAACTTAACATTATTTCCGCGACCAATAAAATCAACCGAATTTGAAGGTGACATTGATAATATTTTAAGTGATATTGATAAGGAGTTAGATAATTTTGAAAAACTAAGTGCCAATTTTGTATCCGTGTTAGAGCAGGAAAGTGACAATAGAAAATTGAAATATATCCGTAAAGACAAGCATAAGAAAATTCAGAAAGCTTCCAAACAAGTGAAAACCAAATATGGACGTAGTCTGCGAAATAACAAGGGTCGTAGAAAATTGTTCATCAATCACAGAGTGAAAGCAAGAATTCAACTAGATGTAGAACGAAAGTATCTTCATATACCTAATAATTCCAAACACCAAAAGAAATGTGAGACCCCCCAGGACATAAAAACAAACCCAACAAACAAACCTAATAATACTAATCGCCACTGGGAGGATCAGAACCGTCCAGCACCAGTTCAGAATCTTGCGTATGCCTTAGACACTGGAAACAATCCAACTAATTTTGAAGCAAATACTTTATCATTGTTAATAAGTTTACAACATCGTGAACTTACTCCAGAAGACTATGAACTATTATCTATTTTAGACCAAAGTGTAACACCAAAAACTGTATCTCAAAATGTTATTGATGGATTTAAAACAGCTAAAGTGTCTGAATCCCTTGCTGGTTTAACCTGTTCTGTGTGTTTAGAGTTATATACAGTAGGACAAACAGTGAAATACCTACCATGTGGACATGACTTCCATAGCCAATGTATTGAAATGTGGCTCAGTAATTCCTCTATGAATTGCCCATTAGATGGTTTACCAGTGGATAATTGACTATATGAAGCAATTATAAAATTATTGTTATGTTTTTGTTATAAGTGTTTTTATGTTTCATTCAAATTAAATTTGATGAGTATTCTTTTGGTTTTCAATTTGTGGGGATATAATAGTTGAATATAAGTTGTATCAATTGATAGAGCTCTATTTCAATTCTATATATCCATATCACTTTTAAAATCCAATCCATGGTTTTTAAGACTGAATGGGAATATTAAACTAATGTCACTAGTACTAACTGTGTCTTATACCTTAACTGCATAGTCACAATTCTACCACAGAATACTACCAAAAGATTTGGTTGTAGGCTTAAAGAATACAGTAAAAAACAAGCCCTCAAAATAATAATGACTCATGGTTTTATGTGGAGGGCTCATATTAGCTATACAATCCAAGCAACTTAGAAGAAAGATGGCTATTGCCAAAAAGTATTAAATGCAGTTTATGATAGTTAACATTGTTTGCTGATGGTTCTAATATGAAATCAGATCATAATTATTAATCTATGACACAATTATTGGTGTAGTGCCAAATCTTTTACTGTCTAAAATATTTTGTTTTGTACATTGAGATTAACGATTTAGAAAAGGATTAAGTACAATTTATAGAGTTCGAAAGGTAAATTACGAGTTAAGACCCTGTACAAGGTAAAATCAAAATATTATTGAGGCTTAAGTAGTCGCATTTATACAAGGGGTCAGATATAGCCATAATAAATTACAAAGGACAAGGTATAGGCCTACTACCTATTAGGACGACCAACAAATTTATATTTCAAATTTGGCCAAAACGAGTCTTTGTTCACTAGTAAATCTACCAGGTGTCAAAATTATATAAAATATCCCTCTACAATCCATTAAGTAATATTCAATTAGACTAAGTTATTTTGATACACACTATAGTAACACTAAATACAAACTAGTATTTTAATAAATATATGGCATTATAAAGAGATTCTATTTTTAGTCATGGCATCTGGCAAGTCCATCTGATCAAGATATACTCTTATTGACCAAAATTATTTCACCAAATTTACTTTAACAGTTTTCAAATGCACACAAAAATATGAATAGGATACTAGTTTTTGTTTATCACATATTGCTGAGATCTTTCAAGACTTGAGAATTTGAATCTTTCAGCCTTAGTTTGAGTCTGTCTTTCAAACTGAGGGGTGCTGGACTGCAGTATGTTGTTTCTGATATTGAAATGTTTGGCACTAGGGGAATGACAGGCACCTTAGAATCTGAGGCTTTCAAGACATCATGTGGAGATTGTTCAAAATCAAGCAACATTTTTATGTCATTTTGAATCAGTGGTATCATTGGAGAATATGATACAGAGACGATCTTTGAATCACATGAACAAGAGTCTATTTCAAACATAGGTGTGGATTGGTCAATATTAAGAGCTACTTTATCTGCCGAACCAATGATGTCTGTTGTATTATTTGTAGTTTGGATTGCATTTTCAGGTGATTCCACATTTGAAACTAGCAAACTATCAAGTAATGATGTTTGAATCTTAAAATTGCCAAAATCAAGATCAGCAGTCCTATTAAACACAACTGAATATGGGGTTTTCAATTGGTGGGGGGACTGGAAGTTGTGGCAAGGTGTGGATATTTTCCTACACCCTTTTTTAATAGCACTATATAAAAGTTTCTTGGCTGAATTATTCATACTCTGAGAAGTTTTCACATGCTGCAAAGACTTTTGAGGACTGTTTTCCTTAACAACAGTCAAATTTTGCAGGGACTGAGTCAATGCATTGTCTATGATATTATCAATGTCTGATTTTGAGGGAACCTTTTCATTTTCTTTGTTCATGTCATTATCCTTTTGCTTCAAAACTGTGTATATGTTTTTTGAAGCATGATCAAGATAAACTATTTCTGACTGAGACACTGCCACGTTCGAAGATGCTTCAATAGTTTGAGCATCAAGATCGGTTTCACTGACAGAATCATCTAACAATAAAACATTTTTTTTGACAGATTTACTTCGTTTTTTCAACTTCAGTTTCTTTGTTTTGGAAGTTCGTCCACTTACTTCTGCTTGTTTTAGTTTATCTTCATTTTCTACCAGTTGTTCATTTTTCTTTTGGCTTATCATTGCGCTGGACATGTCAGACACAGAGCTGCTAACAACTTTTAGTGGTTTTACACTATATGAAATTGTATCTAAGCTTGTTTCACTGCTTGACTTTTTGTCATTCCTGTTTTGCTCTATTGATGCTAACAAAGGGATATTATCCACTTGAAAGTGAATGTTTTTTTGTAAAGCAGTGTCTGTTAAATCCTTTGATTCATTCTTAGGGGTACTTAGACAAACAAGTTTTCTTTTCACACAATGAACCACTTTACATGTTTCAGATTCCTCTCCAGGATTTATTGTCTTTAACATGGTAGAAAGTATGCCTGAATCTGTAAGAACATTTTGGTTGTTATTTCCCTTGATCTTCTCTTTAGCTAACTTCTGTTTAATTCTGACAGACAATGGCACAAAAACATCATCATCAAGATCCATTGCATCATCAGGAACTATTACTACAGATGATGACTCTTTCCTTTCACCAGTCATGTTGGATGTTTTCTGAATCTGAAGTTTGTTGCTTTTTGGTTTACATGCTTTTGGCTTCACTGATATCAAATTAGCAAAATTCTCATCAGTCGATTTAGTCCCTAATAAAGTATCAGATTCTTTGCATTCAAGATGTGATGCCAGTGGTACTAGCTTTTCAGGTCCTTTATTACTTAAACCAGTGCATAAACTTGTGCATTCTAAACTTGATGCCAGATCATCTATTTCTGAAACTTTTTGAACTTTTTTCTTGGAAACTGAAAATAAGCATTATAAGGTTGAATTGTCTTGAAAATTGTTTTCCAGTGAAACCCCTACTAACCGCATACTCTTTAAACTGGCATATTTGAAAGGCCTCCAGTGGAATTAATTTATAATACTAAGGAGATAAACCCTGTTAAATGGCACCCCTCTAGCTAATCGCATATCAGCCTAAAAAAAAGTCCCTGAGGAGTTGACTTAGTTGTAATCCGGCATTCAGTCTGACCAGTCAGTTTAGAAGGGATTCACTGTATGTTGTGGGATGTAAAATAGCTCATCTGATTTTTGAATGCTTACTTTGTTCTCTAAGGAACATATATAAAATGACATAATAAGTACAAGGGAATTTCTATTACTTACCCCTTTTCTTGTTCTTCTTAGTAAGTTCTAGATTAGTATTATACTCGGAGACTAGTTGTGGATAACATTCAGTGAATAAACCTTGTTCTTCAACAGTGGAATAATATTCACAGCTTGATGTCTTGTCCCATACTGTAATATGTAAAGCAAAATCAATAACATTGTACCTTTGGGGTAGTGAAGCCAAAATTCAAATTTATCTCTATATATGCGAATGTCAGGGTGACTATTATCTTAAGGAACTAACATTGGCAAGATAATTCAAATATATGGAGCTATCACTTACATAAAATATGCTAGGTACTAGAATGGTATTCCATTATACATTGAGAAACCTTATGTACATCAAATTTCATAACATTTTATAATTTTTAACATTTTTGTTATTTTTGTAGAAACTTTTGCAAATACATGTAGATCAGAATTTACTATATCATAACACATAGGGTAAATAAAAACATACCATCTTTATTCCATTCCACTTCAAAACAGGGTATAAAATGTCTGACACGACTTTTAACTATTCTGAAATTAGAAAATGAGTGTAACATTTGGACTTATAACCATTCAGAATTTATTAAGGAAATTTGATCATGATGATCACCTAAGTCTTTTCTTCTGGTGAGAAAAGTAAAATGTTTCCACCCAGCAGTACGTAAGACCCTATTATAGTTTCCAATAACTATACCTAAAAACCAACAGTCCTATAGCCATGTCTTTAATAACCTCTATTTTTGGAATATTGATACATACCTATATGGTGTGAGTTGTTTAGAAGAAGGTCCATGTTGTTTTTTATCTAACATACTCCAAAGTGTTACCAAGGGCAATATTTTCTCTAGCGTATATTCTACAGGCCAATCTAACTTTCTGGTACCAAATTCCTGTAATAGAAACACATGTAATGGAACCTTCCTATGTAGAAAATCAGTTCAAGTGACTAATTAGACTTGATACATACATGTACTTAGACGCTTGCTCACTAACCTGAAGGTCCCAGGTTCAATCCCGGCAAAGGCCGAGATTAACCTTTGGATTTTTCAGCCCGGTTTCCCCTTGTCAGTGATGCAGGTCGGAGGGACTGACATGGAAAAAGCGTCTAGTTGTTTGGATGGGACTGAGGCCCCATGTGCTACAGGCTGTGCACGTTAAAGATCCCTCGACAGTTGGAAATCGAAAAAGAGCAGACTAATGCCGCTGTCCTGGCAAAATTTCCCATATAGCACACTGCATGGCGTTGCCCGTCTTCATTAGCCCATAAGGTCAGAAAAGCAGGACGTAAAACTCCATTCATTTCATTTCATTGATACATACTTAAATACACATCGGTCCAATTTTATAATGCAACATTAAAAAGAAGTATTAAGAGATTAATGGCATATTTATTCATATCTGAACTAACTATACCTGAGATGCAGATATATTAGCCTTCTTCCACATAAATGGCTTCTTGGGTATTCTCTCTTTGGGAATCAGAAATTCATCCACTACTTGTTGCTGGGGAAAATCCAGTATTTTTAAAGCCTTTTCTCTAATTGTCATTTCTATTTTATCTAAACATTCACTTTTATTCATTTCTTTCCATTTTTTAAATCTAAAAACAAATATTAATTCTGTCAGCTTCTTGAAGAATTATAACTGAACTAGTGAACTTAAATAGTGGGTTTGTATAGATTTTTAAATCAGTAGTGCAATAGCTAAACAGAATAAATAATCATTAGGAGAAAACTTATTTTTTAAAAATCTGTTTTTAATGATGTTCCTATTATAATATGTTGAAAGTCAAATTCACAAAAAGATGATACAAAACAAAAATAAACCATAAGCCAGTTTTCTTTAGATTTACCTCCCTTGAATGAACACACATGTGCAACATAAAACTCCAGACTTATTTAAAACTCATCTCAAATATTCAGCAAAAAAAAACCTTATAATTAAATACATTCCACAATAATACTAGGTTTTGTTTTGAAAACAAAAATCATCAAAAATCCTTTAAAGTATTGTGCCTTGTAGAGTGTTCACGAGCTAAGAATCTAACATGTTTTAAAGACCAAGGACAATATTTCTTATTCAATATTTTTAATTTTTCCTCAAAATCCATAAAGAATTGTGCCTTCTGGAGTTTATTCAAAAACAAGGGGAATAACTGATACTCAATACTTTTAGTAATTTGGAGAGATACAGCTTATTAAGATTATGTCTTTCTAAATTATCTCAAATAGGCCAGACATAAGGTATGTTGTTGACAAATTTCAATCCTTTCTTACCTTTGAATGACATCCATGCCAGTCAATGATTTGAGCAGCTTAACAGCATTAGCCACACCAACTCCAGCTACCCCACCTGGTACATAATCACAACCCAGTAATAATGAAAGTCCCACTAAACTTTGTCTGTTTATTCCTAACTCTGTCTGAATATCTGACAAACAATAACTTTCTACATGGGGATCCTGAAAGCATACACAATTGATTGAAACAAAGTTAAAATCTATATAAAAATTTTAAAGCAACTTCAGACTTCAATCATGTACATTTACAAATTCTGATATCAATTTTATTTGCAACAAAAAGTCATGTGTAACTTTCTAGTTAAACAGACATTTTTTCTTTAAAAAAATGTTGCGAAACAAGGTGACATATGACATAAGAACATTCAGTAGATGAAACATTCTGAGATATACAATATTATGCACAGCACAGCTTTACGCTGATATACTTTAACATGGTAAGTTTCAGTCAAGTCTATAAAGAACCTAGTTTTTGTTCAGTATTCACAAGATTTAAGAAAAGATAGCTTGCCAGGCAAGGTAATATACGCCCACTGGCAGCATTGAATTTGAAAATAAATAGAGCAATAACTCAAAAAACATTCACTGAATTAATATTGAAGTTAAGGGCAAAAACTCAAAAACTGTTCATGAAAAATTGTCAAATTAGAACTTGACCACCATCTTATCTATTTCAATACTCATACCAAGTTTCATCAAATCTATTAAAAAATTGTACCTTATTTTGCACCCACAAATATTTTTGACGCAATTTTACTAAGTCAAGGGCAATAACCCAAAAACCATTTTTTTAAAAAAAGTCAGAAATTCAAACTTGACTAATGTCTTATCAATTCTGATGCTTACACCAAGTTCCATCCAAATCCTTAGAAAATTAAAGCTTCTCATTTCCCAAACCCCAATAGAATTTTGACGCAATTTTACTAAGTCAAGGGCAATAACGTAAAACAATTCATTGAAAAACTGTCAAATTCAAACTTGACTGAGGCCTAATCAATTCCAATGCTCACAACCAAGTTTCATCAACATCCTCTGAAAATTTGGGGGATTTATTGCATCAAAACTAAAATTTTGACAAGATTTTTCTAAGTCAAGGGCAATAACTCAAAAACCGTTCATGCGATAATTTCCATTTTCGAACTTGACCGAGATATCATCAATATATACATGTATACCAAGTTTCATTAAGATCGGATAAAAACTGTAGCTTCTATTGTGGATACAACCCGAATTTGATGCGTTTTTACTAAGTCAAGGGCAATAACTCAAAAACCGCTTTATGCAATTATTTCCATTTTCGAACTTGACCGAGATATCATCAATATATACATGTATACCCAAAATTTTATTAAGATCGGATAAAAACTGTAGCCTCTATTGTGGATACAAACCCAAATTTGACACGTTTTTACCAAGTCAAGGGCAATAACTCAAAAACCACTCATGCAATTATTTCTATTTTCGAACTTTTACCGAGATATCATCAATATATACATGTATACCAATTTCATTAACATCGGATAAAAACTGTAGCCTCTATTGTGGATACAACCCAAATTTGACGCGCTTTTTTCAAAGTCAAGGGCAATGACTCAAAAACCACTCATGCGATTATTTCTTTTTTTCGAACTTTTACCGAGGGTATCATCAATATATACATGTATACCAAGTTTCATTAAGATCGGATAAAAACTGTAGCCTCTATTGTGGATACAACCCAAATTTGACGCGTTTTTACTAAGTCAAGGGCAATTTAAATCAAAAACCGCTCATGCGATTATTTCTATTTTTTAAACTTGACCGAGATATCATCAATATATACATGTATACCAAGTTTCATTAAGATCGGATAAAAACTGTAGCCTCTATTGTGGATACAACCCAAATTTGACGCGTTTTTACTAAGTCAAGGGCAATAACTCAAAAACCGCTCATGCGATTATTTCTATTTTCGAACTTGACCGAGATATCATCAATATATACATGTATACCAAGTTTCATTAATATCGGATAAAAACTGTAGCCTCTATTGTGGATACAAACCAAATTTGACGCGTTTTTACTAAGTCAAGTGCAATAACTCAAAAACCGTTCATGCGATAATTTCCATTTTCGAACTTGACCGAGATATCATCAATATATACATGTATACCAAGTTTCATTAAGATCAGATAAAAACTGTAGCCTCTATAGTGGATACAACAAATGTGGACGGACCGACGGACGGGACAGACGGACAGGGGCGATGGCAATATATGTCCACATTTTCATGTGGGCGTATAAAAACTGTTCATGGAAAATCGTCAAATTAAAACTTGACCACCATCTTATCTATTTCAATACTCATACCAAGTTTCATCAAATGTATTAAAAAAATTGTACCTTATTTTGCACCCACATATATTTTTGACGCAATATTACTAAGTCAAGGGCAATAAATTAAAAACCATTCATTGAAAAAGTCGGAAATTCAAACTTGACTAATGTCTTATCAATTCTGATGCTCACACCAAGTTCCATCAAAATCTTTTGAAAATTAAAGCTTCTTATTGAAACCACAATGGAATCTTGACGCAATTTCAGGAAGTCAAGGGCAATTAACTTAAAACAGTTCATTGAAAAACTGTCAAATTCAAACTTGACTGAGGTCTAATCAATTCCAATGCTCACACCAAGTTTCATGAAAATCCTCTGAAAATTGGAGGATTTATTGCATCGAAACTAAAATTTTGACAAGATTTTACTACGTCAAGGGCAATAACTCAAAAACTGTTATCCGATCATCACGAAAATCAATAGGGATCATCTTCATAATGACACTGACCCACAAAATAAAAATCAAAAGAATCCATAAAGAATTGTTGCCTGTAAAGTGAGCACGACTGTAAGCAATAATAAAAACTGATCCGATCTCACGAAAATCATAGGGATCATCTTCATAATGACACTGACCCACAAAATAAAAATCAAAAGAATCCATGAAGAATTGTAGTCTGTAGAGTGAGCACGAGGTAAATGTAAGCGGATCGACGGACCGACAGGGCGATTACAATATACGCCCTTACTTACGTGTGGGCGTATAAAAATCAAAAGAATCCATTAAGAATTGTAGCATGTAGAGTGAGCACGAGTTGCACCCTATGGGTAATGAAGTGAAAAAAGCTAAGTCAGACATGATATTTCTGTGAAAAATTATCCGATCATCTCGAAAATCAATAGAGATCATCTTCATAATGACACTAACCCACAGAATAAATTTCAAAAGAATCCATAGAAGAATTGTAAGCCTGTAGAGTGAAAAACGATTTCACAAATATGGGTAATAGACTGAAAAAATAATCAAAAGAATCCATGAAGAATTATCTGATGAGCACGAAAATGAATAGGGACGGGCTTACAATATACGCCCACTTAATAAAAATCAAAAGAATCCATTAAGAATTGTAGCATGTAGAGTGAGCACGAGTTGCACCCTATGGGTAATGAAGTGAAAAAAGCTAAGTCAGACATGATATTTCTGTGAAAAATTATCCGATCATCTCGAAAATCAATAGAGATCATCTTCATAATGACACTAACCCACAGAATAAATTTCAAAAGAATCCATAAAGAATTGTTGCCTGTAGAGTGAGCACGAATTTCACACTATGGGTAATGGAGTGAAAAACGCTAAGTCAGATGCGATATTTCGGTGAAAAATTATCCGATCATCACGAAAATCAATAGGGATCATCTTCATAATGACACTGACCCACAAAATAAAAATCAAAAGAATCCATAAAGAATTGTTGCCTGTAGAGTGAGCACGAGCTGCACCCTATAGCTAATGAAGTGAAAAAAGCTAAGTCAGACATGATATTTAGGTGAAAAATTATCCATTCTTCACGAAAATCGATAGGGATCATCTTCATAATGACACTGACCCACAAAATAAAAATCAAAAGAATCCATGAAGAATTGTAGCCTGTAGAGTGAGCACAAGGTAAATGTGAATGGACGGACGGACGGGGCGATTACAATATACGCCCTTACTTACGTGTGGGCGTATAAAAAAGGTAATAACTTTGTATACAACAGTAACTGATACTGAACACTTTTCAACTTTTTAATAGGGTTCATCCATGTGCAAATATACAATTGCACATGTTTCTATGAAGTGTATGTTTAGTGTTTATGAGCTAAAGGTTTCATTTCAAACTGTTTAAACTTAGTTTAATGAACAACAATCAAATATTTCAACCAATAAAACTCATTTAATAATGTGCAATTGGGGCAAAAAAATAACAGATTCATCAAAATAATCCGAGAGGAATAGTCAATTTATTGATTATGAATCGATAAGTTGCATCTTTAATCAATTGTCAGCGATAATAGGAACATCAGTGTTTAATAAGGAATGTATTGTGTTATTTAGAGATATTTAGTCATGCCACTCTGAAGCCTGGCGTACACCGATAAGGCAAATGGCAGACTCCGCTCATCTCAGCTTTGAGGCGCGCGTACACTGACATATAAGCGACCTAGAAGACCCGAGGGTTACCATTCCCCTCCAGTCACAGTTGCGCACTCACCGACATGGACTGGATTGTAATCAGTGAATAACACGCTAGGAAATCACATGACCCATCAAGATGGCTGCGCCCATGGTGAGGCGTATTTATATGTAAATCTTCACTTTTTCAAGCTATATAAGAATGATATGTTATCAAGTGAATAGGATGATCGCATGAAACTCAGTAGGAAGACATTCTTTAAGACGTCCCTGAAAACTCTACTAGGCTAGACCTAAATGCAATGTATCTCAATGACTACCTGTTCATTCAAGCCAAAATGACATTTCCTCCAATGCTACCCTTCTCATTTCCCTATTGGAATAAGATTTGCTGTTTGTATCAAACAGACATGGTCTCTCGCGCCACATTTCCATCAAGACATCTTTGGCGGAATCCCTCCAACTGGTAGCCATTTTGTTGTGTTTCGGTGAACAAATTGGGTCACATGACCAAAATGAAATGACGAAATGCTTACTGCCAGTTGCAAGTACAAGCACATCGAAGAAGACTAGAGCAACTGGGTGTAACCAGTCACAAGAAAGTAGAACATGTGCAACTGACAGCAACTGAGCGATTACTTATGTTCGGCCAGTGATAAGGGGTCGCACATCGACTAAACTCGCAACCAATCAGTTACCCTTAGACGCTCTCAGTCTCTAATAACTCGCTTGCGACTTGTTTCTTCAGTTGTAAGATCGGTGTACGCCAGGCTTTAAGTCCAAATGATGAATATATCTTGGATGACCACATTAACCATTTTCATGTTTTAGTATTGTAATAATATCTTGTAAAAGCACAGATTTTGTGACCAGAGCCTCATATTCCTAGCCTAATCACCAATTAAATAAAAAAATATAAACATAGGCACGCAAAGCGTGCAGATACGCCCTCCTCAGGCTTATCAGACAATGGGCAAAAATTTGTGTTCCGGTTTATCAGATAATGGCAAAAACTCATAGGTGTACCATGAAATCAGACTAAATATGAATCAAAATTGTCACTTTAGTAGAGTACTTATTAAAATGCAATCAAAACTGTAGTTTGTAGATTGAGCACAAGAAAGCTATTCTCATTTTTGCTAAATTCCGCTAAGTCGGACACTTTATCATCAAAATCAATACAGTTCCTCTTTGTTATTATTATTAAAATCCAATCAAAACTGTAGTCTGTAGAGTGAGCACAAGCAAAGTTACTCGCATTTTTGCGAAATCGCGCTTAGTCGGACACTGTATCTCCGCTAAAAATTATCCGATCATCACCAAAATCAATACAGTTCCTCTTTGTAATGCCATGAACCCTCATACCAAAAATTATTAAAATCCAATCAAAACTGTAGTCTGTAGAGTGAGCACAAGCAAAGTTACTCACATTTTTCCGAAATCGCGCCAAGTCGGACACTGTATCTCCGCTAAAAATTATCCGATCATCACCAAAATCAATACGATTCCTCTTTGTGATGCCATGAACCCACATACCAAGACGACAGACAGACAGACAGTTGATCACAATATACGCCCTACATTTCATGTGAGGGCGTATAAAAAACTGTCAGACTTCTAGTCCCACTGAATGTAGAAAATGCAGATTGATTTTTTGAGACGTAAAACAGATGGACTGCAACCAAAATTTGTTGAAAGCAAAGTTCTGCATATTGAAGGGTGTTATTTTTTTGAAAAAACTGCTGTTTTAATATGAACAATGGCCAGTTTAACATTACAACTGTCATGCAGAAGATCTCAGGTTTGACTCCAGGCCTGTTCAGAAGCAGGCCACAACTTTCCCCTTGACACAGTATGTAAGAAAGTCGGAAATTACTTATAGAAACTCTTTGGTTAACCCCAAGAACTTAAGGTTCCCCTGTCTGTAAACATGGACAGCCACAATGTCAAAATTGAAAATTTTCTTCCATCACACACTATCCATTAAAATCAGATATAGAAATGGGTCATCGGCAGTCTCCAAACTTGGATCCCCTCCAATATGGATGTCAAGAAGTTTGCTCCAACTGCAACTGTTCTACAGTTAAAGCAAGTGTTTGTGCTCTGAGGTCAAAGGTCGTTCGAACAGTCCGTATTGAAGGGCAGTGTCAGATCAAACTGTAGTGGTAATGTACAAAGCCAATAGCTAATAAAAACACACAAAACAAAACTAATAAGATAGGAACCAAAGTTAGGTCTATATTTAAATTTGACTGATGATCAAATGTATCCATGTGCTAAACTTCATCGAAATCAGTCATTCAACAGTGCCTGAATTAGGACTTGAAATATTGTAACCAAAATTCAAAATGGCAGTCAATATGGCAGCTGGAGCTTATCTTTTTTAGGTCATAGCTATTACTATACACAAGTTATTCATAAAACAGTTTGCACTTTTCACCCAACTGTTATAGATCGGAAGTAACGTAATTACGTTTGAGTCCAAACGGAAGTTGAAATATTTTTTCCAAATTTGAAATTGAAATCAGATCGCCTTTCAACTGGTAAAGTTAAAAAATTACACCATCTATATTAAGTGAGAAATCAGGGTTTGAATTTTTTTCCGATGACCATTCAATTTTAAATTGCAAATTGTGGGTAGAGGATTCAACCGAATTGCATAAAACCTATAATTGTTAGCTGACAAATACTTTCAAGTTTTCAAATATGAAAATCCGATAGAAACCGAACTGGCGTTAAAGATGCAAGAGCAAAAAAAATCAATTTCCCAGTCGCACTTCCGGTCGGAGAAAGAACTTCCAGTTTTGTTTTATTTGATAATAAAAATTGCTCAAAGGTCACCTATGGATTCAGAATGTCTTTACCTATTACCAGTTCATCTGCAGGCTCGTCCAAAAAAAGGTCATACAAGGTTTCAAGCAGTCACCCACGATATACTAACACTGGTAAAGTTAAACTTACATGAAATTTAACATTTCATGCTGCAAACCAGGATTAAACACTTGAAAAGAACAGAATGCTCCTATAAACTATATCAAAAAACAATTATCCCGTAGATTTATTTGCAAACTTAGCTGAACAATTCTTTTAATAAAATATTCTACTTCCCGAAGTTACCAAATTCATTCAGTCTGAAATGCTACCCACCTTGGAATTCATTGTAAAATTTCTATATACAGTCTGAGCTCCATATAAAAAGGCATCACCATCATCAGTTAAACATCCATCAACCAACTAAAAATAATAGATACGAAAGTCCAAAATAATCATAATTGAATTCCAGATTGTAAGTTAGAGACTTAAATATATTGGATTGTAAGCTAGTTATTTGTGGCTGAACATATTGACTTGTTAAGTCATGGATTTATATTTTGAATTGCAAGACATGGAAATGTGACTAATGAAATTGAATTTTGAGTCGAAGACTAGTGACTGAATATATGGACTTGTGTGAGTTAATTGGTCCTAGACAGAAAATTTTATTGGATTACAAACTATATCATTTAGCTTTTTTTCTTTAAAATCTGATCTTCTGAATATAATCTTACACCAGCAGCATTTAAGGCAGCACACATGGCCTCAGCTTCACCATGACCAGTAATATGTGGTACACCCATCAAATCAAGTAATTCACAACACTGAAATATATTACACATTTTATTTCAGATCAATTCATTTAGCACAATCTTGCATGGTTTGGGATAGAACATAATATTGGTTTTTTTTAACAGGACAAACAGAGTACCATTAGCAATAATTTTATACAAGGCATACTATTAGCAAATATCTACAGTAGAACTGTTCTTAGTAGTATTATAAATACCAAATAAAACACACATTACATATTAACATTTCAAAATAATAACATAGCATAATTTAAACATTGTTGATATTTTGCGCACGATGCCGATCTAAGCAGGCTGTGATAAGAAATAATAAAACTGATCACAACCACTTGGACGGAACAGTTACACAAATATATTTCTAAACTGGCTTCTTCATCTCAGTTAAACTGTTTTGTCGGTCATTGGTTTGGTTGACATTTTTCCTTCATTGAATAAAGATTTAATTGAAAATACTGATACATTTCTCATCAAACTTCCCTTATCAAATGAATAACAACAATACAACAGCAAAGTAAACCTTGATTTTCAGAGAAACTAGTAGAAACTGCAGGGTATGTCAGAATCTATGCTGATCTAAGCAGGCTGTGATAAGAGTATGCTTTTTAACTTATCACAACCACTTAGTCAGAAGGGTAGCTGACCTTCTACAAACTGTACATGAGATTCACGAAAGACTTTCAAACTTCTTTTATGATCCATGTACCTGCTGCCCTTTCTTTTGGTATTTTGTCAAAATATTATAAGTGCATTTCTCAAGTAGAACATTTCTGTAATTACAATACTATTTAATTAAATATGGGTATTTTAATAAAGAAGAGGACCCGTGAACCTCAGTTTGATGAACATATGCCACAATACGCTGATCCAAGCAGGCTGTGATAAGATACAAAATTCAACTCATCTCAGCCACTTGATCAGAGCAGGGCAGCAAATTATTGTATTATTATTTCTTCATGAAGATGATGCAAATTAAGAAGGGTATGATGGGTAATGGCTTTATTATGAGGATTGAAGGAGGATGATAAAAGCAGTGATCTATGCTGATCCAAGCAGGCTGTGATAGGAATAATTATGAACCCAATCACAGCAACTTGGTCAGCACCGCTCCCTGATTATAGGCATATGACTACAGCAAGAAGCAATAAGGTTCTGTTTTATGCATTGAATGAGGATAAGCAGGTAAGGGTAGTAGCGAAATGTAAAACTATACCATTAATACTTATTGCACATCAAGAAAAATAACACCAGAATCAAATATTTGCAGTTACCTCCCTTTAGATTAATATTGCAAAGCTGGACTGTAAAGCAAACAGGATACTGTTCATGTCCAAAGGAATGAAATGAGTGGAAAAGCAGGAAAATGAAATGATTATGAAGTGAGAACATGGCTCATCAATACTGGCTGTGACAGATTATTATTGGACTATAACATCCAGATTTGACAATTCATGGCCACACAAAATATGAATCTTGAACAAACCACATCCAATAGTTTATGACATAATCCAAAGCATTTCTGAACGAGAAGAAAAAATCCTTCCCAGACTCATTACACAAAATATAAAATGAGATGACTGAAATATTTTGGAATATAATAAACAAGTCATTGTTAACTGCCAGAGAAACTACATATTGATGATATTCAAAACTCTGTGCAAAAGACAGAGTAATAAGATGGTTTAATTGAATCATCTCACTACCCTTGTCTTTCACAAAGAAATTTCCATTATAGTTTCATGGTAGGTAAAACTTTGGTCATCTCTGAAATTATTTAAAGTGTCAAGAATATTTATATTAGTTACCTGAGAATGCCAAAATCAAAAGTTGCATACCCACCTCCTTCAAACAAGATGAAAATTGTGATCTTTTTCGTTTGATATTTTTGAAAGTTGTGCCAGGTTTAACAATTCCCCTTGCTTGCTGTCTTCGCCACATCTCTTCCCATTTTAGCTCAGGAGCCTCTCCCTCTATCACAAATACCAATTTAACACCAAGTTGTGTCAGGTGTGACACTCGGAAAAACAAATTTCTAAGAAAATAATGCAGAAGTTAAACTGCCAGTACATTTAATGAAATAAATGAATTAATATTTTAATAGAAGCGGTCTTGAAACTTTTAATGATGCAAAGTTATTCTGAATATTTAACTCTTGAATAGATTACCAAAGTAACAAGATAATTCTTAATGCTGAAAAACAGAGAAAAAAAAATAGGTAAACGGAGTCCAGCTTACCTTAAATGTGGTTTTACAACAACTCCATGCATTTGCTTTACAGACTGGTTTTCACACACCCAAATAGACAGATCAACAGCTAAAACTTGTCCTTTCAAATCTGTTAATGGCTTATGATTCTTTACAGGAGCCAAAATTGTCCATAAATTTGTTACACCCATTGTTTTGTTCCTCAAAATTTACATCAATTCCTCATAAATTACCTAACTTTAATTCTGTATTATTCCCTTGAAATGAAGAGATAAACAGCATCACAACTTTAATTGTTTTAATACCAACATTTGAATGAAATTCAGCCAATGGCAGGCAGAGAATTTGTAATCAAACCATTTTGAACTGAGAACATGTCTACTCCATTGACAAAAGAAAAACGACAGTTTTCCCATGATGAACCTAAAACCATGCAGATATTTCATGTTTTACATTATTCTCCATAACCATGCCGCTTAACGATGTTAGCAATAACAATTATCAACAAATTGTGCATCAAATATCGAAAATTTTAAAGAAAATCGGCGAAAATTATGCGAGATTTCGTCGTTCATTGTTATAAAACACGGTTGTTTTCAAAAATCCCTCTCAATTTCTAGCCACCATTTTCAAAACAAAATGGCAACAACAACAAAATGATATCTGGGACAAAAACCTACGAAAAATCTCCGAAAAGTATTAAATCAATCAATGTCAGTGGTTGTAAAAATATTTATAAATCTAGATGCTAAAATATAAAGAATTGACGTTACCATAAACAACAGCGAACCCCATCTTCGAAAATTAAAAAAAAATCGATGAAGCCGTGGTGGAAGCTGCGTGACCTAGTCGTGAATGAGTGCGCGCCGCGCGCTAGCGTCAGTCAACCTCACTTTCAAATTTGGGGTTTCCTCCACAATTCGACCTTGAACCGTATATTTCAGCACATATTTGCACGAAATATTGCCTACAAAAACAAGAAATTTACATACCATTTTGATCTTGAATATTTGATTTATAAGATTAATAAAAACTTATCGTCATCTGCCAAGATAAAATTGTTCTTTTGTCTTGATAGCACAAAGCACCAAGCACCTGCTGCATTATATTTCGCGCCATTTGCTCAACCTCCTTTGAAGCAAAATTATGAAATAAATTAATTTTTTTAATTAAAACGAAATAGAATTTCATGACTTTTTATTAAATGTATAATGGTCTGAATATCTAAAAAAAAAATCTCCTTAAAGGAAATCGAGGGAATCCCTTAATCACGTGACATTATTTTCTATTTTTTTCTTCTCTTCTGATGAGGGGTTACTATTATGGAGGTTCGCGCCAGATTTTAAGGGCCGACTTGACAGTGTTGTTTTAATGGGATTAGATCAAGATGCCGCTCCTGGGAAAGAAAATTTATACCCCGTCAAAGCCTCCTAAGGACATTTTACCAAATGAGAAAGTGTTCACCATTCCATTTACTGAAGAAAGGTTCCGAAGCAAGTCGTATCCTTTTTACGCATGCGAGTATCAATGAAATCCAAGATGGCGGCGCTCATGAAATTCATTGTCAAAGACATTATAAGGTCCATAACTTTCCAAATGATGTATGATTTTGCATGAACTTTTACAGTAACTAGAAAAATTTGTCGGTTTTTCCATAGAAACGAACGCCAAAGGATTTTTGTAAAATTTCCACTCATGATTTTAGTTATAGAAATTTTCCCGAAAAACTCGCATGGCTTTTGTTTACATTGACAGTTTGACATTTAATCTGATTTTTCATTAAATTACATGTCTTGCCATTAATTTGATGCATTACATGAATGCTTTTGATATAAATGACATAAGGGAAATACAGGAAAATAAGGACACCGTTATGAGTCAGCCATGTTGTTTTTTTAAGTGGTCTGTGTTTGATTTCATCGTCTGCTAAATTTGTCTAGGAACATCAAAAGAATAAAAATTAAATGGCCTAATGTCTTAAGGGAAGGTCATATTTTCAATTTATCTTCCATATTTTTGTAAATAAGAACGCATACATTTAAGAAGGACTCTCTTATATGTAGTAGAAAATGTCATATTATGATTTTGGCAGAGTTTCACTTTCTGATAATCCTCTTTCACTCCTTAATCATCATGTCAAGTGTTAATTTCTTATTTTCATAAAAAAAATTTCCAATGTCTGTTACTTTATACAATGTCGCTCCTTAAAACTCCTTAATTCTTAGAAGTGAATATGACAAAAGATGCTCACTCTACAAGGAAAAAATATGGACTTGTCAATGCACTGGGCATGTCAATTTGTCCTATGAAGAAGCATATAAATCAGAAAAAGCAGGGCACAAAACAATTAAAGATCAGTTTGATGAATGTTTTGAGAAGCCTACATTAGAAATTGTTCATCATGGTAAAACATTTGATTTATCTTCAGTGGTGTCTTTAAATGGCTGAAAGCAGGAATGTAAAAGTTACTAAATATAGCCACCAGAGGGCAGTGTCTGGCTACAACAGAAGCTTATTATTTTTTCTGGAATTTCAAAATGAACTGAATATTCTGAAAAATGAAATTTAAAGATTTAATTCCAGATTCACCTTAAAACATAGAATATGTATTCTTTAATACTCTTAATGGCTAAGCCATTAATATGTTATCTTCAACTAAACAATAATGCCTACTACTGCTTGAAACAGATTAAAAAATAATATTGAGCAAAATATTAATTCAGAAAATCTTCACTAACTCTTGTTTTTAAATTTAAGTTTGAAATCCTTTTATTTCAGCCACTGTAAGTTTAGATAATTTGGTTGATCAGGCTTGGACAAAAATACAGCAAGTTTTGTTAATAGGTGAAAATGTTGCTCTTAAAGTCAAAGCTGCTGGCAGAATGTAAGAAAACCAAACATTTTTCCATCCTTACCATTTTAAAAGTAAAATTTTGTCATCAGCAACTGATTTTCACAAATATCTAACTAAAATCAATAGGAACAAGAATTAAATGTGGTATTGGCACAAACAAAATCATATATATAGGTATAGCTGATACTCAGTGCTTAGACATTGTTGTCACCGATGTCCATCAGTCCACAGATTTTTACATAACTTTGTGTAAGTCTTCATAATCGCCCAAAGATAAATCCTATTGCAAATCAGCTAAAATGAAAAATATTTAGTATGAATTATTGCCCTTGTTTATGAAAACATGTTCAATTTTAGCTCTTCAACAGTCTAGAAATCACTATATTCTTGATGGATTTTGATGAATGAGAATGAGAATTTGTTATCATCTAAGATGAACACTATTGAAAATCATATAAATCGAGAAAAATTTAGTATCAGTCAATTTTTGTCTAGTAAACACTCTGGAAGGCACAAAACTTGCTGAAATTGTTAATTATCATTCAAGGATGAACCCTATTGACAATAAAAAATATTGCAATATTTAATGTGTTTGTTTTTTGGCTCCTAAATACTCTTCAAGGCACAACTCTTTACATGAATTATTGGCCTTGTTCTTTAACATGTGTTTGATTTTTGGCTGGTAAACACTCTACAAGGCACTATTTTTTACTAATTTTGACTTGCTGAAATTGTTTATTAGCACCTAATGAACCCTATTGAAAATCAAAAATACTGAACAAATATTTAATGAGCTATTGCCTTTTAGAAGGAACAATTCTCAATGGATTTAAGTGAAACTTATTGAAGGTTGAATATTTCATTTTCCAGTAATTGTTACTGTACTGTCAAGTTTTTGTTCAAATTCTATGCTGCCAGTGGGCGTATATTATCTTACCTGGCCAGCCATCTTTGTGTCATTAATTTTGTGCGTTATCATTTTTCAGTATTAAAGGAACTATCGTAGCTGTTGATAATTGTGGAATGGATGTGAGTAGTCCCAACCATTGTTATTTAAATTAAGATAAATATGCTTATATACATCTGATAATAGCCTTCTGTTTCAACTCATGAAATTTGTCATAGTATGAACTCTTTGTTATTGCAAAATAACTGTCTTGTGCCCTTTTAGCTAAAAGTTTTAATGATTACCTATCACTATATTATGTATTTGTTTAACATGTCATTGGTGAATAGCCAATATCTTGTATGTGTAAAGATTCTAAACAAAATATGTGATACTATATAAGTGTTTTGTCTCAGCTCTGACCAAGTGGTTGAGATAAGTTGAATATGAATCTTATCACAGCCTGCTTGGATCAGTTCAGTGTCAAATATAAACAACTGAGGAAGTAACAATATTTTGTACATGTATTCTTATCTGATCCTATGTAAGCTGGTATTTGATAAATTACTTTGGTTTTCACAGTGTTTTCTTATTTATATAACTTTACAGGTCAATCCCACCAGTAATTGTAGTTCACCTTCAAGTGATAAAGAAAATAATAATAGTAAGGACCATCCTAAAAAATGGCAACCACCAAAGGTAGGGAGCTGCAAACTTTTATGTATTAGGCGAGACCAATGCAAGACCAATTTAGTTTCTTGTTTTACGCATCCGCCGACCCACATTTTCAGGAAATCCGAAAAAAAAAAAAAGAAAAAAAATCAGCTCCAACGAAAAAAAAAAACAGCCTCCATTCCCGATCAAAAAAAAAAAAACATCTTTTGATTCAGCGAGTTCAACGTCTGATTTGTTGTAAATTAGAACTAAAATAATTGTGGATCTAAGCATTTTTTAGTAATAAACTCACTTCCAAAAATTACTCCAAGAAGATCAACAAAAAAGTATTCCCAAAATTACAAAAAACGCTGCTACTTTGACTTTCGTCCATGAAAGCAATGGTAGTCTCGATCACCCAAATGTCACGGATGCTCTGCTAATGCACTCGGACAATGGTTCTTTTTTTGGATTGAAATAATATTGCTTACGCAAGTCTATTGAAATTGTGAAACGAAAATATTTCTAAAACCCGCGCATTCATTATATGCAAGGCATTCATAAGGTATCCAGTTAAAGCGGTAACATGTCAAAACGGTAACAAATTTTATTAGTTAAAACGGTAACAACTCTACCAAAGCGGTAAGAAAATTTTCGGTTAAAATGGTAACAACTCCACCAAAACGGTAACAGATTATTACTTTGATCAATTCATAATGATGTTTCTTATAAATTGTGAAAAATTTCTGGAATAACCATATAGTTGTACACTTAAGTTATTACAATGAAATGTTAATTCGGTTCTTTTTCAATATCAAAATTATTATTTTGTTGCTATGGGGTTTTCCTAGGATTTCCCGGCAAATTTTACTGAACCAATCATGTTCATTCTTTTATACAACTACACAATAGCCAGCCAATGAAATACGATTTGACAACTAGCTCTTTCAGAGATCGATGGAATTTGGAAAATCGTGTGGACGAAATGACATTTTATTTTGTTTTTCTGTTTATGCAAATGGCTTCACGCTATTTTAGTGTTACCGTAATAAGAGCTCTGGAAACGCTCAAGTGTTTGATTTGTATGAGCATCGACTGAACAGTTGGTGAACTGGCCAATTGCGCAATTGAAAAAGTAGGCCTTCTTGGCACGTCTTCAACTTCGTCTTCCGATGATGTCATTGATGAAGGACTACATATCGAAAAGATCATAGCTTCAGAATCCACAAGTAGTTTGGATATAACAGCAACTTCTTCACCCCGTCATGTCATCGTGGGTTTTAATCTATTGTTTGTGACTGTGTTTATTTGCAAAGCCAATTCTGGTTCAAAATCTAAATCAGCTCTCCCCACGTCTAGTACTAGAGTAGTAGTGCCAGTGGTGACAAAGAACCGAAGAAACAAGAAAAAAATGCCTTTGATGTGTTGATGACTAGTAGTAATAAATATGATTGTTTACCATCTACAAAAGACTATGAAAATACTAGAAAAGATCATAAGATGTGTAATGACATTCTCTAGAATTATTGAAAGAACTGAATGTTGGATTCACAGCCCATAATGTTAATCGACTTTACATTAACTGGGAAGCATTTTGTAAGCACATTTCACTCCACATTATGGTATATAACTTCACAGCATCAGTTAAAAGATCGTGGATTACTAATTGCAGATATATTCCAAGCCTTTTCTGGATATATATTATTTCTGAATTATGGGGCTGAAATTTGATATGGCAGTGGCACAATACCCATGATTGAATTAACTGCTCTGTTGTCCTCACACTATACAGCCGGGATTGGTGTGGATGTTTTTTTTTTTCCCCTCCTACCCTCAATTTTGGTCCTTTTTTTTTTTTTTCCCTCCTGCCTTTACAGATTTTTTCCAAAAAAATCCGTAAAACAAGAAAAAAAATTGGTCTGGCATTATATTCTATGAAAATTCTGATAACCTGCTGGTAAAAGAATGCTTGTGAATGTTTTATGTATTGTTTGAGTCATATACTATATAATGTCACTACCAAATGTATCATATAACTTTTAATTTGTTTGAATCTTTGAAAATTTTAGCCTTATATATCGATACCCATATAAGCAATTTGTTTTTATACTACATTTTATAATTGAGTCAAAAATGAGTCCTAAACTTGAACAGTCACTTCAGTCTTACACATACACACATACACTCATATTACAATATGAAACAAGACTACTACTGTTGATGATTTGAATAGGACTGGATATCTTAACCTCTATGCTTATGTTTTGTAGTTATTACCATATAAGTACAGTATGAGATTAGAAGGAGAAGAAAAAGTTATCAATGCTATTCCAGCATCAGATTTGGCGTGAGTTTAAAATTTTTTTTTTTTTTTTTTAGAAAATTGACTGAATTTTGCTCAAAAGTTTTGAGGTAGTTTCATGTATTTGAAAATATGTTTGACTGTAGATAATGATATTGGTATTAGATGTAATCGAAGATAATTGTCATGGTCACATAATTCACAGATTTGAATGAAAAATGCTGTGATAATTTTTATACGCCCACATGGAAATGTGGACGTATATTGCCGTCGCCCCTGTCCGTCCGCCCGTCCGTCGGTCCGTCCACATTTGTTGTATCCACGATAGAGGCTACAGTTTTTATCCGATCTTAATGAAACTTGGTATACATGTATATATTGATGATATCTCAATCAAGTTCAAAAATAGAATTAATCGCATGAGAGGTTTTTGAGTTATCGCCCTTGACTTAGTAAAAACTCGTCAAATTTGGGTTGTATCCACAATAGAGGGTACAGTTTTTATCCAATCTTAATGAAACTTGGTATACATGTATGTATTGATGATATCTCGGTCAAGATCGAAAATAGAAATAATCGCATGAGCGGTTTTGAGTTATTGCCCTTGACTTAGTAAAAACGTGTCAAATTTGGGTTGTATCCACAATAGAGGCTACAGTTTTTATCCGATCTTAATGAAACTTGGTATACATGTATATATTGATGATATCTTGGTCAAGTTCGAAAATAGAATTAATCGCATGAGCGGTTTTTGAGTTATCGCCCTTGACTTAGTAAAAACTCGTCAAATTTGGGTTGTATCCACAATAGAGGGTACAGTTTTTATCCAATCTTAATGAAACTTGGTATACATGTATGTATTGATGATATCTCGGTCAAGATCGAAAATAGAAATAATCGCATGAGCAGTTTTTGAGTTATTGCCCTTGACTTAGTAAAAACGTGTCAAATTTGGGTTGTATCCACAATAGAGGATACAGTTTTTATCCGATCTTAATGAAACTTGGTATGCATGAATATATTGATGATATCTCGGTCAAGTTCGAAAATAGTAATAATCGCATGAGCGGTTTTTGAGTTATTGCCCTTGACTTAGTAAAAACGTGTCAAATTTGGGTTGTATCCACAATAGAGGCTACAGTTTTTATCCTATCTTAATGAAACTTGGTATACATGTATATATTAAGGATATCTCGGTCAAGTTAGAAAATAGAAATAATTGCATGAGCGGTTTTTGGGTTATTGCCCTTAACTTAGTAAAAACGTGTCAAATTTGGGTTGTATCCACAATAGAGGCTACAGTTTTTATCTGATCTTAATGAAACTTGTAATACATGAATATATTGATGATATCTCGGTCAAGTTCGAAAATAGAAATAATCGCATGAGCGGTTTTTGAGTTATTGCCCTTGACTTAGAAAAATCTTGTCAAAATTTAAGTTTCATGATTAAGTAATCATGTATATTAATGAGGTCTTGAACAAGGCCTTTTTTGTTGTGTGTTTTAAACAGAAATATACTTGGGTGTATCTTGTTAGGGAATCACTTGATTTTGTTTTTCAGTCGATGTGGACGTCCCCCATCTAAAGATCTTATTAGATTATTTATACGAGCTCACACAGTTCGTGCTGGTCAGTCATCAACAAGTCCCTGGGTTGTAAATGATAAAATGGTACACAAATATAAATTACAAAAAAAATTTACTGACTTTTTGCTTTCCCCTGAAAAGGTAAGTTGTATATCTGTTTTTGTACATGATGCAATAACCTTTACAATATATAAATGAAATTGATACTCTGAGTATTCTGACATTCTGAGGATTATAACATTCTGTGTACGAATTTCAACACTAATCAGTGGTTCCGACACTCAAAAAAATCTGCATAATCAGATAAATGGTCATCTTTATTACTTATCACCAATTAATCGCTTATTTGTTATATAAAATATACTTTTGAGTTGTCTTTTTGTTATATATTTATTTTCTATTAAAAGACACATATGGCACATGACAAAAATTCCCGAAATCTTAGTATTACGATGCTTTCGTTAATCTGACATAACTTTGTTGTTCCATTGTATTCTGGATTACGGAGAGTACATATAAACGTATATAAATGTAATATATACATAAAATACAATAAACAAAACTATGAAATGAAATTGTAATAATAAACTTAACAATATATAAAGTATAATTGTACAATGCAGGGCTGTTGATTTGGCTCTATATGCCGGTCATGACTACAATGTGATTAAAAGCCAGAATATGAATTGATTTTTTTTTATTAATTTCTTAAAATTCTTTGTTGCAGATGACTAAAATAACACCCAAAATGGTAGAAGAAATCAGTAAACAGCGTAAAATGGAAGTGGAAGTTGTAGATAGCTCTTCAGATGAAGATGAAATTGTTCTATCGGAAGTTATTCGGAAATCAATTGGAAAATCTGATGCCTCTTTGAACAATGACTCTGATTCAGATGTACCCTTAGTGAAGCTCAAATCAAAAAATAATTCTAATGGCTCAGATTCTGAAGATGAACCATTGTCCAAATTAGGTTCTGGTAAAAAATCTCCCAAAAAGAAATCGCCAACCAAGTTGAAAGAATCCAAACAGAAAGATGTGAAGAAAAAGGTAAGATTATATGCAGATACTTGACACATAACGGTTGTTGACCATCGGAAAATATTTAATTGCATGTATTTGTGAGAAAATTTTTGTGAAAAAAATGTGTTTGTTTCTCAAACATTTTTTGGTAAATATTTTCAATTTAACAATAATATTCTTCTTTTTTTTTCAGAAGTTAAAACAAATGACTCTATTTGAAGTAGGAAAAAAAAAGGGAGGTAAATCTCCCAATAAAAATTCTCCACGTAAATTGTTTTCATCTTCAGTTAATATCACACCTCCTATTGTTACACAGTAAGTTGAAAATATTAATATTCATTTTATACCTACATCATAATCAATATGATTTTTTCTAGGTGGTAAATTGAGTTCATGTAACTTTGAGAAATGTACACTTATTTCATTATTTTTTTTATTATAGAATGATGAAAGCTCATAAAGCCAATAAAGAACATGCATTTCAAGAATCATTGAAGAAAGCTGTTAAAATTTTAAACTCCACCCAAAGAAATAATCTTCCCAGTCCAATAAAGGAAGAATTTATGAAAAAATACGAAATATTTAGAGAAAAAAAGTTAATGTAAGTAACTTAATAGTATTTCTAAAAATATTGTATTTTCACATTACATCTTTTCTAGCCTTTTTTATCTGTATCAGGGGCACTAAACTTCTATTTGGGACATTCCAATTTTTCCTTTAACACTGGAATTCGAGAAAGAGTTAACCAGAAATAACATATCTCCCATAAGCACAATAAAACTCAGTCTCAGACTGCAATAGCATGATTAATATCACCCGTTACAAAATTTTTGGTATCTGGAATTAAAAAGATTTCCCAATCACAAAATCTTTAAATTATTTTTCAGAGACAAAATGACACCAGAAGAAAAAGATAATTATTTTAAAAGGAAGAGAAAATTGAGAGAACAAGAATCTAAAAAAGTAAAACATTTTAACAAAATAATTTAAGAAGAAAATTGCTGGAATCTGCACTAGTTTAGTTTGTAGTGAAAAATATTATATTATTCTCCCATTCCAACAATTAACTGATTTTAAACCACTTCAACACCAAAAGAAGAAAACAGGTACACGAGACGAACTGGTGTCAAGTAATTATGAGATATATAGCCAAATAATTAGAAAAACATATCTTATTTGCTATTATTGTTGTTTTTTTTCGCTTACAGAAATTTGAAGACCATCAATTAAAACTAATGCCATTACCTCAACCTAAACTGGTATCCTGTCCTGAGAGTTTACCTAATGAAGTGTTTGGAGATGTTGCTATGGTAACAGAATTTATTAGTTGTTTTAAAGGATTATTGATGCCAAACGATGAATACCCAATTTATTCAGGTAAGATTTTGTAAAGTCTGTAGACACCAATGTCTTACAGGCTTTCTATACCATATGTAGCTTAACATGGATTTTACATTGTGTTGGTAATCCTCCAGCACAAAACTGATCTTATGTGTCCGAAATTGAGACTTGAAGTTGCAATGTTTTTTTAAAAATTTTCTAGAACCTCAAATATGTTACTTTTGTCAAATAAATAATGATTAATCATCAATCCCATTCATCATGGGGCTTACTAAGAATTTTTAATACTTGTAGATGCATTAATGAAGGCTCTTTGTAATGGTATAGTAGGATATAGTTATTTAAATAGAGTATTAGATATTTTGCTACAAACATTACTACAAGATAGAATAGCTGAGGTGAGTCTCACTTATCTGATCAGAATTAGCTTGATTATTATGGTATTATACAAATATCAGCAAGATCAATGGATACAGGACTTTTAAGGAAACATATTTATCTAATTATGATCTTGCTTTTGTTTCTATTTATTACCAATAGGAAAATTAATAAACATTTAGAATTGTGATTCATTAAAATATTAAAGAAAACTTTATGATAAAATTGTTTTACGTAGCTTTCATCAGATAGTTTGCTTTCTATTATCAAAAAAAGTCTTTTCGTCTGGTTCCATTGTTTTCTGCACCTCTATATACATGTTTTGTTCTCAGGGCTATGAAGAATTAAAAACTAAATTAAACAATATACCAATAAACAGTTATACAGCATCAGAACTAGTAAGATTGTGTTTACGAAGCAATGATAGTGGTCAAGATTTAGATGATGTTGATAAAATTGAGGGTGAAGAAGATTTTGTGGATGTGGTCAGTAGTATTATTTTGTATCTCCCTTTGGCCTCAGCATAAAAATGTTTATTGCATTTCAATTTTAGTTGATATTTGTGCTCATATAGAGATGATACACCACTTTATTCCTGAATAGTATTGAACAGTTTCTGATTATAGTACCTGAAAAAACTAAAGTTTGTATGTGTACAAATACCTTTACTCTAATCGAAGGTAATTGTACCAGTTAATTGAAATTTTTTAACAGTGGTGTTGTTTTTGAAGTTCTCAAGTGGACCATTCAACACAAAAATTGTGCCATATTATATCATAGTTTATGCCTAAAGATTGCAGATAAACTAGCGTATTTTCATACAAAATGTCCGATTTTAAACAACTTACATCTCTGAAATCTCTTGTTGACTGTTATTTCAGCCTCAGAATATTATAGAGAAATTAGAATATAAAGAGTTTTACCAGTTGGAACCAACTGATAAATTAGCTATATTAAAGGGATTGTGTCTACGTATTATGGGATCCTACTCAGTTCAGGATTATATGGAAGGCAAACAGACTCAGGCCAGTACACTTATGTAAGTCCTATGAATTCTTCATCCAATTATATGGGTACCCTTTTATCCCAAACAGCTACCTGTGTTGGATTGCAGAGCCGAAAATTTTGCCATTTTTTTATACCCCACATGAAATATGGAGTGTATATTGTCGTCACCCATGTACGTCCATCCACAATTGCTTGTAAACACTCTTAAAGGCACAATTCATGTCTGATCTGAACGTAAATGTGTGTGAGTATTTGTAATCACCTAAGAATGAACCATATTGAAAATCAGTGAAATCAAAGAATATTAAGTTTGAGTTATTGCCCTTGTTCTTGAAATGCTTATTGACACTCTACAATGTGCAATTCTTGATGGATTTTGATGAAACTTGGTGTGAGAGTATGTTATACATGAAGGATGAACCTATTGCAAATCAAGAGAAATCCAAAAATATTTAATATTTAAAATATTTTCGTAAACACTCTAGAAAGCACAATTTTTGTTGGATTTTTAATGAAAATTGGCATGAGTATTTATTATCACCCTAGGATGAACCCTATTGAAAATTAAATATAAAGGAATATATTTAATATGAATTATTGCCCTTGTTTCTTTAAACATGTTCGATTTTGGCCTGTAAACACACTACAAGGCACAGTTCTTTACAGATTTTGACAAAATTGGCTGAAATAGTTATCACCCAAGAATAAACCCTACTGAAAATCAATATATCGAAAAATATTTAGCATGAATTATTGCCCTTGTTCTTTTAAATGCTTTCGATTTTTTTTTTTGACAGTTCTTTTACATGTTGAACGGAATTTGATGTAAAATTAATAGCTATTGGAAAATATTTTTGACAATATTTCTTTCACAAGATGTTCCATTTCAATATAACATTTTCTATACAGGAAAAAGAAATGGGTTGGCCAGAAAGAATTAAATGAAAAATTAAAAAAACAAGATGAAGTAGATGAAGAAGATGGAGAGAAACCTAAAGATGAAGCAGGTAACATGCATTGAGTCCACTCAGTTATTAACAAGGACTTTTCTTTGACCTAAGCAAATGTCTCTGTAATATTGTAAGCCAAGTTTCCCCTTTTATTACATATAGGATTAGCTTAAAATTGGAACCATAAATTTAAAGATCTATGTAATATACTGCTTTAAAAAATTCATTTGATATCAGATAGAAAATTCACTTACTTTTGAAAAGTAAAATATTTTTAATCCCTATTTGCTTTGCTGCTACATTTGGTGCTGGACTGTTGTAATATTTCTGTAGGATTAATCACAGCATCTTTCTATGGTACTATAGATAAAGTCGATTCTGATGCCCCAGCTACACCTGCTGATTCTACCAATGCTGAAAATGAAGATGATATCATATCCACTGTTAGAAATAGGCGAGTCAGTGCTGCCAAACTAGCTGCTGAAAGAGCCAAGAAAGAAAAGCAAAGACGCAAAGAGTGAGTAATGTTCACATATTACATCAGTTGAGAAAACTGATTGGTTACGTATGGCATAACACAGCCAAAATTTTATCCACTAATTAAGTAATTAAATTCTTTAACAATGATACAAATAAATTATTAATTCTCGGTGGAAGTAGTTTTAATTATGACAAATTGAATAGTTTGTATAGAAATGTTATGTTTATCTCTCATATTTTATAGATTGGAAAAATATATGATAGAACAGAAAAAACAGAGACACTTAAAGGCCATGCAGGTAAAAAAAACTTGTTACTGTCATTTCATGTCATTGATGCTTTGATAAAATTTCTTACGCTGCTCTCAGCATGAAATTGCCAATATGTAGACAGAAAGTAAAACTTCATTTAAAAGCTAGAACTGCTTTGATTGGTGTGATATACCTGTACTAGAATTTCTAAACATTATAAAATCTGAAAACTTTGCAGGAGGCGATAGAAGCAGCAAGACAAGTTTTAAGATTTGTACCTATCGGTTTTGATAGACATCACAATCGGTACTGGATGTTCAGTAAAACAACACCAGGGTTATATATAGAGAAGGGCTGGTTCACTCAAGACTACAATCATTGTATCAAGCTAGAAGCAGATATTAGTGATGAAGATGATAAGCCCATTGCTGAATTATGTACACCCACTAAACAAAATGGCACAGCAAGTCCCAAGAAGTCCCCCAAAAAATCTTCCAAGAAAATTTTAAAGGATGAGCCAAGGTAAGGGAAAGAAATGCCTTCTTGTAAAATCTTGTATTCAAGAAGATAAACAATAAGCATGTTCCTCAGACTTGTATTATTTACTGAAAGTAAAAGGAAGCCTATTTGTTGTCATTCAATCACATCATTTCTATGTCTTTATTTCAGTATACCTACCTATTCTCAGAATCTATGGTTTGAATATGATTCTAGTAAAGACCTAGATGAGTTGATAAAAGCTCTTCATCGTCAAGGTATACGAGAGGGTGGACTGAAGAGAGAAATTAAAAAGAGATATGATGATATATCGAAAGCTATTTATAGATCTAGAAGGTAATAATTAATTTCAAATGTATCATTTAAAAGAGCTTGTTTTGAAATTAGAAATGCTAAGTTTGTTGAATGTAATATATTTTGTTTTACAGTTTTCTTTTGGCATAATCCTTTTAATAGAGAGTGTCCTAAAAACAAGATGTTATAAACATTTGTTATCTGATATTGAAGGACTGCAAATTCTCAAAACAATCTTAGAGCTAGGATGTCCTTGGATCTTAACCAATAACATTCTTTCTAGGATAACCTATTGCTAAGATTGCTTCAAGAATACATAACCTAGATTCCCAATAGGTACAAAAAATTCTAAAAAGGACCTTTTTATTTTATCATGGTTACACAAGTTAAGGTCAATTTCTTACTTTATTTATTTGATCATTGTAGATCAAATTTAGAATTACGAGAATCTAATGGTGATAGCGAAACATTAGATGGTATAAAGAAAGAATTATTAGATCTAGAAGTAAGATTACGAAGTGGTGGGTTAGGTGGTGTTCCAGACTTTAAATCTTTTGAAAAAAAAGTAGAAACTTCAACTGAATTAAAAGATTTTGTAAGTATACTCAGACTCAGAAATGCAATCAATTTTATGGAATATCAAAAATAGAAAAATATATAATTAGTTATTTTAATGTTAAAAAAAACAATTCTTGACAGATATAAATGAAACTTAGTAATATTGTATGTATTTCTGAAGGTTTATTATTTCTGGTGATTGTTACTGTTACTTTAGGTTTTTCTTCAAATTCAGTGCTCAAAGTTGGCATGTTATTATCTTGCCTGGAAAGCTACTGTATTGCTAGAAATTAATGCGTCAACAAATTAATGCGACATGGGGTATAGAGACTAAAATGCGAGTACAAATTAATGCGATCCGCGATAGGTGTCGCATTTTTTAATATCATCAAAATTCAAAAGTGATTAATAAATGAAGACATGAACAATGATCAAGATTTTATCTTGAAACAATCAAGTGTGAAAATCCTTTATGTTTTTAACGTCATTGATTACTAATCAGTTTCAAATTTAGAGATAATTACTTAATTACTTAATCCTGCCTGGTCTCAATTTAAATAATTGTCACCAATGTCAGTCATATTTGAACTCGATATAATTCACTTGGGAATACAGTATGTATTTGAAAATGCGGATACAAATTATTGCGATCCAGATAGGTCGCATTTAACGCATTAATTTCTATCTCGCAATAATTTGTAGCTCTACAGTACTTACATGTATCTTTAATTACTTTAGAATCCATTACTATTAGAAGTAGAAGGTCATGTTATGGAGAAATTTTTTAAATATTTCATGAGAAATAGACAACAGTATGTAGGAACTTCGTCTGGTACAACTACAATCAAACTTGACGATTCTGATGATGGTATGTTCATTTGGTTAATTTTTTTTTCTGATCCAAATTGAATTTTTCTAATTCTCTGATATGTAGACTGGCTGTTTTGGGTAGATAATACCCACTTAGCCCCAATGAGTTTTCTGTTCCAAAGAGTTATATTGATATACTTATGTCAATCAAAGAAGGGTTTCTAGGCTATGCTACTCCCACTCTTAACATTTTCTTTCTATTTATTGAGCAGATTGTGATGATGATGAAGTAAATGCAGGAGATGATAAAGATGGATCGAAAAGACCCATAACCCATAAACATCGTCAGAGATGGCGAGATGCTGTAGAAAACTGTGCTACTTACTCTAGATTCCATGTGCTAATGGGAATGTTAGAATATTGTGTCAATTGGGATAAGTCAGTAGAAGCTGCAGTAAGTTTGTAATATGTGTTAATATTGATACATATATACTATTATTTGTCTATATTGTAGAAATGTAAAATGTCACTTTTATTTGTCTATATTGTAGAAATGTAAAATGACATTAATACTTGTCTATATTGTAGAAATGTAAAATGACATTAATACTTGTCTATATTGTAGAAATGTAAAATGACATTAATACTTGTCTATATTGTAGAAATGTAAAATGACATTAATACTTGTCTATATTGTTGAAATGAAAAATGACATTAATACTTTTCTATATTGTAGAAATGTAAAATGACATTAATACTTGTCTATATTGTAGAAATGTAAAAATGACATTAATACTTGTCTATATTGTAGAAATGTAAAATGACATTAATACTTGTCTATATTGTAGAAATGTAAGATATGTCGAAAG
The DNA here is from genome assembly GCA_030562195.1 of Nipponacmea schrenckii. Taxonomy (NCBI): domain Eukaryota; kingdom Metazoa; phylum Mollusca; class Gastropoda; family Lottiidae; genus Nipponacmea; species Nipponacmea schrenckii. Next base: position 12,902,456 of record CM060201.1, read on the forward strand.
AAAGGTGATGATGATAGACTATTATTATGTGATGACTGTAACTTAGCTTTCCATATGTATTGTTTACGTCCAGCACTAGTTGATGTACCTGAAGGAGAATGGTTCTGTGCTGCTTGTGTGGTAGGTTATGATATGGATACAGATTAAATAGTTGGTCTGAAAATGAGCTGATTTTCTTAACTAGTTTAGTATGTTACAAAAACATCTCTAATAATTCTTTATTAGTTTCTTTTTGTGTACTAAAGCATGTCTCAAGCATTATTTGTGGACGCCAAGATTTCTTACAGGAAATAATGGCTGATAAAGATAATATCCCATACACTTTATTATCTGTTTCTACTAGATTTATCTGACTTGATGGTGAACAGTTTGTGTATCATTCCTATTTCTATCTTATAATGTGTTTTATATTTATCTAGCACAAACGGAAACCTGCACAGTTATACCCTACACGTGGAAAGAGTGAAGTAAGTCTTGTTCAGAATATTTATATATATTTCTGTCACACCTGTTATTCAGCATTTCTTCAATATATGAGCTACAATGTATACCTGAATTTTGATGAAACTTCTTTAAACATTCGAATGAAAATAAACTTGAATTTAGATGAATAATTTAGTTATTGTCCAGGATTAAGCAAAAAAGATTTTTTTTGTTGCAAGGAGCTTGGCTTATCAAAGTTGAGGATGTTTCTATGAACACTTTTTATACGCCCACACATAAATGTAATGACCCAAGAATGAAGCCTATCGAAAATGAAACCAATCGAAAAATATTTACTATGAGTTATAGCCCTTGTCCAAAAATTCCTTGTGAACACGATAGGGAGCCGGGTTCTTGATGGAATTTGATGAAACTTGGTTTGAGTGTTAGACCCTATTGAAAATCAGACTAATCAAAAAATATTTATTGAGTTATTGCCCTTGTTCTTTAAAACCTGTTCACTTTATCAGCCTCTGATTCTTTGTAGACTTGATAGAGATCTGGTTTCTTGATAGATTTTGACAAAGCATGATTTGAGCCTTTTACTTTTAAAATATTGTATATACTGATACCTCTTGTCCACTGCCCGAATAACTAAGGCTGCCAATGGTGGGCGTATTACGATGGGCCATCGCTATTTTTGAGTTAGTGTCCTTGTCACTATAGAAGCATAGTTTTCATATATAGATATTGAAATCATTAAGACTTATGTTACTCTGTTTAATTTTGTTTCAGATTGAAATAATAGAAGAAGAGAAACCTGTAATTGTACATGAATTAACATGTACTATTTGTGGTGGTGATGAGGATCTTATTAATTGTTCAGAATGTCCCATGTCATATCATACATTCTGTCATGAACCAGAGTTTCGATATCCACCAAGGTACAATATTTATGTTAAATAATCTGTGATTCTTCTTTTTTCAGATTTGCTTATAGACTAGTCTTTTTTTCACAAGATTTTTAAACTGTGAAACATTGCTTTCACGAAAAAGTTGTGTATTGTTTTCTCATCAAGTTTCTGTGTACCTTTTCACAGTTAGATGGAGACTGAATAGTCCAGGTTAGCATAGCAAGAAGTATTAAGGCGTATGTTGCTATTTTCAGCATGTTTGATCTCGTTATAAAATAAGATGAATAAAACGTTTACATATTTATTTCATTATGATTTAAATATTTTATCTTTTAGAGGGCATTGGAAGTGTATGAAATGTAAAGGTGGAAGGAAAAGAAGAAAGAGTAAGATATTTTGTTTTATAAAATTTTCTAGTTTTTCCATACAATCTATACTCTATGGAACTCTGCATAATTTTCTATCAATATAAAACTTTAAAAATCAGATTTAGAGGAATCTTTAGCAAAATATGAATTATTGCATATCATTTTGTACATGTCCAGATCTGCAATTAATTTTCAATGGGGTTTTTAATTCTGATAGCTCCAGTCGTTATTTCTATTGATTCTTGTGATGAAGATGATGATGATTATGTTCCATTACCATATCAACTATCTCATCCATCCCAACATAAGTATAAACGAGGACCATATAAAAAGAAAGTTGTTTTGGAACCTGATGATTCACCACCAAAAACGTCAAGAAGAGCTCCTTCAGAATTATCGGTAAGATTGTCAGATGATAAAGTCTTTGTCTTGAAATTAAGATGAACCCTAACAAAAATCAAACCAATCAAAAAATATTTAGTATCAGTTATTGCCCCTGTTATTGAAAACGCTTCTGCCTTTGATCTTGAATTTTCTTGATGGATTTTGAAGCAACTTGGTGTGATTGTTTGTTAAAACCCAGGGATGAACCCTATCATAAATTATACTCTGATTTATTGCCATTGTTCTTGAAAGGTGTTAGCCTTTGTTCATTAATTCTTTGTGGAAACTATAGATACCTTATTTCTGGATGGATTTTAATTAAATTTGGTGTGAGTGTTCCTAATCTCTCAAAGATGAACCCTATTGAAAATTAAACCAAGCGAAAATATTTTGTATCTGTTATTGCCTTTGTTTCATTGGTTGTGGACTAAATAAAGTACTGGTTTATTGATGGATTTCGATGAAACTTGATATGAGTGTTCCTAATCACCTACTTTAATTAAATATATAGAAAAACCTTTCATTTACCAATAACTCTCGTCAACCTCCAGGATAAATTGCCTGCCATTATAAATGTGGGTGAATTACAATGACCATTGCTATTGTTTTAGTTAATTAAAGATTTGTACCTGCATATTCGTTTATAAATTGGATGGCTATAATATATATTACAACAAAAACTTGTTTTCTTTGAAATAAGAGAGGTTTTGGTACCATAATTATCTGTAAACACAGTTTGAGATTGCTGATCTGTACAAATTTAAATAGTGTATTTGATTTGAAAACCCTCTTAGTATACAAATATATGGAATTCATGTAATTGAAAATGAAGCATTTTAAACTTTTTGTTTTTATATTGTAGATTTGTGAGGATATATTAAATGAATTGGTCAAGAATAAAGACAGTTGGCCATTTGCTGAGGCTGTGAACAAAAGAGCTGTAAGTTGTTTTAATTTATTACCAGGACGTCTTTTTGCATACAGCTTTATGACACAATTATATTTCATAGTATTCTATGTCACTAACGAGATTGGTATTTTAAAACTGGGACAAGGAATCTTATCTACCATCTTACCAACTGTTGGCCAAATGGCCATTCTCCTTCCAAGTATTTTGTTTTAAATGGTATGAGGTTTTAACACCCATTTATAAACCAATTGTTTTGATAATTGATTTTTTTATTCTGTTCAATAAGATTAATTAACATTACAGTAATATAATTAACTTCAGGTACCAGACTATCATACTATAGTTAAGCATCCTATGGATTTTAGAACGATGAAAAATAAGTTTCTATTGTATTCCTCAGCACAAGAATTTGTAGATGATTTGGCTTTAGTCTTCAGAAACTCTGCACTATATAATAAGGTAGTAGTTTGATACAATTTGTTGACAGTTTTCTGCTTCTTTAATGCTCTGCTGAAGACCCCAATTTTTTCCATAGTTTCTCATGCTAGTTAGTGTGTGTCAATATGATCAAAATTAATGTCTTAACTAATCTTCCTTTATTACTGTCTGTGAAATACCTAACATAGAACTCTTAGATGGGCAGTATGCACACTTTTCATATTATATTTATATAGCAGTTTGTCATTTGGTGTTTGGCAAGACTCAATATTGTTTTAGTTCAAACCTTCAGAGGCTTTGACCTACCAAAAAAGTGAATGCCCTTTTAATATCTTTATTTCAGTGTGGTAAAAATAATCACATGATTATGTTTGTCTGGTGTATTGTATTACACAATAATAATTTTTTTATTACAGGAGGACTCTGATATTTACCAGTGCATGTTGAACATGGAAAAACAGGCCAGTAAACTAGTATCATCACGGTTACCTAACCATATATACAGTCGTGATGTAGTTGCTAATGGTTACAATGATCATGGTAATAGCAGTAAACGAAGTCGACGTAGATGAGATCTTACCTATCTAAAATTGTCCAATGAAAACATTGTGTAATTAAACCTTAGTTTATCTTTCAGTTCAGCTATGTATTTATTTTGGCGTGTTTGGCTGTGATGCTAAAATATACTTGTATCTAGAGAGGTGCTAGATTTTAAATTAGTGCACTTTTAAGCATTTGTAGTTGCTACACTTTACTGAACTAGGTTATTTGGGTATAACAAATAATTGTATAAATTTAATATATGTAAATGTCCTAGTCTCAGATTTATAAGTGAATTAAAATATCCAAGAACAATCAGAGCTGAGTATATATCTTGCTCCTACAATTCAATTTAGGAAAATACTTTAAGCATCAAAATACATTCAGAAACTTTAAAAGGGATTGTAACAAGGTATTCTGAAAAAGTTATGGGACATTCCATTTTCAATACATACAAATGTCTGTGTTTTTTTGCAATTCCAACAAAATTTAAACTTCAAAGATTAGAATACCTGTGAAAATCCAGAAACAACAATATAAATTCAGAATTTAGATTGGAGCCAAGTTTATGATTTACTTGACTCATTATTTGTATTCTGAAATTAAGATAAGGTGGTAAGTTATGCTAATATAAGCATGAAAAAGATCATTTATAGTAGTCACAAAAACAACCCTTTAAAACTACTATTTATTGAACTTAAATATTGTTTATATAAAAATGTAGAATAAGAAGCAGAAACCTGATAATCAACTAGATGTTTTTGAAATTCAAAACTTATTTTATTGAATTACATACTGTACATATATGTATATTTTAAAATAACTGTTGTGATAGGTTTTATTTTCATCGTACTGGTCTAATTTTAGTTGTAAATATTCTATTTAAAGGCCACTAAAGTCACAGTAATATAATGAAAGAGAGGTCATTAGTTGCGTCTTAAAAGCCAATTGAATGTGTGAAACAAAATATATTGTCGTACCGATGGCATACCCTGGATTAAAAAATTGTCGACTCCCTTACCAAATTATTTAACATAAAAAGATTTTTTGTAACGATAACTGCAAAACTTTATTTTTGATGTCCATACTGTTCTAAGCTTTACATTTATCTGGATATTTCAAAAGGTGATCATTTATCTATTTATGTAATCTATTGAATTTGAACAAAAATTGTCTCTTACAATCAGATGCTTTCTTAATACAATACTGAAATGCCTTAGTTTGAAATGTTGCGCAGGCGCTGTTCAATATGTATTATTATAAAACTCTTTCTCCAGGTGTAATTGTAATGTCATTGAAAGTGGGAAACATTGACTGATTTTCCAAGTATATAGTGCATCAAGGTTTTTGGTTCCAGTATAAATTGTGCCTTTTTGGTTAAAAAAAAATTGTAATTCTTTGTTTAATATTTACTTGTATAATTTGGCTTCTGAAAAATGAAATATTAGTACTTCAAATGAATAGTTGTAATATATTCATCCATTAAATTAGCTGACAGATCCCCAATCTGATAAAGATGTAGAAATGGAAGACCTTCATTTTAATCAGATTGCCATCTTTTGTCTTGTGTCTCTCTGTTATTCGAAAATGCAAATAACATGTATTATGTTGAGTTATCCTGACTATATAACAATAAAAAATGATAAATTCAATCATGTTACTACATGACAAGAATAAGGTATTATCAGCTTGTCAAAATATAAAGACTGAAACCAAGAATATATATGAAAAATATTCAAGAAAAGAATATAAATCTTGATTTGATTTTGGCTTCACTAGAGCAAAGCATCGACAAAGACATTTAAGCATGAGTCTGGATAGTTGCATATAAAAAACACACAACTCCAATAACGAAATTCTCAATTACTTGATATTGAATGGATTCTGTAATAATGATCTGCGTTCATACCAAGTTGCCATTCGTATATTCCTATTAAGCCTGAAACTTGGGCTGTCATACAATCTTCACCGTTCTCCTTCACCGTTCTCCATAAATCTATCAAATTAATTTAGCAAATTCGGGCAAAATTCTCGACATATTCGGGCACTGAAAGTTCCCGAGTCTTCTTGGTTTTTTTTTAGAATATATATTGCCGGGAACCGATTTCGGCCCGAATCCCTAGATTCTATTGAAGCAAAGTACCCGAATATCGAGATATTCGTGTGGAAGCCTTGTGGGCTGGTGATATTTTCCTTGGTTGTTCGGCCACTTTAGGATTCATGGAGGTTTTGGATTTGTTCACCGGGCAGTAGAATTCGGGCATAAATCTCTCCCGCACCCCCAGTTTCAAAACCTCCCGTACGCCTATGTATAGTAAATGAGCATCAGATACATACGCAAATATGAAGCTGTGGATTAAATTTCATATTGATAAGGAAACGTCACATACATGCTACAATACATTGCAAAATAACATCAGTCATAAATCTTTTGGGTCATTGACGATATAACAGCAGTCTAAAATCTTTTGGGGATGGACGATCGTAAAATCGATCAATTTAATAGTCTTCATCAAAATCATCAACTTTTCCTCTAGTAAGCATTAGCCATTTTCGCCTTTTTTCATAATAAGGTAAACTCCTTTCCCTTTCTTCTTTACGTTTCTTCATATCATCAAGCTTACAATAAAACTCATCAATTCTGGAATGGAGAGGCTTTGGCTTTACTTTCATTTTGAGATTCAGAAATTCACGCATCATGTCTTCTGGGGGATCGTCCTCTTCATTTTCATCGTCTGCTTCTTCAATTTCATTTCCCTGCCAAGCCACACTCGGTCGGCATTCTGCTACACGCGGAAATCTCACATTCACTTCTGATTTCGATGTTGGCACCTCGTCAATATTCATATTTTCAAACGTGGAATCGAGCCTTTTAATTACACTACCATGTCTCTTAATAGTTCCACGATCTGTCGATTTTCTTGAACGTGCTGTACGATCGTCTGAAGAGTAAGGTCTGGTCGAAGGTTTTCTAAAATTAGGTAATCGTGTGATGCTACTTTTCGCATTTCTCAGCAAGGGGTTATAATCTTCTTCGTCGTCGCTGGAATTCCTCATTTCTTCAAAATATCTTTCTTTTTCTCGAAGTTTTTCCAGAAATTTTTCTCCTCGTTGAAAACTTGTCTCCTTCTTTTTTAGACCCTCTTGGTACCATTCATCGCGTACAGCACTTAGAGTTTGTAATTTCTCTTTTAGTTTGGGCGTTATATAAGTTCCCATCAATATAGGCGAAGACGGGGTCCCCCCCTTTCCTGCACTTTTGGATTTTTTGGAATGTCCCGAGGGTGGTTTCTGAGCACATGCTTCGGCATCTACTTCATCCTGCTTCTTCTCTTTTGTTCTACCCAACAATCTGCAAAAACAAATGTTTTGGAAGTTTGTTTTGATATTTTACTTTATTTAAATCTGTATATCCTACCTGAACAAAATATTAATTGCAGAAGATATCCTTCCATATAAAAACATCTTGTTTAAATAAAACGCAAATGATTTTTCGATGGAAAAACGAGACCAAGAAGCCTATTTTACCAAGCTGTAAGGCGTGCCTTTGAGACTCGTAGATTTTACATTTCTGCATTAGTAAGATAGTTGTTATTATGAAATAGATATTTCTCAGTTATTATAATGGATATTTTATATGGTGGGGGATATGAGTCACAACACTTGTGTCACAATATGATATAAGAGAGGTACCCAAGATCATTTGTAAAACGGATATTACTTACTCTAGTGATCCAGTTGTTAAGAAGTTATCACATTGCTTAATCTGTGTTAAAAAGTGGTTGGTACTAACTTTACTTCTTTCAATGTGATATATGGAATATTTCTGTTCTCTATCAAACTGAGCCAACCTCTGTTTCAAAAATACACTGGCTAAATTATTTTTATTGTTTAAATTACTGTTTGAACACTTAGTTTTACTCATTTTTGATTTATTTACAGACGTATTTTCAGTCTCGTTAAGAGAATTGCACCATATAGTCTCTACTCCAAAGTCGAATTACAAATCCATCAGCGCTTAACCAATTGAGCTGTTAGTCCTAGATGAAACACAATATCACTATTTAATTCTTTCAAACAAAATCATTTTATCCCATTTCGTATTTTCACTTTGGAAACAATGTTCAATGCTCACATAACATCTGAATACACAAATGCTATCTATCAAACAATATTAAATACCCAAAACGACTTGCTAAACCGGTAATGGCGATCCTTATTACTAAAGCGAAAACACTTCACAGTCTGTCTTTATTTGGCAACTGTTTTATTAGACCTACTCGCCATGATAAAATTATCAAAGTAAAAATTAAGCCTTTTTACTCCAACGGAATTATTTTGGCCATCTCCGTTTCTTAGTACACCATCTCAACACAGAGGTCTTTCTCATGAGAATTTTAAATGTATCGGATATTTGTACACTCCATTTAAACCATTTTTCCTTGAATAAATATACATTTTCCTATTTGTAAGCTACAAATTGAAAATGTGTTCTTCAGATATAATTATTTTTTTAGAAATGCATCTTATTGAAGTTGAGTGGCCCAATCTTGTAGAAAATGGCGTGGTTTGTCATCGAGATTGATATGGATATTAACATGGTAGCCGGATTGTTTGAGTGTTCTCGCTATGATCAATGGTTTATTCAGTGTTGTGGGATTAATGTGTAATTAATCCAATAAGCCCATATAATGTATAGATAACAGGATTACTTCTAGCGCTCTCGAGATGACCAGCAGGATTATAGGTCTCAGCCTGGTGTTTTTATTTACTTTATTATCACAGAATCAATTGGACCATTATTTAAATTACAAGAGAGAAAATATTTTTCATGCGAAATGGCTGAACATATGTTTCCTTATAAATAAATCCTTATCAAGACCACCATTGATAATTTTGAACGCATCTCGATCTGAAGTTATCTATGACACCTTACTGATCAATAATTGCACGAAATTAATATTATCTAATGTTTATTACCATCGATACAAAATAGGGTTTATTTCAAGCGTTGATGGTTTGTTACTTCCAGACGAGAGTTTATTACGCTCGGACGAGATAAGTTTTATATCTCTCAGACAAGATATAGTTTATTACTATAAAAAACTATGAGTTTATTAATCTCAGACAAGATATTGTTTATTACTCTCAGACAAGATAGAGATTATTATTCTCAAACAAGATAGTGTTTATTCCTTTCAGACAAGATAGAGATTATTATTCTCAAACAAGATAGTGTTTATTCCTTTCAGACAAGATAGGTTTTATTACTTTCAGACAAGATAGGCGTTTATTACTTTCAGACAAGAAATGATATGATTAATTATGCTCAGACAAGATAGAGTTTTTTACTGTCAGACACGATAGAGATTATAATTCTTAAACAAGATAGGGTTTATTACTTTCAGACAAGATAGGGTTTATTACTTTCAGACAAGAAATGATATGGTTATTTATGCTCATACAAGATAGAGTTTGTTACTGTCAGACAAGAAAGAGATTATAATTCTTAAACAAGATAGTGTTTATTCCTTTCATCCAGGATAGGGTTTATTTCTTTCAGACACGATAGGGTTTATTTCTTTCAGACAAGATAGGGTTTATTACTTTCAGACAAGATAGGGTTTTTTACTTTCAGACAAGAAACGATATGGTTAATTATGCTCAGACAAGATAGAGTTTGTTACTGTCAGAAACGATAGGGTTTTACTTCTTTCAGACAAGATAGCGTTTATTACTTTCAGACAAGATAGGGTTTATTTATTTCAGACACGATAGGGTTTTACTTCTTTCAGACAAGGATAGAGTTTGTTACTGCCAGACAAGATAAATTATATTAATCTCAGATAAGACTGAATTTATTATTCTCAGACAAGATAGAGTTTATTATTCTCAGACAAGATAAGAGTTCATTACTTTTAGACAATATAGGGTTTTATCACTTTCAGACAAGACAGGTTATAACTCTCAGACAATATTGGGATGATTACTCTCAGACTAGATAGAGTTTATTGCTCTCAGACAAGATAGAGCTTATAACTCACAGACAAGATAGAGTTTAGTACTCTCAGACAAGATAGAGTTTATTACTCTAAGAAAAGATAGGGTTTATTAGTATTAGACACGATCTAGTTGATTACTTTCAGGCAACAGAGAGTTAATAATTAAACATGATAGGGTTTATTACTTTTGGACAAGGCAGGTGCAATTACTTCCGGACAAGATGGGTTTACTACTTTCCGACAAAATAGGATTTATCACTCTCAGACATGATGGATTAGGGTTTTTTATTCTCAGGCATGATTAATTATGGTTTATTACTCTCAGGCATGATGAATTATGGTTTATTACTCTCAGACATGATGAATTATGGTTTATTACTCTCAAACATGATGAATTATAGTTTATTATTCTCAGACATGATAAATTATGGTTTTTTACTCTCAGGCATGATGAATTATGGTTTATTACTCTCAGACATGATGAATTATGGTTTATTACTCTCAGACATGATGAATTATGGTTTATTATTCGCAGGCATGATGAATTATGGTTTTTATTCTCAGACATGATGAATTATGGTTTATTACTCTCAAACATGATAAATTATAGTTTATTACTCTCAGACATGATGTATTATTCTCAGGCATGATGAATTATGGTTTATTACTCTCAGACATGATGGATTATGGTTTTTATTCTCAGGCATGATGAATTATGGTTTATTACTCTCAGGCATGATGAATTATGGTTTATTACTCTCAGACATGATGAATTATGGTTTATTACTCTCAAACATGATGAATTATAGTTTATTATTCTCAGACATGATAAATTATGTTTTTTTTACTCTCAGGCATGATGAATTAGGGTTTATTACTCTCAGACATGATGAATTATGGTTTATTATTCTCAGACATGATGTATTATGGTTTATTATTCTCAGACTTGATGAATTATGGTTTATTACTCTCAGGCATGATGACTTATGGTTTATTATTCTCAGGCATGATGAATTATGGTTTATTACTCTCAGACATGATGGATTATGATGTATTATTCTCAGACATGATGAATTATGGTTTATTACTCTCAGACATGATGAATTAAGGTTTTTTACTCTCAGACATGATGAATTATGGTTTATTACTCTCATACATGATGAATTATGGTTTATTACTCTCAGATAAGATAGAGTTTATAACTCTCAGATTTGACAGGGTTTGGCCTTAATGGAGAAAATCTGTTTTACGAAGATATGACCTTATCTAAACCAAGATAACTACAAGCACTTGATAGTTGGATATAAACACAACAAAGGAATTAACAAAGGATTATCAGGATTAATATGATTAATGATAATAATCATTATAACTTGGGTGTCAAAAAGTCGACCTGTGGTGACAATATGTCTAACATTTACATAAAACAAACACAGTATTGTAACAATTATTGAGCTGAAGTTCAAAAGTGTTATGTTTTGGTTACATTACTATCTGATATGTACATAAATTAGGATGATTATGCTGAGCTCGTTTGAAAATAAAAATTGAACTATCATCATTATGTTAAATGCAATTATGATTGGAGTATACTACCAAGCAGGTACAACTAATATAGTAGCTTGCATGTACTAATGTTTGCCATGTCAGTTGATAGGGCTCCTTTTCAGATCTGTTTCAATGAAAGAATTGAAATCATGTCTGATTCTTCAACAAGACATACCATTAATAGAAGTTGAGATTGTTGAATGTTATTAATTGTGACAGTGATGGTATTGTCAAGTTCTCAGGTATATAATACTGCTCAATTTAATTCCAAGACAGCTCAAATTGAACTTTGATATTTTAATTACATGGTTTAGGGTGTTATAAGAGATAATCTCTTATAAGAGATAATCTCTTATAGAAGCACTGGCCAAGGTCACAAGTAGAGACTACATCACACATCAGTTTGATAAGAAATTGTCTTCTTCTGGAGAGATTTACACAATTGATTAATTTTCAAAGAGAATTTTTTCAAAGCGATTACTTCAGGGAGGTAAAGGAAGGGGGTCTAATCTACCACGTACAAGGATATTACTGAGATTTTTATTCCTTTTGTAAGCAGTCACTAAACGTTTGGTATATATGTTAGGGAATTCATCCTGGAGTTCTTTATAAAACCGTTTCACAATCACCGCCGCACTTTTGGCTGTAGAATTGTAGGTTGCTACAAAAGGTATAATTTGATTGTCATGCTGGATGTTTAGGCCGTTAGGTACAACTGTTTCTAATTGGTCTATCCAGAAGCTCTCCCTTTGTAGTCGCTTTGTTTTAGGTTTGATAGTTGTAGAGACTGGAACTTTTTCAATGGGCATAACAAGAAGATCTTCAATGGAATGATTGGCTGAGTTAAAATGATTTGCGATTGGTCTATCTTTTTTATGAAGAATGTCAAAGCGATGACCGCTTAAACGAGTACGCAACGCGTTTTGAGTTTCGCCAACATACTGTACGTCGCATTTTTTACAAGAAATTAGGTAAATAATGTTTTTATCGATACATGAAAGGACTTCCGTTAATTCGAAAATTTTACCGTTTTTGTGTATTACAAATTATAAGATTTATTTTAAAATTTTTTACAAATACAACACATCATTATCAAAAATTACACCAAGTCTATTACCCAATAAACTATGAGGTTTGTTGAAAGGATGTTGCATTAGGAAGGATTTGAAGTTTCCTTCTGAGTTCATTGAAACATTTGATTTTCACCATATCCATGTATGTTACGTCATTTATCTGGACTGTTTGAGCAAGTTTTGAATCTTACAACTACCAATTAAAATGTTTATAATATCATTATACATGTATATATATTCCTGAGAAAAAACTAATCTGAACCATTCACTGCCAATAAAAAACACCCATTAATAATCATTACAATCTTCTAACACAACCTTGCGTAGATTTTTCAAACACACTGACATATATTAGCAAAGTTTTACCAGTGTAACTTCTAAATAAAGATTTCACAATCTTATAGCCCAAGTAGGATCTGTTTCATTCTACACAAAACCAAAAGAACCAGCTTTCAATATCAGATTCATCTAAACACATGAACACGTCCACTAGAGTTAGCACCAGCTAGGATATTTAATGATGGATGAAAGGCATTGATTGAACACACAGAACCTAAATAATCTTCATTAGAAAATGTCTTTACCAGTGTTCCTTCATCAGAAAACATCTCAATCTGAAACATAGAAACATAAAATCACAAAAATGATATAGACATAAAATCACAAAGATAGCTTGCCAGGCAAGGTAATATACGCCCACTGGCAGCATTTATTTCAAATAAAAACTTTTCAGTAAGGTTACAATAAGTGGAATGAAATATTCAACCTACCAACCTATTTTTTTCTAGGGTCTCTAGTTTCATTAAAAACTGTCAAGAATTGTACCTAATAACAACTCATTAAATATTTTTCGGTATTTTTATGATTTGCAATAGGGTTCACCCTCAATAATATTTTGATATTTTTAATTCTTAATAAGGCTCATCCTTGGTTGATATTAAACAATTTCAGAGAGTTTTGTCAAAAAGGAATGTTTAGAGTGTTCACAAGCCAAAAGTTGAAAGCGTTTTTGAAAACAGGCGCAATAACTGACACTAAATATTTTTCGATTTATCTGATTTTCAATAGGGTTTATCCTTGTGAGAAAACAAATACTAAAGCCAAGTTTCATCAAAATCCATTCAAAATTGTTCTTTCTAGAGTGTTTACGAGTTAAATTGAACGCGTTTTCAAGAAAAAGGGCTATAACTGACACTAAATATATTTCTATTTATTTGATTAATAATAGGGTTCATCCTTGGGTAAAAACAAATACTCAAGCCAAAGTTAATCAAAAACCATTAAGAATAGTTCTTTCTAGAGTGTTTACATGCTAAAATTGAATGCGTTTTCAAGAACAAGGGCAGTAACTCATACTAAAATTTTTTTCATTTTCGCTGATTTTCAATAGGGTTCATCCTTGAGTTATAACACACTCTCACACCAAGTTTCATCGAAATCCATCAAGAATTGTGCCATGTAGAGTGTTTACGAGACAAAAATCGAACGCGTTTAAAAGAACAAGGGCAATAATTCATATTAGATATATTTTGATATTTTTAATTTTCAATTAGGCTCATCCCTTGCGATATCCAACAATTTCAGTGAGTTTTGTCAACATTGGTCATGAATTGTACCTTCTAGAGTGTTTATTAGCCAAAAAGTTTAACCCGTTTTCAAACACAAGGGCAATAACTGACACTAAATATATTTCGATTTATTTGATTTTCAATAAGGTTCATCCTTGGGTAAAAACAAATATTCAAGCCAAGTTTTATCAAAATCCAAATTGTTCTTTCTAGAGTGCTTACGAGCTAAAATTGAACGCGTTTTCAAACACAAGGGCAATAACTGATACTAAATATTTTTCGATTTAACTGAATTTCAATAGGGTTCGTCCTTAGGTGATTACAAATACTCATGCCAAGTTATGTCAAAATCACTCAAGAATAGTGACTTGTAGAGTGTTTACAAGGCAAAAATCCAACACATTTTATAGAACGAGGACAATAATTCTTATTAAATATATTTCGATATGTGCTATTTTCAAAAGGGTTCATTCTTGGGTGATATTAAACAATTTCAGCAAGTTTCGTCAAAATCGGTCAATAACTGTGCTTTGTAGAGTGTTTACAAGCTAAAAATTGAACGCGTTTTCAAGAACAAGGGCAATAACTCATACTAAATGTTTTTCGATTTCGCTGATTTTCGATAGGGTTTATCCTTGAATTATAACATACTCTCACACCAAGTTTCATCAAAATCGGTCAAGAATTGCACGTTGTAGAGTGTTTACGAGCCATTCAAGAACAAGGGCACAAACTCATACTAATTTTTTTCCCATTTCGCTGATTTTCAATAGGGTTCATCCTTGCGTGATCATAAACACTCATATTAAGTTTCATCTAAATCCGTCAAGAATTACACCGTGTAGAGTGTTTACGAGCAATTGTGGACGGACGGACTGACGGACGGACGGATGTGGGTGACGACAATATACGCCCCCCCATTTCATGTGGGCGTATAAAAATGATAATGATATAGACATAAAATAATATAAAAGATAGAGTCATAAAATCATATAATAGATAGAGACATAAAATCATATAAAAGATAGAGACATAAAATAATATAAAAGATAGAGACATAAAATAATATAAAAGATAGAGACATAAAATCATAATGATAGAGACATAAAATCATAAAATCATAAAAATGATAGAGACATAAAATAATATAAATGATGTGGATCAAGAGATAATGTCATATAAAACATAGAGATAAAAAATCACAATAAATCATAGGGACATAAAATCATAAATTATATATACAAATCAGTTTTAACCTACATCAAATTAATGACTTTTATTAAGTTTCTGATACCCATTCTAATAAACATTTAAGGACACTCTACCAGTCACAAAAATATATGTTATATAACGCAGCACATAATACTCAGCCTTACCCTTCTAGGTCGTTCCATACTACCAGATATAAATAAATCTTCTCTCCTAGGATGCCAAATACAACGTAACTTAGTTAACCATCTTCCTGTATGGTTGTTATGTCGAATAGATTTTTTTAGTTTTAATTGTTTGTTACCATCTACATTATAAATACTGAAATATAATAATAATTAATCCAATCATTAAATCACTTTCTCCATACAACATCTTTCTATAGGTGTCCTTACTTTGTTCATAACTGGCAAGAAATACAGAAATATTGGCATCATGCCAAAAATATGGTTCTTTAATTACATGGGAAAATTTTTCATTAAGACTTTCTCCAGTCATTCCAGTCATACTGACAAGAAGCGTTAGGTTTTTATTCAGTTGTCCACTTTTAAACCACAATTTTTTTTTCTTTTGGCTTTCTATATTTGTCTATTATCATCTTCGTTTCCTGTTTAATTGATTTAGGGAACTCATGGTAAGACAATAGTTCATCAAATCTTCATTAAAAGATTGTAGTATAAACTAATACTTACTGAATAGTATTATCATCTGATAATGATACACAATATTTACCAGTTATAGGTGAGAAATTAGCACTGTTAACTACACGACTATGTTTCCCTTCACTAATACAGGTATTCTTCTTAACTTTCATTTGACGTACATCCCATACTTTTACAGTTCTGTTAGAAATATAAAAGAATTGGGAAAATGTTAAGATAAAATATGGTTATAATCTAAGTGGAATGAAATATCACTGGATCTGAGAACAAATGATTCCTTGGTTTTGCTTTTACAATGAACAGCAACAGTTGTAAGAGGGGTGAAAGTAAAAACTTACGTATCCAGACTAGCTGTACAGAAATACTGTTTATCTGGATGTATATTGAGGGTACGTAATGGTCTTTCATGAACCTGGTAAATATTCTCTGCATCAGTTCTAAAAATATAAAATAGTAAACTTGGCCAATAACAGTATGCATCGATGTAAAATCTCTCTATTATCATATAAAATCACAAAAGTATTAAATGCTGTAATATATCTATTAGGTTATCAAATAGCAGGTCTTGGAAATCAGTTCTAATCATAAAGGGAATTAACTCTACTTCTGAATTGACCTCACCATCGTCGGACATTTTTTAATTACTGGCAAAGAACATGATTATGATTGCCATTTTGTCCTAAGTTAGGATAGGATGGCAAAGTTAGGATACCTGTAGGATCGTTTTGAGAATAGGAACTATCTTAAATTTAGGCTGTCTTAATACCTGTCCTAAGTTCCTAGGATCGATCCTAGCTAGGATCGTTTCGAGAATAGGGGGCCAGGATTGTAAAGTGGATTTGGCTTCCTCATCCAACAGAACGAGTTCTCTTCATATTCGGTTCAGTATAGAACTTACCCTGGTGTTCGTTTATCTACTAAGGCTACACAACCATCACTCTGTGATATTAGTAAAGTCTCTGGTGTAAGAAAATCAGCATTGCGTAATAATATATCCTCATCACTAGGTACAGCATATATCTAGAAGATTCAAATATAGTTTAAATATTGAACTCCAAGTCCAACTCAACAATTTAAAGTCCAGTATTTCATATCCTGAAATCATTACAGTAAATATAGTCTGATCTTACCTCAGAAAACTTCCCTGTTTCAAAATCAGCATATCTACATGAACCATCATAGGAAGTTGTGTAAATGTGGGCTGGAAAATCTTGATGAAATGATATCCAGTTTACAGGACTGATGTATGGTTTATATGCTACTACACCATCTTGGTTGTCAGTAGAGTCCTAAAAAAAAATGTCAAATAAGCATTTTAAAAAATAAAATCTTTCTTCGAAAAAACACGAAGCAAAAGAAGATAAATGAATGCCTAAATTGTTAATATTACATTAATTAAAGCTATATTGCAAGGCAAGATAATATACACCCACTGGCAGCTTTTATTTTGAATAAAAAATATTTGACATCACAGTAACAATCTAGTCTGAAATATTTAAACATCTATGAAACCCTTCTTTGGGACTTATTAGGTGATAAGGAATAATATAGTTTGTAAAAATCCAGGTAAAAATTAAATGAGTTTTGAAGGACAAAGGCAATATGTTATATTGCATGTTTTTCGATGTTTCTGATTTTCAATAATTCATATTCAACATTTTCCAAATAGTGAATAGTGCATGCTAAAGGAATGCAAATCACTGATACAAAAGGATTTAGACTAAAGTGCAAAATGGAAAAAAATCTCTTATTTTCATGAGTGTTGTAGAGAATATGTCCCCTGTCAGCTCATAATGGTTCAACTGAATGGTTTTGGATATTCCTGCTTCAACAGTACACATAAATATTTTTAAAGATTACTTACAACATCCCATAATCCCACACCACCCCACTTGCCACCAGCAGCTATTAATACTTTATCTACAGTAGGATGAATATCCAGGGAAAACACTCTACTGGGCACCACTTTAGCTACTCCTCTTTCTTCCAGTTTTAAGTTGTCAATTTCTTTTAAATAACTGAAGGATAAAACAAAATAATCTGAATATGTTGACACCAACAAACCCCCAGTTGTCTGTTTTGATAAATCTAATTACACAAAACATTTTGTCATCTCTTCTGTTGTAACCTCTAATATGACATGACTTGTTCAGTGAAACAACACAGTGTAAGGAAATGGTTTGCATTATTCAATGTAAGGCTACCATATCTTTACAATGTCTATCTTAGCTATAACCATATTCTTAGACTGTAATAGACATCTTTATCATAGAAGTTTGCAAATTCAAATAAAGTACAGTAATATAACTATTCTTGTATGGAGTGACTCAATTGGATTGTATGCAAACAAATACGGCCCATAAGAGTCCTAGGAGGAAATTCTGTTAACAATAAACCTAAATGTTTACAATCTGTCTGTCAAGGGCTATGATTGTCTGTTTTTGCTGACATACAATATAAAATAGTGATATTTCAGTTGTACATATAAGGTATAAAATTTGTAATAACTTGACATGGTGAATATTTGACTGCACTTACATGAACAAGTTACTATTCAACACAAGGCTATGGCAACCAAGTTAAGACACTTTCTCAATAATTATATGACGTAATTTATAGGTTTGAACAACATTTAGAAGCAAGGAGCTCATATATATATATGAGATGTTTTTTCCAATATTAGCTTGTCTTATAATATGATGTTATACCTTTGTAAAACAGATGACAACGGTTTATGTTCAGGAATTTTGGTAGACAAGATCATACCAGAAATTTTTTTATGGTATTCCTGATCATCATCATTCAATAAAGTAGCAGACATATCAATGGGACATTCTGGAGGCAATGATCGCTGAAAAGGAAACAATAAATACACTGATAAAATTAAACATTATATAACAAAATTTATGATTATATATTATCAAGCCACCTTTCTGTCTGATCTTTTCCAGCAAGCCCCTTATTTCCCTGAGTCACCCAGTGTGAGATTACTTACTTGTTTATATTGTTCGAAAACTACAGGATCAGGAACAGGGTTGCCTTCTGGATCTATTCTAGCTAATCTTCTACTCTTTCTTATCACTGTTGGTTCTTGGATCTTCTTCAGTCTAAAAATAACAAATAAAAATTATTACGTTGACGTAAATATGGTAAATGAAAACACAAATGTTGTTCAAGATCTTTTAACTCTGGCAAATATAACTTACTTCTTTAACCCTCTTTGTGAAGATTCTTTTTTAGGTTTAACAACTGAACTGAGCTGTTGTTTAGCCTGAAATAATGAAACCATTTCATGTAGGAAAACAGAATAAATACAGAAAAATACAAAGAAGAAGCATTAGGAAAACCTTAGTGGTTTTTAAATTTTACCTTTCTACCTTACAGTACAATAAGTTGTGCTAGCTGGCTGGTGAAGCAGTGTGAAAAGAGGGAAATATCACAATAACATTATATTTATATGTACAAGATGAAATCCTTCAACACATTTACCAATTACCAGGAATTTACTGTAGACCCTTTTCAATGCATGTAGGCATAAGAAATCAGAAATTTGGATATTCAAGATTACCTCAAACATACCAATCTGTGATAGAAATTTATTATTAGCTTCAATATTTCTCTGTCTGACCAGTTCATAGTCTTCTTCCTCTTCCTGAAAATATTTTAAAGAAACCTCACGATATGTTGTTTATGATTGAATGTCAAACTGTCCTGGTCCAGTACCAATAGGGCACCTATTCCCAAAATAGGATCACAATTCTATTGACTACTCCTAGAATTAATAATATAGATCTTACCTCATCATGGCTCTCCTCGTCTAAACTATCTGGTTTTATATTTTCATCTTTTATTTCAATCTCATCTTTTCTTGGACTTGGGTCAAACTGGAAACAAAAAATTAATTTAAAAAAATCTTGTTCATAAATAATGTGCCAAATCACAGCAAAAGCAAAAGTTTGTGTCAAATGTTTCTAAAACAAATTATGAAATATATCAATTGCGTAGAATTCAAATTTACAAATAGACTTGTAGTTGTACACCACAAAGAATCTATTACCTAACTTGACTTAACAATCATGCATCATCTGTCAATATTGTCAGTAACTTGCATTAAAACATAAATTATTTATATATATAATAAATCGTATTATTGCTTACCTGTACTGGTTTGCTAACAGCTGGCAACTCTAAATCTTCATCTTTAAATCTTTTCATTTGATTTTTAGTTGTGTCCTATTCAAAGAAAATCAGTTTAAAGTATAACAGAGCAGCTCGGCCTATAAAAATGTCGGCCGTTGACCAAATGGCTACATGGAAATTTGACAAATGTCAAAGCAATTAAAGACTTCAAAGTTCATCCTCACTATCCCACCATCGCTGTCATTATATATGCAGAGAAATGAACAACAATTTCATTGGTTTGGTCAGAGTAGTCTTTTTTTAGGCAAAGCTGTCTTGTAGTTGTACAGTTGTGGTCTACTGCTTTTAAAATAATGTTCACTAACCATTTCAATAACCTCTCTCTTCCTTTTGCTCGATCTGACAGCTGATTTCATGATGAACAATATTCAGTTACTATTTTAATGATATCGCAACAGGTAATTTGTTTTCATTACGGTAAACAGGATGATTAGGTTTCCCGCGTTATTTTACTGTTTCATAACAGTACTGGACTGTGCCCTAAGTATGGATTATAAATCAAAAGTAGAATACTCATGATGTGATGATAATGATTAAGAAATATTATAAACTGACATGTATTTATATAAGTTGAAATTAGAATATTCCACGAACCAAGCCTCAATTGAGCGTTTTAGCGGAGAAAAAGAAAAAATCAGAAATGGAGTGTTGATGAGAAGATTTTTTTATTCATATTACTGGAATCATCGTGATTTACCAGACATATTTATTTTGTAATTGATTATCTGAAGTCGCGAACTCGAGTCTGGATAACCTAAGAAAACAACAGTAAACCTTTTTATTTCGAGAACTCCAAGTAAGGGAAATGATTTGTCCAAAAATCAGAACACAA
The DNA here is from genome assembly GCA_030562195.1 of Nipponacmea schrenckii. NCBI lineage: Eukaryota > Metazoa > Mollusca > Gastropoda > Lottiidae > Nipponacmea > Nipponacmea schrenckii. The sequence continues at coordinate 12,923,527 of CM060201.1, forward strand.
AGAATCTTTTTATAATACACAGTACATAGGGTACGTTTTGTCTGCTTACTCTCAGGTTCAAAATGGAACATGAACAATTTTACCACGACAATAATAGTAAGCATAAAGCATTTGATTGTGACATAGATTTAATGGCAATGGTTACTACATAGATGTTCGATGCACCATTTAATTCTGTTTTGAATTCCCTTTATAATATTCTTGAAATTGATGAGAGGGAGGGGTCATAAAAAGCAAATAAGTTATTCTTGTATAAATTTATAAAAGAAAATATTGAGCTATACGTTTACGTCTAGATTTTAACTGAAATTCAATAAAAGCTTATTTGAAAATGATTGATATAGGAGATGGTAGCTTGGTTAGTTTTATATTTTATTCGACCCATATTATACATAGGGGAGTTAGGGCGTTTGCGTCCAACAAGTATAAACAGGAAAATTACTAAAGAGGATTAATTATTCAGCGGAAATTATTTTAGTATGCCATATAGTATACAACTAGAAATATTTTTACAAAGTTTACACTCTGAAAAGGTTGCTAAGTTTTCAAATCAATGCGCAAAGTGACATTAGGGTATTTGATTGGGTGAATGGCTTTACAATATCGAGTTAAGGGCAACCCCATACGTCAGTACATCAGTGAGCCCATTGACAATATCTATGACCATAACAGTAAACGTTGAAGTAGACTAGTAACTTGAAGTAAACTTGATGTGATAGACTTGCTGAAATAATTGATTATTGTTGCTTTGAAATTATAATTTATATTATATAGGCCTACTATTGAATCTCAATCAATAAAATTAAGTTATTTTCTCTTGTGTACTAATTAACAAGTCATAATCTTTTCTAGATAGTTTCTTTTCAACTAATTACTTACCTACATCAAACTTTCATAACCCATCAAAGAAATGATTCACATTTCACATGATATTTATTAACTATTTTAGAAGATTATTGATCAATAGTTTGCCATTGATTATCAATTTATTCCCATTCACCCAGCCCTACCAGATGCCACTCTTGGGTTTGTCAACTCAACATCCCTTTTATGGAGTACACATTGCTTTTAACTGTTTGTTTCCTTTGGGATTAAGATATTGCAGAATTTTAATTGCATTTCAGAAATGGATACTCTTCAACTTGAATTGACAAAACTACAAGAAGCATATGATAAACTTCAGGCTTATGTTTATGATTTAGAACTGAAAAGTGCAACTTTCTCCTCAGATGACAATAAATCATGCAGATATAACTGTTGTTCAAGCTATAATCACAGTCTTTGTAAATTTGTAAAAAATCTGTTCCAGAATCCATTACACAGGTTTGTTTAATTTTATTCTTTTGAAGAGTTTTTTAGGGATTTTATTCAATCGAGTACCTCTTAGTCAAAAAAGAGAATAGATATGAGTAACAGAGCCTTAACTACACAATGCATAGATAGGGAGAATTAGGGTGGAGACGGGTCATGTTTATTTATTATATTTAGAATTTAATATTCATGTTCATCAACATCTTAAATATGTAGTTTACTTACATTTTTCCAGTGATGTTACTATTTTGATGGAAGAGGGACAAGTTATCTATGGCCATAAACTAATTCTATTATTTAGAAGTTCAGAGTGGAATGGTATTGATTTGAATGATATAGATTGTCTGGACTTTTCTGGTTAGTAAGTATTAAAAACTAAAATACCATGTTTGCTTCTACAATGATTTGTTAAATAGAAAATCATAAGCTTAGTAATAAGGGAGTAAAGTTTGAAACTAAGGTTAAAGTTGGGTTCTCTTACTCAGTCATATTAAGCTTACTAATTAATTTTTCGGTGCATCTAATGAATAATCCATGTATTCTTGAGATAATAAACCGTACGTGGATGTAGATTGACTTGGGGAATTCATTCAACTCTAATCGGCTTTGAACTGCTTAATTTATACTTTATGTTTGATCACACGACCAAATGAAGTCACTTGAAGTGCATGTGATGTATTATGTTACTATAAAGGAAACCTACTGAAAAAGAAATATGATGAATAATGAAAATATGAGTACCCAACATTAACAACTTTTCAACTGTTATATTTGCTAGGCAATAAGGTCCCTTGGATTTGACTTTGCCTCAAATAATAAATATCTTATGATGACATGGTCAGAATACTTTGAACAGCCAGCTTGTTTCAGATATCAGCCCTTTCTTTTTCCTTATTTGGCATTAGTTAAATTTGATCTCAGATGTTTTATTTGAATGGAAAGAAGTCTTTCAGGGTGCAAGTTTAAACTTGTAATTAGTAAATTGGCTCACATGTAAGGATGATGTTTTTAACGTATTATTGACCTCACCTCATATTGATTACCTTGTTCTTCAGATACAAAATATGAGTTAGTATATGATATGTTTAAATGGGTCTATACAGATGAACTAGATATAACAGATCAAGGTAATCTAATAGAGATGATTCAGCTAGCCTCAAAATTTCATCTCAAAGCTTTGTTTACAAGGTAAGTGTAATGGAGCTCACCCAATGTAGAAATCATCATTAAATTCACATATTAGGACAGGTGAATGAGTTGTGTTGACTCACTGAACAATAGGGGTCACTTGTTAAAATAATCAAAATAATCCATAATTGTTGCTATTATTTTTAAATTTTCACTATTGATCGTCAAATTCCATAATCAGATAAATGCCAAACTTTTAAAATTTACACAAAATAAACTACAATATATAATTTTATTCAGTTATTAGAGAACATTGATCTGTGAATGTGATCTTTGTTAAAGGGATAATAGGTCCAAGCATAAACATAAAATTTTAGTTCTCAAGAAAGGTCAATATGAGTGCATATTCATCAGGGAACTTACCTGGTGCCATAAAGTAACAGAATCTCTTAAAATCTGGAAAACTGACCAAATTAAGTCATTTTTGAAAAACACTTAATCAATTTATTAAGCGTTTTTCAATAATCAAATGCATCTTTATGGTTTATTACTTAGTTTTTATATGCCCACATTATAATGTGGTTGTATATTGTCGTCACCCCTGTCCGTCCGTCCGTCCGTCTGTGAATGAATGAATGAATGAAACTTGCTGTGATCATTTATATTGATGAGATCTCAGACAAGTTCGAAATTGGCAATTTTTCGATGAACGGTTTTTGAGTTATTGCACTTGACTTAGCCAAAACGCGTCAAAATTGGCTTGTGAACGCGATAGAGACTACAGTTTTCATCAGATTTGAATGAAACTTGCTGTGATAATTTATATTGATGAGATCTTGGACAAGTTCGAAATTGGCGATTTTTCGATGAACGGTTTTTGAGTTATTGCACTTGACTTAGCCAAAACGCGTCAAAATTGGTTTGTGAACGCGATAGAGACTACAGTTTTCATCGGATTTAAATAAAACTTTCAATGATCATTAATATTGATGACATCTCGGACAAGTTCGAAATTGGCGATTTTTCGATGAATGGTTTTTGAGTTATTGCACTTGACTTAGCCAAAACGCCTCAAAATTGGCTTGTGAATGTGATAGAGATCACAATTTCCATTTGATTTGAATGAAATTTGGTGTTATCATTTATATTGATGAAATCTTGGACAAGTTTGATCGTGACGATTTTTGGGTGAACGTTTGTTTAAGTTATTGGCTAAGTCAAATTGCGTCGAAATAGACTTGTGGACACAATAGAGACAACAGTTTTCATCTGATTGGAATGAAATTTGGTGTGATCATTGAAGTTGATGTCATCTTGGTCAAGTTCAAAATTGACATTTCGATATACTGTTTTTGAGTTATTGCACTTGACTTAGTCAAAACGCAGCTTGTGATTGCGATAGACAATACAGTTTTCATCTGATTTTAATGAAATTTGGTGTGAACATTTATATTGACGAGAACTTGGATTAGACCTAAATAATCTTAGAGTTTTTGCCTGTGTTAAAACAGAAAATATATTTTAAAGTGGGCGTATCTTGCTAGGCAACCACTTGTTTGTATATTTATTTATTTTTTTATTTTATTTATGGCAGCAGGTATATTTACTGATGAATAGAACTCTTACTGACCAAATTTAAAATTTTCGAATTTTATGTTCATTCTAAGACAAATTATCCCTTTAAGGGAGAAACTCAGTGTCATGGTTGCTAAATTGACTAATTTTGATTATATGGGAGTGTTAATACATGGTCGCTTGTTGAATAATGAAGGGGGTTTCTAATCAGTTGCTGATTACATTGAAAACTTTTAGGGGGGGCTGGCTTTATTGTGGTCGCATATTGAAGGTGGACTAAAGGTAGTCTTGTGAACAGGATATTCTGTATTTATCTTCTTTTATCTTAATTGTACTTTGAAACTGTATCTTCTATTTGCTTTAGGTGTGAAGATGTTCTAAAATCATTAGTCAGTGCTACAAATTACGAAGATTTATATAGCATAGCTAGAAAAGTTTCAGCCAACAAGCTCAAAGATATCTGTTTGAAATTGAAGGTATTGATATTGCTTCCCAGATTTATCCTGAATTTGATAAAATGTTAAATGGCTTAAAAGTGAATTTGAGTTTGAACTCCTGCATTAGATAGTTGTCTTACTATTATGACTATCATATTACTTTGTATTGAAATACAGTTTAGTGTTAGATTTTAGTTGGATAGATTATGAGTGTAGTCGTAGTCTTATCACCTTTAAAACATTGTTTGAAAAATATCGGATGTTGCAAAAAATAAAATCATCAGCAACGTCCAAACCTCATACATCAATCAGCTGATTGCAATTGTATTTTATTTTCAGGAAAATATTTTTCAACAAAATTCTGACAATTCCATTGGAATCATTCATACATGCTTAGAGTGTGACCAAACGTTCCAAAATGCAGACGAATTATCAGAACATTCCAAAAATCATTCCAGTTTGGAAAGAGGAATGCAGGTTCTAGAGAATGATGTAAAAACTGGGGTGAAAGTTTGTACTGAAACTGATACTAAGAGTTTTGAGTTGGAAGACCAAAATGTTAATAAAGTTTCTTTAAGAAAAAGGACTAATAAGTCACAAAAAGCAAAGATTTCAAAAACAAGTCCAAAAGCTGCTAAAAGCAAGAAAAATTTGGGAATAAAATCTTTTGAAAAAAATGTGGAAATAATTCAGGAATTCAAATGTTCAGTGTGTGTTAAAATATTTAATACAAGACGAAAATTGAACAACCATGAACGAACACACAAACGTGATAAAATATATAAATGTGATATTTGTAGTAAACATTTCTATAGTATTGGTCATTACAAACAACATGTCAAGGTTCACTCAGAATTACGTCCCTTTCAGTGTGATATTTGTGGTGCCACCTTCCGTCAGAGTGGTGGTCTCTATTCTCATAGATCTATTCATACTGGAGACAAACCTTATAAATGTGACGAATGTGATAAATCATTTAGAATGAAGAATTGCTTACAGACTCATCAAAGAGTACATAGTGGTATAAAACCCTATATTTGTCATGTTTGTGGTAAGGGTTTTGGAAGCAGCTCTCATTTTAGACGACACAAAGGTCATTCACACTGGAGAAAAACGACACCAATGTGATGTGTGTAAGAAATGTTTCCAATATTCTCACCATTTAAAACGACATCTAAAAACTCACAATAAAATACAGCCTCAGGCTAGAAAATTAGTCAAATTAAATGGTGATAAAAATTTGGAGATTCAATATCCAGTATCATCTCATAAATTGACTCATAATCTGGAATTTTTTCAAACATTCCATATCAATGAAAATTTAAGAGATACAGTGCAATACATTCATATAGATGGAGAAGAGACTACCACAGAGTAAAGAATTGTTTATATAATGTAATCTATTTATAATGATTTATTGTATGTTGTTGGTTTGTAGATTCTGTTTTTGCTCTGGACTCAGTTATTCATTTTTTTGATACATTCTTTATTTTCATGTTACCAGCATATTATATAAGGTGATTTTATTTTGAACCACATAATAAACTTATTTTATATCACATATTTACATAAGCTGACATATCAGTGATGTTTCACATAAGTCTCTTGATAGCAGTTAACCTCCATTTACAATACTGGCAATCTAGTCGAAGGATTTTTGTATCTTAAAGTTGTATAAGCCTCTTGTAACCATTGCCAAGATTTGTCATAAGTCTTCTCATCTTCAAAACCTTGAACATATTTTTATGTATTATTGTTTTGTAGAACATGGGCCGGATTGGTTAGGCTCATATTTATCATATAGGCCAATAATTTTTTTTGCTATTTTAGGAATTACCTTTTTTTAAATTGATCTTTTAAATCAAACTATTGTTCTATTGGTTTGCATAGTTGATCAATTATATATTTTTTAGTTCTTTGTACTAAAAAGTAGGACCATAAATGTATTCTTTTTCATATTTTATATTTCAACTTGGAAACGGTTATTAAAATCATGCAATTTATTGTTTGTTTTGGGGATTTGAGAATAAAAATTTGTTAAAATTCTCCCACTACTGAATGTTTTATTCAGCCTTCAATGGTAGTGAATACTTTTCTTGCAAGACTTGGTGCAGTGAATCTTATGTTTGTGTTAAAACTACACACAAGCTGATAGTTAAGTATCCTAAGCCTGACTTCACCTAATTATCTTTTCTTCATATTGTATAGATGAAAGTTTTCAAGTTGAGTGTGCCAATTATTGTGAATCCTCTTGATGGAAAGCACTAATAGTTAGTAGCCACATTTCATTTGAGGGGTTCAGTATATACACAATGCCTAAAGCAATAATTTAATATTTACCAAGTTGTTAATCAATAAGACAAGTACTTACAATTTTGATCCGAAAGCACTGGGCACCTTTTTTTCTTGCACATAGTGGTTACATATTAGTATGTTTTCCCTGTGCTGTTTGGTTACGAATTTTATAAATCCAAGATGGCTGATGGTAAGAAATTTATTTATCAATAATGATATACCTTTTCAACTAACGTTCTTCATTATGCAGTTGAATCCTCAAGAACCGACCAAAAACAAGAGATGATACATACGACTCCATTAGGTTTTAAAATTATTTGAGATGTGAGTTGTGTCGATTATCTGAAGTAGGGGAGTTGGGGGTAATTTGTCCTTGTTACATTTGTTGTTTACATTTTTTTATTTAATCAAAAAGGAATTTTTAAATTATGTATCGAAGACATTGACTCTATTTGCACCATTCTAATTTTCAATTAGATGTTGGTGGTTTCTGATATTCCACTTAAACTAATTTTCTGGTGAAGTAGTCGCAAAATTAGCTTTATTATATAACATAAGACCCTTGACAAAGAGTGAGATGATCTAACACTTAGGCTATAGTAATTAGTGAAAACTTCAAGAACCATAGACATGCAAATTGATGCTATCAGTGTCTCCCATGCACATTAAGTTTATTACAAAACCAATTCCCTATCCCTTTAATTTTCTTTAGTGTCTTTGGGAATTCCAGACTTTTTTCTTCAACAAAAATAACAGTGACAATTGATCAAATCAGAAGACAAATCTTTGCTGTTAATCAAAAAGCAAATATACAATAATACATTCTATGATTATTATATCCCTTTATGACCTGATCATATCATATTATTTGGTGGGTGATTTCAGATGAAAGATTTCGAATTCTACAAGATGAATATTATTTACTACAAGAGGAATGCAATAAACTTCACACTTGTGTTAAGGAATTGGAATCATCTCAAAACTCATTGTTCAAGAAAGACGAGCAATCTGAAGCAAACCATGGCCAAATTTTACATGACTTTGTTGCAGATCTTTTTGATAACCCATTACATAGGTAAGAGTTGGAGCTGTTGGATAGTACTAATGAGTTTGAGAGTGATATATCTATGTTAAAATCATACGGGTATGTTGTGGTGTCTTCATTTTGTTTGAGGCATTTACAGTCACTTGTGATAATGTGACTTAATTTGTCATTATTTGCACAACTATTTTGTGGATTAAGAGACCTGATATCTGCAATAGGAAATTAGTTGCCAACTTAAAATCATGCTAATACTTAGAATACATAACATAGGCCTTCTCATGGTATAAAAGTGTGTAATTGACACTTGATAAACTACTACAGTTCCCTTATTATAAAGCATATTATGTAGAATCTAAAGTCCAATGCTGTGTAACATTTACCAGTAAAGTCCTTTACTATGTAATATCATTTTCGAGTAATGTTCTTCAAAGAATTTGACAGAAGCAATTTTTTGTGTACCATTGCACTATATATGAACACTTGAAATACAACTATTTGTAGTAATTTTAATAATACAAATTTTGATTTCAGAGCAAATTTTGTACTGTACCGTACTGTATTTGATAAATTTATTGCATTTAAGAGTAATTGTCTTAAGAGTTTGAATCAAAGTTTCATATTTTATTCTATTTTTTTTTAGTGATATCAAAATACTGTTAAATGGTGGAAAAGAAATATTTGCTCACAAGCTGATTCTAGCTTCCAGAGAATTTATTTCACATGATAATGATATAAATCAGTTAGAGATGTTAGATTTATCAGGTAAGTCTCTTTGATTAAACCCTGAAAATGTGTAATTGCTGATTTTGTGTCTGAATTTCATGTCCTTTTCTACTCAGTGGGATAATCTTTAAGTTCCATAATCAATCCAGCATTGGGTCAGTGTTTAGAAAGTTCTATGATTTTCTCTAATGGTTTCACATGGCAAAAGGGGACCAACTTCAAAAATGATACGAAAAACCTATTTCTATGAAATATTATATTTGGGACCCTCCATTCCCCTTAATAATCACCTAATTTAATATATAGGTATGAAATATGAGGCTGTATATAACATGTTGAAATGGATATATACTGATAAATTAGATATAGAAAAGGTGGAAGAGTTCAGTGATTTACTGGAGCTGGCAGATGAATTTCATCTACAGATCTTACTATTGAGGTTAGTAATTTAAACCTGTCTTTACTTCCCTTTTCAGAAAGATTTTTACAACTGTGTTTTTTGGCAACAAATTACATTAATAATGAAATCAGATTAGGTAAATGCAATAATTAGAAAATCATTTGAACGATATCCAGATTTATTAGAAATTTGTTTTAAAGCGTATTGACTTGTTTTTTAATGGCAAAACTTACCTTCAGAAACAAGATACACGCCGTTTCTCCATCTGGATTAAATATCCAATTTGATTTGCAAATTATTCATATGTAACACACACAACTCAACAGTACTTCTCATGCTTGTTAACCACTATTATTCCGAGCTGCAAAATAGATTCCAGATTACCAAAAAACTGGTAGAAGCACATACTCAAAAAATAGAAACCTTATTGATATCCTTGTCCATGGTAGACTTTATCAAATTAACTAGCTTTTATCTGTTGTTTTATTATTTAAGCATTACCCTTTTATTTTCAGCACAATTAAGGATCTTTAATATGTTTATTTTTCAGAAAGTCCAGCTAGCACTTTGTTTGACTTTCATGATTATTTTGTAATTTTATTTTAGTTTGTACTTTTAGTACAAGAGAGAAAGAAACTAGTATTTGTATATATTAGTATTTTATAATAATGCTATATTATGTTATTTTTCTGAATTTTAGTTATATAGAAGTACTGTACTATTTAACATATTAACCTTAAAAACAGTGAACTCCACTTTAACCCTGTGGCAGTGCCTTTTGTTGAAAAGTAATTTGTTACCTTTCAACCACCCTAATCCTTAATAGTTAAAGTGTTGTTTGCTGTGTAATAAGGTATTTTTATATGCCCACATTATAATGTGGTCGTATATTGTCGTCACCCCTGTCCGTCCGTCGTTCCGTCCGTCCACAATTGCTTGTGAACGCAATAGAGTCGGATTTGAATGAAACTTGCTTTGATCATTTATATTGATGAGATCTCGGACAAGTTCGAAATTGACAATTTTTCGATGAACGGTTTTTGAGTTATTGCACTTGACTTAGCAAAAACGCGTCAAAATTTGTTTTGTGAACGCGATAGAGACCACAGTTTTCATCGGATTTAAATGAAACCTTCTGTGATCATTAATATTGATGAGATCTTGGACAAGTACAAATTGGCGATTTTTCGATGAACGGTTTTTCAGTTATTGCACTTGACTTAGCCAAAACGCGTCAAAATTGGCTTGTGAACGCGATAGAGACTACAGTTTTCATCAGATGTGAATGAAACTTGCTGTGATCATTTATATTGATGAGATCTTGGACAAGTTCGAAATTGGTGATTTTTCGATGATAAAGCGCCTCAAAATTGGCTTGTGAACGCGATAGAGATCACAATTTCCATTTGATTTGAATGAAATTTGGTGTTATCATTTATATTGATCTTGGACAAGTTTGATCGTGACTATTTTTGGGTGAACGTTTTTTTAGTTATTGGCCTTGACTAAGTCAAATTGCATCGAAATAGACTTGTGAACACAATAGAGACAACAGTTTTCATCTGATTGGAATGAAATTTGGTGTGATCATTGAAGTTGATGTCATCTTGGTCAAGTTCGAAACTAACATTTCGATATACTGTTTTTGAGTTATTGCACTTGACTTAGTCAAAACGCAGCTTGTGATTGCGATAGACAATACAGTTTTCATCTGATTCTAATGAAATGTGGTGTGAACATTTATATTGAAGAGAACATGGATTAGACCTAAATAATCTCAGAGTTTTTGCCTGTGTTAAAACAGAAAATATATTTTAAAGTGGGCGTATCTTGCTAGGCAACCACTTGTTTCTTTCAGGGAATGGGGCCATAATGATCTATAACACAAATTTGAGTCTCAAAATCAGCCTCTTATATGTCAGACTATATTCAGTTCAATGCCAATCCAGAAAAGCCATTGAGAGGTTCATAATCAGTTGTCTTCATTGATCAATATATACATTTTAGGTGTGATAGTGGTATTGATAATCTGATAAATAAAAAAAAAGAAAGAAAAGAAAGAAGTAAGAAAACTCAGCAGGTATGTACTGTTTCATATTGTAAGTTGTGATCAATCTCTGGTATAGGTGAATATTGTGACTGCAAAGTTCAAACCTGACACTCATAAGAGCCCTCATTTGTGTAATGCTTGTTTTGTCACTCCAGTGCTAGAGACATTTCTTCACCCTAGAGCAGATATGCCATTGATAGCCTAGTTTTTCAGTAATGTTTTCTTGCACATTTGGTCACACATCTGCAAGAGACCATAACAAAAAGATGATGTGGTTTTCGACCCTATGTCCCCTAGTCAAAAATGTAGTTTGAAAAAAAAATCTAAGGTGAAATATGCTGTAGGCTGTGCACCTGAAAGATGGAAAACAAAAGAATAGGTTAATGTTTTCATTAACCCAATGTTGAGTATAAAAATAGAACATAAAACTCCATTTCATTCAAATTTGAAGATTTCTTGTTTACTCTAATTTGTAATATTGGCAAAAAAAAAAGAGATTCATATTTTAATTACTTTCTATATTGTCCAAGAAAATTGGATCAGATTAATTTTAAATTTTACATTACAGCACGTAAATATTGGTTGTGAAAAAGAAATAAATAATGATGAGATTGGAGTTGATGATGCTGATGATGACTTTGAAAATCATGATGATCTTGGATTTGATGCTCAAGAGTCGCTGAATTCTTCATCGTTGATAGATCAAGAGCTCACAGACTTGAACAGTGGAGAGACCCTGACAAAAGCCTGTGAATCTAGTCCAACTAGCTCTGTAATATCGAAAGCAAATAAAACACCAAAACGTGCATTGAAGAGAAATGATTCAAACATCAAATCCAAGTCAAAAGATAAGTCTAAAAATAAGAATTCAAGTGTACCTATAGTAGACAGCTCTAATAATCAATGTAAAGTTTGTGGTAGATCCTACCAAACTTACAAACAATTAGTATGTCATTCAAAGATTCATAATGAAAACAAGTATAAATGTGAGGTGTGTAGTAAATCATTTTATTGTGTCTCTCATCTCAAACAACATCTTCGAGTCCATTCTGGTCTGAAACCCTATCAGTGTCATATTTGTGGTGCAACATTTAAACAGAGTGGTGGTCTGTATTCTCATAGATCCATCCACACTGGGGTGAAATCATTTAGTTGTGATATTTGTGATAAGATATTCCGTCAAAAATCAGCATTAGTACTTCACCAGAGAACTCATACTGGAGAAAAAAGCTACGTCTGTGAAGAATGTGGCAAGGCTTTTGCTACTAAATCTCAGTTAGGGATCCATAAACGAATCCACACTGGTGAGAGACCTGCAGTATGCGAGACTTGCAATAAATCATTTATTTCTACTAATCATTTGAAGAGACATATCAAAACACATACTGGAGAAAAAACTTTCAAATGTGAATATTGTGACAAGTCATTTACTAATGGTTACAATCTTAGGAGACATATACAAACTCATAGAAACAGAGGTGTTGTTCCAACATCTCTAAGAAAATTGAAAATAGCTAGTAGTAGTGATATTAAATAACATGTTTCAGATGGAGTATTTGTTTCAGAACTTTGCTACAGTGTTATTGATTTACTGTATTTACGTTTGTCATGTTTGATTAGATAGGATTTTTTTTAATGTTAATATATCTGGATGTGTAAATTTTGAAGAAACACCAGAGTATGTTAAAATACAAAATATTTTTCTTTCTTGAGTCAACATGTCAACTCTTATTGAGCCTATTTACTAGTTTATTTTGGTCCTATGTTTACAGATTCTCAAACTACCAGTAGATTGATAATATTCCACTATCTACAATTTCAAAAATTATTATCACCGTGCCATTCATACATATAGCAATATATTATGAAACAAGGCATCATTATATAGTTATTTTGTAAGACCGGTACTTAATTGTGATTAAAGTGAAAAATGAATAAAAATACTAATAAACCCTATAAGGTTTTTTTTGTTTGTTTTGTTTTGTGCTTGCTATCATGCTGGCATTAAGCAATGTACTACACTAGAGATACCTGGCTTTGCTACTGGTTCCAGATAGATGCTCATTTTATTTTGTGAATTTTATTAATACAACATTTCTGTAGTTTAGTAGGGATGTCAATAACAAAACAGATCATTTAAACTGACTTCCCATATACACAAATCTACAATAACACATACATTAAATCACATAAGTACAGTTTAAAAAAAATGGCATCATCCTCATCCTCAGCAAACTTTTGATCACTATTACAATCCATGAAAGTATAGAACTAGAGCCTTTGAGGTGGTCAACCTGTGCTTCATTATTTCTTGTTCAGTAACTGTTGAACAGTCATATCTAGAATTGACTGCATGGATTTATCCAGAGTATCTGAAGTAGATTCAGCTTAGCTAACATATTTCCTTGAATCTTGATGCTGTGTTTGGGAGGACATCAAAGTGTTAGGTACAGAATGTTTGGTTATATGAATCTGAAGATAATAGCTTGTAGCAAAAGAACGACTACATATTCCACAATTAAATGGCTTCTCACCTGAATGTGTCAATTTATGTCTAGTCAGGTGACTGCTGATACCAAATGATTTACCACAGAGGTCACATTTAAATGGTTTCTCTCCTGTATGGGACCGAACATGAGAAACCTGATGACTTTTCGAGGTGAAAGTCATGTCACAAAATTCACACGAAAATGGTTTGTATCCTGTATGTCCTCGAATGTGAATCTTTAAAGAATTTGGAGAACTGAATGCCTTTCCACAAGTTAAACATGGGTAATTTTTCTCACCGGTATGGGTACGTCTGTGTTTGGTTAACTGAGTACTTGATGCAAATGATTTTTCACATACTTCACATTTGTAAGGTTTCTCTTTAGTGTGTGTTCTGATATGGATAGGCATAAAGCTACTTTGTCGGAAGCATTTCCCACAGATTGGACAAACATATGGACGTTCTTCAGAATGAGTCTTTTTGTGTTTCCAAAGATGGCTCCTCTGAGAAAAAGTTTTCTGACATATGTTACATTCATAAGGTTTCATACCAGTATGTAAAATCATATGCTGAGTAAGCGTACCCACTAATTTGAATGCAACTCCACAAACATTACATGTGTGTCTTTTTTCATTTTCATGTGTTTTTCTATGTTCACAATGTTCTTTTCTAGTGGACATCAACTTGCCACATTTACTACACTCATATTTTTCTGCAGCACAGATCATTAGATGAACCTCCAACCTGGATTTTTCCTTAAAAGGTTTATTGCATGCATCACAAGTATAATTTTTTAGTTTCTCACAGTGTTTTCTATCAGCAACATGATTTAATTGTGCTTTGATTCTCCTTGCCACTGGGTTTTTCTGTTGTCCATGTAAAACCTTAATAGAAATGTTTGATGAAGATAATGATTCATCTATAACTGAAAAATCATGGGATGTTTGGCTTTTTATGACTTTGTTCTGATTAGCTGTGCATTGATGTTTTTGGTACTGCAATCCTGTTTGTTGAAAATTGTCCCCATTCATATGAATTTCATTGTGTTTGGCCAGTTCTTCTATCTGTTGGAAATTAGAATCACAAAACAAACACTGATGACCTCCCCTGTAAGTGAGTTCAGACATTTTATTCTGTAAAATGGTAACAGGACAAATTGTCTGAAATGAAAACCAAGTTTTACAGCTGTTACTTGACAATCAGTACAGTTGGTTTAAAAATAACCTTTTTTTCAAACAAAAAATCAAATTGATCAATTAGATCAGGTGTGATCTACAAAGTTTCGAAAATTGCCTACAAGGCAAGGTAATATATATGCTCACTGGCAGCATTGAATTTGAACAAAAACTTGACAGTACAGTAACAATCACTAGAATGAAATATTCATCCTTCAGTCATACACATTCAGTCTTTTCATTGGTGATAAATATAAGGCCTACAATATTATTTATTAATATAAGTTTCAAAATTTGTCAAGAATTGTACCCCCTAACAAGGCAATACCTGTAGCTCATAAAATGTTTTTCTGTTTTTAAGATTTTTAATAGGGTTCATCCTTCAGAAATCAGTAATCAGACGGACGGACGGACATGGGGGACAACAATATACCCAGCCCCTCCCTCCCATTTCATTTGGGCGTATAAAAAGAAAAAATGCCTCACTGAAGTCAAGACTGTGGCTTTGGCTAGATAGGATAGGCTAATAGAATCGTTTATAAGGGGGTTGTCAATGTCATTAACTGGTCAGCATTACTCAATACTTCATTATTACCCACTCTGTTGTCAAAATTTGAAAGCATTTTCAGAAAATATTAAGAAAAGAGTGAAATTTAACTTTGTTTCAATATTTTGCTTCCATATTGGATTTCGATCACGTGACTTCTTTCAATCGTAACCACCCTCGTACGTATAACGAAACTAACGTTATTCGTTCATTACCTTCTTGAATTGTAGCTCAACAGACTTGTCATCTATTCAAACAATCTTGTTTGTGTCAATATAACTTACACTCATTAACTCTGTGGATTCTATCCAGTTCTATCCGAATAACTTCCATTCGATGTGGATTTCGTCTGGATCAAACCCAAATTAACAAAGAGTGACTAAAAGGTGGTTTGGCATGATTTTATTAACGGACTATTAATTTAAATAAATATATAAATAACAAAAACATATATACAATTCTTTAAAGTGTAAAATACAAAATAATAACTACACAATTTTTTGGAAAGAAAATGCTTGAAAAGGTTAAGCAGTTAAAGTTAAGTCTTCGGATCTGCTGAAAGGGAGAGGTGGGTGGGCAAAAATTATCTCAAACGATGGTCGACTTCCAAGTTTTTCAAAGTTAATGGCGACTTGGCAACAACCTAATACATGAATTAAAGACGCTCTTTTTTAAGCCAATGAGAAAATAGAAAATTAAATGAGCCAATCACAAAATGACATATTAGGCCTAAGTCTCCAGAATAGATATTTAATAGTAGTCACGTTAGTACAATCAGACCAACCTCTCACTACATTGTTAATTACTCATTTTAACCCGAGCGTATCAAAATGACACAATTAACAAAGAGTGACTAAAAGGTGGTTTGGCATGATTTTATTAACGGACTATTAATTTAAATAAATATATAAATAACAAAAACATATACAATTCTTTAAAGTGTAAAATACAAAATAATAACTACACAATTTTTTGGAAAGAAAATGCCAAAGCTCGCAGAGCTACAACAGCCAAAAAATGAAGACATTAAATGAAACATTAGAACATAAATCTTATAAGATGCACATTTATTACAAACTCCTATAATTAATGAAAATAAAAGAAAGGCTGGATAAAGAAATAATACGTATATAATGACCACAATACAATCAAATGACAATAGGTCCGATCTCAAAAACCTATACTAACTTTGAAGAGATAAGATAGAATCTTTAATTCGAGACGAGACAGAGATTTTGTCCTGTAAGGAAAAATTTAAGTATAATTTGTAAGCGTCACTCTGCCAATCCCCAAATAACTGAATGAGTTCTGACGGCACTTTAGACGAAAAGGCCCAAGACGCTCCACCACGTCTGAAACTATGAGACGAATATCGTGCGGGATCGCGACCCGTTTTCGAAATTAGATTTTTTAAGACTTTTTGGAATTGAGGATATGTTATAGGTGCAGTTCTCTTCCCTCTCTTCAAAGCAAACAAGGGCTCTGCTGGTAAATAAGAGCCCCTTAATGAACACAAATTCCTGAAAGCGGAAACAGGGCATAGGCAGGAACCAGGAATGGCTACTAAAGGGATTATAAGCTGCCTCCCCCCGAATTGAATGGTCTTGGACCAGTTAAAGTAAACGTATAAAATTTGATCTTTTAAGACGACGTTATTCATACAAAGCTGCTTATTTGGATCGAACTCTTTTATGGAATTTGGAACCAAATTTGATTTTCGAGACATTAGAAAGAAAGCGAAAAGAAATAAACACCAGAAATTTGTATCTGATTGATTAGAGTGATTTATTACGGCGTGAATTTCTAATAAAAGCTTTGGAGTGATAGGCGCTGCTTGCCTTGGTAAATGGGGATTCTCCCTTTGAATCCCTTTGATTACTAAACTCAATTGAAAATCATCAAATTTCGGGAACCTGATTCCTAAAAATAGGTGCAACGTTCTTATTCCACTGATATAATTTCTTACTGAATCAACCGACTTAAAACTACGACTAAGAAACTGAGCAAACAAAACTAAAGACTGTAGTGACGTAGGAACCGGTCTTATATTGAAATAAATACAAAACATAAAATAAGCTTTCCACTGGGATTTGAAATTTTGATAAGTACCTGAGGCAAAGGCGTTTCGTGATGATTTCAAGGCATCTTTCGCTAGCTGCTTGACTTCGAAACCTAAAAAAAGGAATTACCATTTATGAGAAAATTTGAAATATGATGTTGGAATCTCGACAGGCTCGAAAAGAGAGTCAGTGAGCTCCAAAAACAACTTCTGATATTTGCTGTCCGATTCCCAGCGAGAAAGATAATCGGCCAATCTATTTTCAACGCCAGGAAGGTGCTTGCATCGTATCTCAAATTCGAAGGTCGCGGCTAGGAAACATATCTCCCTTAGACACGATTGTAAATAAGGATCCCTAGAGGATCCCGAATTAACTACCCACACCGATGCCTCATTATCACAATAAACCATAAGTTTCTTTCCCCTTAAATAAGGACCCCATAATTTCAATGAGATCATTATAGCCAGAAGCTCTAGACAATTTATATGTAAATCTAACGAAATAATGAAAGGTGGAAACACCGAGTGAAAGTATTGATTACAACATAAAGCACCGCATCCTTGTAAGCAGGCATCACTGGTGAGTATCTCGTCTGGATTGCACCAATCCTCTAAAGACATCATCGACACACCATTGTATTTAATGAGAAATTTGGACCACCACATTAGATCTTTCCTTATTTCATAGTCTATAGCTACTGGCTGCTTTGAAGAAGGAAAACTACGTAACCAGTTTAATAATCTGGCTATAAATATTCTACCTGGTTTAACACATGTGGCCACGAAATGTAGCTTGCCCAAGAGTGATTGAAATTCCTTTATAGTACATTTTTTCTTTCGCAGCCATTCTTTGACTAATAAGGAAATCTCCTTCACTCTTTCCGTGGTAACCGCAAGTGTTAAAGATTCCGTATCTACAGATATTCCCAAAAACACCATTCTTGTAGACGGGGGATGGCTTTTGTCGGCTGCTTCCTCCAGTCCGCAGTCTCGTATGACTCGGCCCAAACGACAAAAGGCTTCATCAGCCTTCTGTGGAGTTTCACAGCCCGCAAAATCATCCAGATAATTCAATATAATAGTCCCCATTTTGAGGAGTATAAAGCAAACGGCGTCAGTGACTCGCTGGCAAATTTGAGCTGCCGAACGCAAACCCATTGGCAAAACCCGATCAATAAATATTTGGTCTTGCCATAAAAAACTGACTAAATGCAAATCCCCTGGGTCAATTGGAATTTGTCTGTACGCTCTTTTGAGGTCTTTTTTTTTAAAAACCAAGCAACCTCTGCCGTTCTCTTTAATCAAACTAACTAAATCATCGACTTTAGGATAAGTAATGCTTACTCTTTCCCCCAGATAGACATCTTTAGATATATTTTCATTGACTGAATTCCCTTCGGGAAAGCTTAAATCTAGGATAATGCGCCTTTCTGCACTATCCCGTTTTGGGACTGAATTCAATGGAGAGATATGTAGTTCGCAATTGAACGGATTGCTTTTAAAGGGCCCAATTATAGCACCGTACGAAGCTTCCTTGGAAATATATCTATCGATCTCTCTGGGGAAGGAGACGGCACCTTTATGATTCTTAAATATACTAGGTGGTGATTGTAAATCATCAATATTGTTCTGAATATATCCTAAAGGAACTCCAAATTCCAACAACTCTACAATTGACTTATCTTTATAATCTATTAAATTTGTTTTCAAATAATTTATATTTAAATTAGATCTAACAGGGATCTTACAGCCTTTGTAATTTGGAAGGTGACTGTCGACAACTTGATCATGATCTCTGATTATGTCAGCGAAGTGTTCCTGACATTTCAAAGCATTTGTCGCTAAGTTGTAAATGGTACCATCCAGAGCTTTTTTCTGCAATGCCGAAGCCTCAGAGACCATAATAGAGTTTTCGACAGTATTTTCCTTATCTAGAACGGGTACTGATACAACTTTTAAAATGGTTTTCAGATAATGCATCGGACCCTGAAAAAAATTCAAATTTTACAAATTTAGGCAAAAAACAATCTGCCAAAGGATTTAACGTACTTGCGGAAATATCCGATAAATTTGATTGTCATTGCTGATATGGGCAAGCCGAGGAAGATTCTGGATGGGGCAATTTTGTACCGTCTTTCCTCCAGCAAGAAGCACAAATGTGCTGAAGAAATTTGTTTCCACCTTTAGCACCCACCTTGCCCATATGAGACTTGTTAAATTGGCATTTGTTCCTTTGATAATGTGAACAATAAAATACTGTTTCATCCTTTGGTTTTTCGCCAGATTTGCTCATAGTATTCAAATCTTGGCGAACATACCTGATCAAGAGAGGTATTTCAAATTCACTAAAGTCATCAGACCAGGACTTAGCCCCGTTTTCTATCTGTCTGATTACGTGGGAATAGAATTTTTTGATGCCGTTCCAGTCATAAACTTCAGTGTAATAGGCAATCTTTTTCAATAATCGTAATCTGCCGTCCTTTTCCAGATTGGATAACTTAGAACTAGAGATTATTTCAAGTTCTCCCGCTACGAAAAGGTTAAATTCAAGATCTCCGAATTCAATTTTTGAACCGGCATATTCAAACTGTAAACGGGATTGAGGCCAAGCCTGCTTATGTACGACCTGATCAGATGGGTGGTCGAATATGCCCGACTTTCTATAGTATTTTTGCCTGGGAGTTGGGATCTTGGTTCTAACACTTTCGGAATCGGAAAGGCTGCTATCTTTCTCAGACTCAGATAATATAAGTATAATTTTTTAGTTTCTCACAGTGTTTTCTATCAGCAACATGATTTAATTGTGCTTTGATTCTCCTTGCCACTGGGTTTTTCTGTTGTCCATGTAAAACCTTAATAGAAATGTTTGATGAAGATAATGATTCATCTATAACTGAAAAATCATGGGATGTTTGGCTTTTTATGACTTTGTTCTGATTAGCTGTGCATTGATGTTTTTGGTACTGCAATCCTGTTTGTTGAAAATTGTCCCCATTCATATGAATTTCATTGTGTTTGGCCAGTTCTTCTATCTGTTGGAAATTAGAATCACAAAACAAACACTGATGACCTCCCCTGTAAGTGAGTTCAGACATTTTATTCTGTAAAATGGTAACAGGACAAATTGTCTGAAATGAAAACCAAGTTTTACAGCTGTTACTTGACAATCAGTACAGTTGGTTTAAAAATAACCTTTTTTTCAAACAAAAAATCAAATTGATCAATTAGATCAGGTGTGATCTACAAAGTTTCGAAAATTGCCTACAAGGCAAGGTAATATATATGCTCACTGGCAGCATTGAATTTGAACAAAAACTTGACAGTACAGTAACAATCACTAGAATGAAATATTCATCCTTCAGTCATACACATTCAGTCTTTTCATTGGTGATAAATATAAGGCCTACAATATTATTTATTAATATAAGTTTCAAAATTTGTCAAGAATTGTACCCCCTAACAAGGCAATACCTGTAGCTCATAAAATGTTTTTCTGTTTTTAAGATTTTTAATAGGGTTCATCCTTCAGAAATCAGTAATCAGACGGACGGACGGACATGGGGGACAACAATATACCCAGCCCCTCCCTCCCATTTCATTTGGGCGTATAAAAAGAAAAAATGCCTCACTGAAGTCAAGACTGTGGCTTTGGCTAGATAGGATAGGCTAATAGAATCGTTTATAAGGGGGTTGTCAATGTCATTAACTGGTCAGCATTACTCAATACTTCATTATTACCCACTCTGTTGTCAAAATTTGAAAGCATTTTCAGAAAATATTAAGAAAAGAGTGAAATTTAACTTTGTTTCAATATTTTGCTTCCATATTGGATTTCGATCACGTGACTTCTTTCAATCGTAACCACCCTCGTACGTATAACGAAACTAACGTTATTCGTTCATTACCTTCTTGAATTGTAGCTCAACAGACTTGTCATCTATTCAAACAATCTTGTTTGTGTCAATATAACTTACACTCATTAACTCTGTGGATTCTATCCAGTTCTATCCGAATAACTTCCATTCGATGTGGATTTCGTCTGGATCAAACCCAGATGAGCGGTAGTGCGAAAGCAAACAAGGAGTTATGTTACGTGGGGTATCACGTAAATAAAAACATCAATCTGGAGTCTGGCCTTTCTATTATAAATATCTTACGTAAGGCCAAATCCAATGGTTGTTTGAAGTGTTTCTCTTCTCTTCACTTCTTTATTCGAGAATATTACGTCTTGATCAATGAGTTAAATCAGAGCCCATTTCTATAGGCTAGCCATAATAATGAATTTTAACGAGCACGTTTTCTAAAAAAATAAAGAGTTTTCTAACCAAAAGAAGAAAGATGAAAGGCAAATAAACTGGTTTGAAGCGTATATCATGTATTGTTTTATTATTTGTATGAGTCTTGTTTTATATGATTGTACGCCATTGTCATGATCTGTATTTAACTCTCATTTTTCCCGAAGAGACAGGCAAATCTAAAAATATATACTTCCGGTTTGAAATGGATTGTTGGCCGAGTCGCCCTTAAAGGGATAATAGGCGTTAGAACGAACATAAATATTTAAGTTCACTCAAATTTGGACAATAACAGTATATATCCATCAGTGGACTTACCTATACATCAAAATCCCTCTAAAATCCGATAAATCCCTCAAATATAGTAGTTAATCATAAAACGCTTGAGCCATCCATCAAGCGATTTTCAAATCGTGTAAATATAAAGGGAAGTAACTCTAACATGTGGGTTTTCACGCGTCCTTGACCCCTACTGTTGAATTCCACAATGATGTTTTAGCGTTGATTTACCAGACGCGTTTATTCTCAAACTGAATGGAATCGTCGCTGGCTCACTTTTTTTTAAAATTCCGAATATATTTTTATTTTGCCTTTTTAAAATTTGGTAAAGTGTGGGATGCATACTTATTTAACTAATAGTCAATATGAAACATAAATATAAGCCGTAGGACGAGTGTATTCTAACGCCTATTATCCCTTTAAAACATTAATCCTGTACATTATTTTCAAGAAAGACAGAAAAGAAAAAGATTTTATTGACTCCCAATGTGTGAATTTATATTGTTAAATTTATTAATTACAATCAACAAAAGAACACAAATTATAAAATCTTAATTAATAAATTTCTGTTAATAAAAACTAAAATAGAGCTACAAACTCCCTAGTTGTAGAAAGGATTAAAAGTAAGAGCTCGCCATCCGTTCGTGATACAACTAAATACGAGGTGGGAGAGAGGAATGTCGGAACTTTAGGCACAGACATTTTACGCACAGGAACTTTAAACACAAGCCTTTAGGCACAAGAACAATAAGCACACGACATTTAGGCACAATGAACTTTAGGCACAACGACCATTTGGCACAATACATTTAGGCTCATGTAACTTTAGGCACACTGTAACTTTAGGCACACTGTAACTTTAGGCACACGTAACTTTAAGCACATGTAACTTTAGGCACATGTAATTTTAGGCACACTGTAACTTTAGGTGCATGTTTTGCATCACTTTTATGAAAAAGATGGAGTTCCAATTTTCAAACCCCACACCTCTTTCTGGAGACAACTTATGCCTCGCCCCACCTAGTTTTGACAACCCACTTCCCCCAGCACTTCTGGGAATATAAGAAATAACCTTCTAGCATATTTGATTCAAGTGATAGGTTCTGTTTTCTGTCTATCATACTTACTATATTTACCATCATGGTGCCTAAGGTTATTTTGTAATTGAAATATTTGCATGGCAATTAATTGAACATAAATGGGATGTTATATGATTAGTATAAAAATTAATCTTTCTTCCAAAAAATAATTTTACTTCTTCGCGCGAAAGTGTTGGCGCAATTTTTACGCGCCGAAAATGGTTGGCACTTTTTTGTTTAGTTAGTTGTGCCCCTGTACTTACAGAGATATCGTAAAATTAGGTGTGTAGGCGCTGCAGACACCGTTTTTAGTGCTTAATGAAACTTGATATATTTTTTATATCATCATAAAACGTCTTTCTCGAAAAATGGCATCGTATATCATAATATTACGGTTGATGTGCTATGCCCCTATAATTTGCAAAGCTGCATGGACTTGGGCTTATGATTGCAATAGAAACCATTCTTTCTAATTTCTATTGCATTTTCCCGAAACATAAAATGTCACCTTCTGTTGAAAACTAGCATCGTACCTTTCACGGTTGGTGAGTTATGCCCCTTTACTTAGCAACATTGTAGAATGTTTGCCTTTGATATTCTATGGTTAAAAACTGGCAAACACTCACACAAAGCACTGACAAATACTTATCACTTACAAACAAAACACAACACTGACTGGACCATGTGCCTAAAGTTCCCATGTGCCTAAATTTCCATGTGCCTAAAGTTACATGTGTCAAAAGTTACATGTGCCTAAATTTCCATGTGCCTTAATTTTCATGTGCCTAAACCTCCGTGTGCCTAAATTTACAATGTGCCTAAAGTTACATGTGCCTAAAGTGACATGTGCCTAAATGTCTTCTGCCTATTGTTCATGTGCTTAAACTTCTGAGTGCCTAAATATCCAAGTGCCCAAAAGAGATGTGCCTAAAAGGGTCGTGTCTAAAGTACCTGTGCCTAAAATTCTGTGCCTAAATGTGCGCATACCGGAAGGGAGGGAACTGTGTGGAGCTTCAAGAAAGACTCCACTGTAGCGACAGCAGATGGGACTTAACTACGACGAAGAAGTGCATGTTCGTTGTGTTTAAGGATTCGAACCGCTAACATTTCAACTCTTCACATGTTAAATCACAAAATACGACCTTCTATTACTTTTTCCAGAAATCTTTGCCCCCCCCCCCCAAAAAAAATGAAATAAAATAATTATATGTACCGGGTAGGCTAAATATGTAATTGTCTCATAAGGCCATATTTGTAAAATTTTTTTACTTGGTTTTTTAACCTTCGAAGCTGGTAATACAATCAAAGAATATGGACTCGGTCCGCCAATTTATTTGCCATCTGTTTCAATGTTAAATCACGAAATTCAACCTTCCATAACTTTTTCCAGAAATCTCGTTGAAAGCTTTCCTGTATGTCACATGAAAGCCTGGCCAATACTTGGTTTCTGTACAAAATTTCAATATAGCATGACCATGAAAATTTTGAACTAAACAAAATGAAAGTAAACCACTACATTTTATCAACATCCGCTTGACTGTCACTGCACACAAAACCACTATTTTTAGAAATAACCTTCCGCCAATTAAATTTCTCATTATCTCAGAAATTCTGAAAGAAAATGCAATTTCAGACATCAAATTTCAAATCTAGACCAAAAATTAGTCAAAACTGGGCATGCAAAAACCCCCAAAGGAAGGGAGAAAGAGAATTCGTATACAATCATTAGCATAAAATGTTTTACTGGTCCGAGTCCATATAAGTTTCTCTATCACGATCAAATAAATAATAATTGTTGTCTTAATTCTTTTGAGTAATCATCCGTAATTCGATTAATTTTGAAATAAAGGTATATGAATGATAACAGTTTTTTGACTTTGAAATAGTTTGCCCCCCCCCCCAACCTAAAATTTGTTCCCGCGCCCCTGATATAGCATGACCATGGAAATTTTGGACTAGTCATAATGAAAGTAAACCACTACATTTTATAAACATCCGCTTGACTGTCACTGCACACAAAACCACTATTTTTAGAAACTACCTTCCGCCAATAAAATCTCTCATCACCTCAGCAACTCTGATAGAAAATGCAATTTCAGAAGAAAGGATTTCTAAAAATAGCACGGGCTAAATTCGTAAAAAATCATTTGGATAAAATTTTTTACTGGACCGAGTCATTAAGATAGTACGTTATGAAAGGTTTGGTTAACTTTAAACTAAATTAATATGTTAATCCCCACTTTAAATCTCACTTCACATTAAAATACTAGATGAGGGTGGGAGCAAATTTCTTAATTACAATCAACAATACAACACAAATTATTAAAACCTAATTAATAAATTCATATTATCTAAACTGAAATAGGTAAAAGTGAAAGTTTGAGCTACAAAACTCAATGAACAGAGGTTAAACACTGAGTAAAATTTAAGTAAAATATCGGGACTCATGGAGTCAACATAATTTTTAGGCGTGCTCAAGGTTCGTTTGAAAGAAATTGAATGTTCCAGTTATTCGAAGTGTGATATCCGGCAGATCGATGATTTTGGCTCACAATGATAATACTGTAATACAGTAGCGTATTTGAACTTCCGTTTATGTACCATATACGTGATATATAACTGAAGAGTGTCCGAACTTGACGTCACAGAAGAAAGACCCCGCTTGTAGCAAAATTCCCCGAAAAGGTAAAGTGACGCGAAGTATGTAGAATCAGCCCGCCTTGTCTCTTAGTACCTTTACCACCTTGCAAAGAACAGGGCCATCTGTAATGGATAAATAATGGAGACATTACATAGTTCCCCATAAAACAACAAATTCAACTGCAAGAATGGTACAAGGTCATATAAGGTTGATAACGTTCCTTTCTCGAGAGCAGGCGTCCGCAATAACGTTTCGATGCGTCGGAATAAAGTTGGCATGAAGAATAAAATTATACTTTGCCGATATCCATAACAATCGACGGAGTAGAAACATTATTGTTGATTTGGGGGACATATCAACAGTATGAGTATGCACTCGTCGGTTTTGCCATAAAGAACCCCAACGAACCACAGAATAATATTTATAGCTAACAGGTTGATGTGGCAATATGCCCAGTGTGGCATATTGAGACGTTAATTTAATGTAAAAAAAATTACTCTGGTGATAACACCCGCACCAGGAGTTGGACATATTTTTGTTATGTCACATTTGATTTGTTAACGGGGATGATAGGTAAGGTTCCATTCAAGATACTCATAAATTGCAGCCACCAATTCAGATTACTAAGTAACCCTATTGAAAATCAGACCAAACGAAAATATTTACAATTTTTTATTGCCCTTCTTCTTGAAACGCGTCTACCTTTGTTCTTATATTCACTGTGGACACAATAGATATATGGTTTGTTGGTAGTATTCGACTGAACTTGGTGTGATTGTTCGTTATAACCAAATTATAAAACCTGTTACAAATCCAAAAATATTGATGTCAGTTATTGCCATTGTTCTTGAATTTATTGTGGATACGATTGAGAGTTGAATTTTGATAAAACTTGCTGTGAGTGTTCCTAATCACCCAAGGATGGACTTAAAAATCAGAAAAATCTTACATTTACAAAGCATTCTTGTCAACTTCTCGGACAAATTGGTTGTCATTATAAACGTGGGCGTACTACGATGGCCATCTTTTTTTTCAGAATTAAATAAAAAAAATCATTAATTCACACCATTCTAGGCCAAAGATATGAATATCTCAATATTAATCATCTATCCTAGCTGTAAATATCATTAGAGTAGACCTATTACAGTGGATACTATATTGTCCTGGAAAAGAGTTTATCGTCGCTGTATAGAAGAAATAAAAGTTGAACATTCACTGGTTTGATAAATTGATATGTCAAATTGAACTTTGACTGAATGTAATCTGTTAGTTTGTATCTAAAATCAGTGTATACTCTATAACGTCTACAAATGTTTCAAAACAAACTCTTTGGTCAAATTCAACATTAATATTGATGGAGGATTTCTGTTCCACATCTTCTCATAGATTACAAATATTATGATATATATTCCTGGATTTATTTTTTTTATATTTGTCAATACAAACACTTTTTAGAGATTTTTTTTCGAAATATTTGTGGAGGCGATGACTTTTACATGTACATCAGCCGAAGATCAACATGTTTAAGTAAGTACTGGAATAAGATCAGCACAAATAATATTTTTCTCTCGGCCAAAGCCGGAATTGTGTGTAAGCCTGAGCAAATATGTTGTCTTTTGGCTCAAGCTAAGTTATGATTACAACAATTTCTGCTGGCAACAACTTGGTTCCATCTTACAAACTTTTTGTGCCAAACTTGGCACAAATGCAATATTCTCTCTTAATAACAAGGTCGGTCTACCGTTATAGAAAAGAATCGGCTATTTTCCTTCTATATATCAACTATCTTCAGTAATTTGTATAATTTTATTAGAACTTTATAAAGCGCTAAAATTAATCATTAAATGACATTACTATCTCAGAAGCTGCTAATATTTACATTCTGTGTTATAGTAACGTCATGGAAGGATTGCAAGAATGAACCTCAGATAACAAACAAACCAAAAAGTCTGAATCTTTTCAAAATTTCACCTCCCTTTTTCACAACACGAGTTTATATCGAATGGTTAATTGCTAAATGAAGGAAGAGGCTGCGTAATAAAAAAAAGAACGTATTATACATGTAATACAACCAGAGAGATCTCAGATCAATTAGGATTAATAATATCAACTAGGTCAACTGTATATTGAAACTAATTAATTGCCAATTATGGTAAGATCTGATTAATAGAAAAATAATTTCCTTTGAAAACCTGATTTTCAGTCTAGCCGGACAATAGCAACAAAAACGCGAGAAGTATTATCATGTTCACTCTTGTCGGAAAAAGTTAATGGACTTCTCTTTGACGGAAAAGTGAAAAGTTAACATTTGACGTTTGTTGTTTTATATCTTTTTACTTTAAACATATGAATTTTTACGTATGTCTTATGCATGACTGTTATAATTATTGGTAACTTTTACGGTGGCTGGCATACTCCATCAAATTTACAATATACAATTGTTCTTATATGGTAGTGATTTTTACTTTTATATTTTAAACTTGACTTTCACCGGGATGATAATACTTTCCACCCGATTGAACAGTCCCGAATAAAACATTTAACTTTTCGACTTTTCACCGGGTTGAAAACACCAGTCTCCATAACCTTTAACTTACTACACAAAATATCTGTATTATCTACATAACATTAATGAATTAGACATTTCTGCATAACATAGACTTTAGGCACTAATGACCTTCTATAACACAAACGCATGTGTGTATGAGATAAACAGACATAAAAAATACACCAGTTTATTCTAGAGATAAATACTCAGTTTTGAAAGATTTCATTTCTTTTATCACCCTCAGAATAGTATTCTTTTAAACTATACTCGATAACCATCCCTTAATTGATTAACAAAGCTCTGGAAACTATAGAGACAACAGGCTACCTGGAATGAGAATTCTTGATACTTTCTAAAAAACAATTTAATGATTCCCAAACGAATTCTTCTCGTTCAGCTATACACACGACATTCCGCACAAAGATGAAATCGTAGATTTAAGACACAGGACTTATGACCACTGGACCCGTTAATGTCTTTTAGATTTTCACCATAAAGGGATCTCTGAGGCATCGCATAGAACGTTGGAAAATATGTGTATCATGCTAGTAGTCGGGCATTTACACTCCTACAAACCCCACCCCCTCTCAAAGAAGAACACTTACCCCCCCCCCTCCTTCAAAGAAGAACGCTTACCCCCCCCCCCTGCCCCCTCAAGAGGAACCTTACCCCCCCTCTCTGAAAAAAAGTAAATTAAAAGAAAACAAACAACGACAACAACGATGTGTTCTTATCAGTGAAATTGATAAGTTAACAGTCTTTAAAAAATAAACAAGAAAATTGTACTTGTTTAACTTTGACCGACTGCTCAACCGATATCTTATCGTCTGCGGTGTTCATTAATTTAAAAAAAAAACAGATCCATACATTTTCTGTCAACTGAGACACACATCATTATATAAAAATCTAACTAACAAACAGTGCGGGATGTTGATTTGACCATATGCTGGACATGCCCGTTTGCTCAGTTATAAAGTTGACAGAAAGTTCAGTTTAAAGTGACTGACAAGTTATTTTACTATTCCCTGCAAAAAAAAAAAGAAAATGTGCGTAATTAATTAAGTTTTATCGTTTTTGTTTTTTGCTTACTACTAGGATTCGAAACAGTTACTAGTTATTGACAAATGGGGACGGCCCGCGGGAAAGATTTATAGATTTGAATGACACCGTTTTTCTCAGTATTGGTTCCATTCGACACAAATTGTTGTCAAATCAAACTAAACGGCCGTCTTATCAATTCCGGTATTCATACCAAATTTCATCAAAATCCATTGAAAATTGTAACAATAAATTTTTATAAGTCAAGGGCAATAATTCGCACACCATTCATCTAAAAAAAACCAAAAAAAAAAAAAAAAAACCTCAATAAACCCCAAAAAGACACGCGAAATTCTAACTTGATCGCCTAATAATAAATTCCAAAATGCACACCAAGTTTCAAATGAAAAGTCGTCAAATTCAATCTTGAATGCCATGTTATCAATTCCATGGCTCCAACCAAGTTAAATCAAAATCCATTGAAATGTAGCTTCTATTGCACCCACCATAAAATTTCAGGCAATTTTACTAAAAACCATTTAATGAAAAATCGTGAAATTCAAACTTGATCGCCGTCTAATCAATTCCAATGCTCACATCAAGTTCCAGCTTCTATTGTTCCCACAATAAATATAGAGCGAGGGGCAATAACTCAAAAACCGTTCATAGAAAAATCGTCAAATTAGAATTTAAGCATCGTGTTTTAAATTCAAATGCTTACACCAAGTTTCATTAAAAATCCATTGAAAATTGTAGCTTCTATTGAACCCACAACAAATGTTAATGGACCGACGGGCTGACGAACACGAGCGACGATATTTTAAGTCCACATATTCATGAGGTAGGATAAAAGAATTTTCTTTAAGAAGTGCAGTGGCGATTTAACGGTGAGGGACAGTTTCAAATTTCGTACCAAATTTACAATTATAAGCCCTCCCAATCGCCCACCTCCTAATTGTTGTGTAAAACACTACTCAACGTGGTACTGTGATAAACGTCGTACATATTTGCTAAAGGAACAATATTCGCACCATCTCTTTCAAGTTATACTCCTATATAATGTCAACTTTACAATAAAAATATTTTTTTCCTTTACTTTTTTTACAACAGGATTTGATTGGTCTTGTTAACAGTTAAACAAGTAAATAAAAACCTATATGACTTCTTACGTTATTGAACATAAACATGGTTAATGACTCTTTTAATTTCAAGTGGAAGTCACGTTTTGTGCGAGATTAGGTATGCCGTTAGCTAGTTTTGGAGAAAGATCTTCGCCACCAACTGTTCAAAACTCGGCGCCAAAATGGCAAGAAAATGTTTAGATATGACTAAAAACTCTTGTAACAGCACGCATTACACTACCAGGAGTGTTTTTAATGGATGAAGAATGTCAAAGATTTAAAATCGTGTCGGAGACTTCCGTTATAAGATAAAATTGTCATTATAGACAGATGCTCGGTATTAAATGTCGCCTAATCTAGTCTTATAACGAATTAAGAACGAAAATACACAGATAAAGCACCATCAAGCTTTAAGAGGTGGCGTTGATGCACGAATGTATAGCATATTATGCATAGTGGCATGTGACAAATGTTAGATCTATAGATGTGATTTACACAGAAGAAGGGAGGAGGAGGGCAGTGGTACTGGTTAAAGTAGGCTATGTTGTATTTAAAGGATACTGTAACTATCTTGGAACAGCTCCTTTGTATCAGTTATAATTTAGATACCTTTCTTCGTGAAATGTGTTGCAGAACTTTATTAATAAGATTCATTCATAAAGAACTGTAAGGTGTCATGCAATTAAAATTTGACAACTACAGGCGACTGTAGCCCTTTAAATATAAACACTGTTGCTTCTGGAAGATTCAAAATTTAGGCTCACAATAATTAAAAGGTGGTTTTCTTTACTATTTATAAACGTAGTATAGGAAATGAAGTCATAAATAGTATGTTTTGTAATTAAGATTGAAGTAAGACGGCAATGAAATCGTCTACTAATGTAATTACACCAATAAAGAATTTTAATGTCGTCAACTGGTTGTTGGCGGTCATATACGGGTCAGATTACAGAAGGCTACTATGATGCTTAATGTAGCCTCCAATGGATATACTAGTCCGAAACGTGGTTACCTTCACCGACAGTCGCTTACATCTTAAGAGATTCTGGTTGAATGCCTCCTAAATACCACAGCCATGTCTGTCAAGACAAGAGTTCCGTTGACGTTCGACTTAAACCTTGCCAATGTTCCTCAGTTGAACATCCTGACAGCATTCCAATTCCGACGTTGATATACAAGACAAAGAGGGACTGAAAACTTGTATTTTGGCCATTCCATTTAAGTATTTCTTCAGTGTTTCGGGCTTATATTAGTAACTGCAGAGGAGGAAAAGGACACCTATATTTATTTATATACTTCCTCTCAACAACAATGCCGACCGTGTGACTTAAGAGCTTCTTGTCTTTCATATTTTAACAGCGAGTCTTTTAATATCGGCATTACAAAGTCAATTGTTTTCTTTACTTCGAGATTTACACATTTTTGCAAGAGATGTTGCAAACCCTGAAATTCTGAAAAGTTTTTGTAGACAACTTAAAATTACTCGTTTTATATTGACATTATTGGGAAACGACGGAATTAGAAAATAAAATATGGCATAAAAAGGGGTTCGATTTCACTCTCTAATCAACTAACATACAAAACTGGCATAAACTCGACCCCAACTTTGTAATAACTCTTGCGTTAGAAATGCCATTGAAATGGTCAATATTTCTGTATTTAAATCAAAATGAACTAGGGTCGACAGTTCGATATTATTGACAAATCTGAGATTCGGGTACAGCTTTGGTGGGCGCGAACAGATGCTCCCCAGATCTATTCCTTTATTTCGATAGATATTTAGTGTTTTGCTACAATGGTGTACAATGGTAGGCTATAATGTGATATGTTACGCGGTATTCATTAATGAAGTTGGTCAGTCACTATGACCTATGTTTGAAGTCTACACACTTAAAAATTCTAAAGCATATTACTTTTCTTGTGTCACATCACTAACGTGAACCGATGAACCGATGTCTAGAAATGTGAAGCATATATTGGCGTCACACATGTCCATCCTAGTCATCGACCATGACAAGACGTGGTGGCCAAAACTTGTCAATCAAGGATGAACCCTATTACAAGTGTGTTAATGCCCCTATTCTTGAAAATACGATTAATAGTCTAAATGTTACACTTAATAGAGAAGGCACAATGTTTGACGGAGAAACCCAGGAGGAAAGCTATCGTCAGAAAAAGAAAAAATATAATATTGATTTAGGTTACTGCTCTCGTTATAGTAAAAGCGTTATTTTTTGGTTCGTAAACACTCTAGAAGGCACCAATCTTGGACGATTTTAAGAAACTTGGTGTATTAAGACGAGTCTCAAATGAAAGCACTGGCCTAGGTCACTCTGATGAAATTGTTATTATG
Source organism: Nipponacmea schrenckii (assembly GCA_030562195.1). Taxonomy (NCBI): domain Eukaryota; kingdom Metazoa; phylum Mollusca; class Gastropoda; family Lottiidae; genus Nipponacmea; species Nipponacmea schrenckii. The sequence goes on from CM060201.1 coordinate 12,956,114, forward strand.
TTAATTGTTATTATTACCCTAATGATGAACCCTATTAATACAGAAAAATATTCAATATGAGTTTTTACCTTTGTTCTTGAAAACCTAAAAAACACAAACAAAACTATAGAAAAAAAAATTCCCAATCCATACAATAAATATATTAATGAAATAGCCTTTAACAAATGCTTCGGGCCAAAAAGTTTTGAAATTTGATTTCGCTTTACTCTGGCTCGTGGTCAGTCAGTACGAATACACGTTCAATGTGTGCCCTACATTAAATGTAAAATTAAAAGATACTTGGTTGTAAGTAGCAGCTAAACTTGAAGGCGACAGATACGGTATTATAGATAAAACGGAAATAAATTCAATAACATTTTTAGACATATTAGATGACAAAAATAGAAAATCATTCGTTAAACACCGTGGAACAATTTTTAAAAAATTTGATTGTGGGCGAGGAATTGTAGGAATCTCTGATTGGCTGTAGACAAAATGTCCATAGACTCGAAAGTCAATCATTGGACGAACCTGTTGCTATTGACAACACTTCCTACACTTGGAAATGTTCCGACTTATTCAAATTGGACAGAATTTTCATCAATATAAAGGTATACCAGTTTATTAACTGTCTTTGTCAGTCAAGAGCCAGTTTCCAGGACCGAGCACTAGCAACTTAAGGTAAGAATGTTACATTTCCTTATCGGGGGTAATGACTAGCAGTTAAAAATTCCAAATTGAAAGTAAAAAAATCAGAGACAGTTTCGGACATTAAGATTCCGTCAGGCTAACAATAGATTACGGATATCCGTATACCGATTTCGGTAAAGATGTCGGAAAAATCCAGATGTGGAGTTTCGAGTTTAAAGGATCCTTCAAGTATTCATGTTTTCAGAAATTAGGATTTCGATAAATATTTGTCCAGACACCAGAAAATAAATGCGTAAAAATAAGATGTTGACTTATTACATGTACACATTAATCTTGCATAATTAAATTAATTTTTATTTTATCATTCTTTCATTGGCATTGATTTGCTCTGGATCTATACTTTCTGACCCACGCCCTTGTTTATAAGACCATTGAGTTCTTATTACCTTAAAACGATTCTCTAGGAACTTAAATAAATACACATGATATGTGTTTTCTTTTTTTAATTACCATAATTTAAGTTTTTAAGCATGCGACTGTAATATGTGTCAGCTCGGAATTCCTTTGGATAGTCCAGATGGTTAATAAGTTTGGTTTGAGTTATGAGAACATGCATACTTTGACGTGGTTTTGGCTTTCGAAAATAGATTATGGTTATTCAGCTTTCATGTTTAAGCAGCTCCCGACAGACAATCAAGGCTTTCTTCATTCTTCGCTTATTTATGGTCTTAAATTCAGATTCGTTACCTCTTTTTCTTTTTCTCCATGAGGAGACTTATTGTTGAAGGGTTTTTAGGGGGTTGAAATTTTAGTAGCCTAGGCTGTGTAGTAAATACCGATGAATAACATAATAACAGTAGATACAGGAAGGTCAATATTCAAATCTACATTGTACTACAAAATAGGAAACAGATATATAGTCGTTAGATTGGTATTTCAGATACACGTAATTCAATTTCATGGATAAAATTGCATTTCAATCACAATTTGAAATGTTGATGCCTTAGAGCGCTTTATTTGCTTTAAAAATTGGAAAGAACTTCGAAAAATGTATTTAAGTATTTCATATTTATTCTAATTCATTTCAAGAGGTTTTGATGTTATTTCTTTGAATTCGAAGAGTTAATTTTTTGTAAAAATAATTTTTATTGGAATATTGAAATAGCCTAGTCTATGATTTTTTTTTCTGTCACAGAAAATAACAAATTGTTGTCGTCCAGTAATATTTTCAGAAATATAACTATACATATATATAACTATATAACGGCTTTTTTGTACAATAAAACTTTGTTTGAAGTCATCATATTCAAATATATGGATTATACGCTTCCAAAGTAGGGTACCTGTAGTTGAAAATGGCATTTAGAGCGTTTCAAACGTTCACTACACGACTGACATTTACTTGTGCACCACCAACTTGCATCGTATATATAATTATATTATGGAAGCCGATAGCGGCCATCCTCTTTTTTCAATGTCTCAAAGTCGCCAAGTCGACAAGTCGCCGGATTTCAAAGTCGCCAACTCGACAAGTCGCCAACTCGCCAAGTCACGGTTAACAAATGGCCGCTATCGGCTTCCATATTACATTATAGTATTTCTTACTTTTCTGAAAGCTTTATCTTCAAATATCTCGTCGATTATTTTAGAAGACAGAAACACTTTAACTTCTTGATGTTATTTATATCAAACCGTTTAATTATTAGCACCTTTTAAAACAAATTGAGGTTGATCAAGCGAGTACAAATAACATTTTGGAAATTTTCAATTTTGGCCCTTTGAACGACCCCAAAATTGTATTCAGAATGGTTTACTTCGAATGTCTCACTTTTAGACACCCACAACCTTAATGCAATAGCTATATCCTGTCTGGTGCGAAACATTTGTGACACTCGAGAATTCGGAAATGGAGAAGTTCTCTACTAGTATATCAGGAAGTGACCCGCTGACATTGATCTGGTGGCACTGGTAAAAGCTATGTAATAAAGCAACGAGGTTGGAAAATGCCGAGAAAAAATGTGCAAATTGGTTTATCAGTAGAAATAGTAACGTAAACACTAACATGCCAATCATATTTCGAGGCCAATGTCATCGGATTCATTACCGGATATACTGCATGATGTTACCAGATACGCAAATTGCTGCAAATTTGTTCTGTTTTCTCTGCCTAAAAATGAAACATGCAATTTCGGATTTGCTTGGATATCAATATTGATACAAGCTGTGTCGAACTTAATTCGCATTGTAACGAATTCCTGCTGAAATTACATAGGTGCTTTTTCGTACCGGGCGAGGACCACTGTGGTTACACCTAGTCCATTAACCTAACATTTCAGGAAAGAACTGGACACAAACAAGTGGATACACAATGTTTCCAAAATTATTGATAGTTTATACATATTTTTGTGTCAGCTTGTTGCAAATAAATTGAAATGCAATAATTTGGATACATGCTTCCAAATGAAGCCAAGTGCTAACCAATCAGAAATCAGCTTCAAGTCATGTGATCTATCAGTTATCATTTGATTTGGAAAAGGCTTTTATAGGTCTCTTACGCCTACTCTCTTACAATGTTAATAACCGCATCTGACATAATGATGTTAAGATTACGGCAACATCGACATTCTTCCATTTGACCAACAGTGGACTTCAGAGAGAAAGGTATTGTTCCCGGACTGTAGACTGACTTTCAACGTTAGAAAAAAAATCTCAAAATCCATTGCACCTTTCTATCAATACAATATTTCCCAGAAAAAAGAACCCCTCCATATCATATTTTGACTAAGACCCGTAGAATAAAACGGGACAGCTATTTGATATACCAGATTTATGAAACTTACGTACAGAAAAATACCAACCATAAGTCTCACCTGAATGAATTGGGTCCGTGGTATGAAATAAATACCCCGATCCTTATATAGGAAGCTTATTATCAGTAACTCACATTTTGTCATTACATAAAGGAACAGAACAGAAAACGCTGGCCTTTGATTTCATTTGATTTCAAATACCAAAGCCATTATTTTCTTCAATAGTACCTTAATTATTATAACTCTTATTCTTTACTGAACAAAAAGTAGAAAATAACCGGAAACATTTATATGGACTGGATAAGAAAAATTAATGGAATGCATTATACATTTGTCGCCGCTTCAATGTAAACCTTAATGTTTGAGTTTTGTACCTTCGACTAAGATAATGTTATGTATTCCGTATATAATTACGAAACATAATGATCTAATACCATTAAAATTCATTTTCTCCACAGATAATAAACATTTTCAGCTTTTATACCGAATAATAAAAATAAATGTTTCGTATTGAAGTCTTGGCATTATCATATATTTAGTATAAAATTATCAACTTATAGCAATCTTATCTTACATAGACTTGTGGTTAGTTTAAAATCTGAATAACTTCGGTCAACTGCAAATACGAGAAATTGTCTTATGTATGTCTTTCTCTTTAACATTGCTGGTGAGCGCGTTGTTCGATCTGACATGGTCGAGATAATGAAATATCTGCTATAGAAAGAGCCTGTGAAGGAAAAATATCTTTCGATACTGGAAATCGAGTTTATGTATGCTGTTATTCATTCAATAAATATCGAAAACACATGGCGTTATCATTAGTTCTATCAGTTGTTATCGTACATATATTATTATTTATGGTATGGTTGATGTTTTTGCATCAATTATAGATCGATGAGACTTCAATAAGTTGAGCCCCAGATCTCCTTTTATATTTTTATATTATAGACATCATCATCAATTTTGAAGTTTAATATTGTTGACAAGAAGCCCCCATGGGTCTATTATCTGAGTATATCAAATAGAAACGTCTTTATAAAATACGCATGCATGATAAGATGTTACCAAACACCATGCACGGAGCCGTTGTATTCAGGTTTCAAGTTTTAGTAGCTCCCGACAGACAATCAAGGCTTTTTTCATTCTTCGGTAATTTATGGTTTTTTAATTCAATTTTCTGAATTGTTGAAGGGGTTTTAATTTGTTGAAATTTGTGTAGTGTAGTAAATACCGATGAATAACATAATAACAGTAGATACAGGAAGGTCAATATTTAAATCTACATTGTACTACAAAAAAAGCAAACAGATATATAGTCTTCAGATTGGTATTTTAAATAATTCAATTTCATGGATAAAATTGTATTTCAATCACAATTTAAAAATGTTGATGCCATGCCTTAGAGCGCTTTATTAGCTTTAAATATTGGAAAGAACTTCTAAAAATATATTTCAGTATTTCATATTAATTTTAATTCATTTCAAGAGGTTTTGATGCATTCGAAGGTTAAAATTCTTTTTATTGGAATATTGAAGTTTTTTTCGGTCACAGAAAATACCAAATTGTTGCCTTCCAGTTATATTTTTAGAAGTATAACTATACATATAACTATGTTAGGGTTTTATTCTAGAATAACTTTGTTTGAAGTCATCATATTCCAATCTAACTTAATGTTTTAGTACCAAAAAAGAAGTTTCGCCGTTCATTTTACCAATATGAGATCAGGTATAGTGTTACTTATCTTAACCTGCCGAAGTTGCGATAGTTTCATTCCATGTCTGCCAACATGTGAACGTGAACGACAACTATAATAATTGATTATCTAATTTTGTTAATTACAATAAAAAAAGGTATGCGTGCGAAAGTGTTTTAAAAATATCTTGTATCTTTTTAATTAAATCTTAATTTCCATACGAAAGGGTTCCTTTAAATAGGAGTTTGAACTTTGTCCTTTACAGGCATTAAACCTATCGAGTAAAAACAAATATTAAGAAAGTTTATTTTGTCATTCTCTGATGATCAATTTATCGCTTCATATCCTTACTGACTTTTATTAACTAATTCATTCTCAAACTCAATTGTATGTGAAACTTGTTATTTCATGGTCTTGTTCACTTCAGATTACTGTTTGTTTCCGACATAATCGTAATTTCGATTGTTAGTCTGTTCGTTTCAGACAATATCTAGTCGAGGTTAACTTAGACATAGGTTTTGAAACCTATAATCTTTTTCTATTCTGATTGTTTTAGTGAATATCTTGGATAACCTTGGACTCCGAGTTATCTATGGCTTGTTCAACATCTTATGTCAAAGAAAACGTTTTAATAGAATAGTTGGATACAGCCCGTTATATCTGGCCGTACCTGTGCCTTAGACGTATACATCTACCAGCTTTATGTCCCTTAATCTTCATAAATGAATTAGCTAGACTTGTAACAATCATTTACTTACTTATTCGGGAGTAAAAGCTTTTTAAATTCAAAATCCAGATTACCTATGTTTTAAGTTAAAGGAAATTTGTAAAACAATGAATTAATTTATACTTGGTGTTTATGTTTTGGTATTTTGAAGCTTAATCAAAGCATGGCCTAAACAAACGCACCATTTGTTTGTGTTCGATAACTTGGATAATATGATTCATATTTGATTAACAATTAATACTGCCTAATTAAATCCTAGAGGCCACAATTATAAATAAGTTTATATTGACTTTGGAGCTTGGTAGTTTCTTGTTATAGATGTTATGCAATTACAAATCTGTTCAAAATGCTTTTGATACCTCGTTTCGTTCTTTACGTGACATTTAATAGGATTCGTATAAAACTTACGATACAAAAAACAATCAGACTTTCGCATAGTTGAAGTTACTAAATTATGAAATTGCGGACCAAATAGGGTGGACTGATATCATTTAATTTTAAATATGCTTTGCGTCAAGTCGTCGAGTATGAAGACCTGGCTTATTCAGATTCCATTTTTCCTAATTCGGAGGTTGGTTACAGACAAATTATTTATTATTTCACCTTTTTTCCAGAACAGAATGAACAATTTACAGATACAAATATTAACAGTTATCTTTTCCTTATGTATGGCCTTATTCACAGATGGCGCTTCTTTATCACACTTAAGGTAAGGTCAATTTCATATAGGCTTACTTATTTAGAATAAGCGCTGAAACAAGAACCATTTCTTATGGAAAAATCATACCATATAAAATTATGTTCCAAAGTGACTCTAAGGCAAGGGTACCAAAGAGATAGCGCCTGTGTTATTCTCTACTGCGAGATAAAACTCACTTTTGAAAAGAAGAAAAGAGCTCATCGAGGAAAAAACCTATTTTTTCTTCATCCCTTATCTCTTGTCAGATGGGTTGAAATATATATTATTGATAGTCCCTTATGTCAATCAGATACTTTACGGCAGTGTAAGAAGTGGATTTTTGAAACGGAAATATTTTGAACGGTTGAATGGTCTAGGTCTCGGAAGTAATACAGTACTCCATAATTATTGCGAAGGTACCTTTTAAATACAAGTTATCAAAGCTGCATCAACCATCTATAATTTATATTCAATTAAAGATAATTATAAAAAAAACTTGATTTGTACTACAAATGAGAATTTTGGCTAAATTTGAATGTCAAAACTATCTTGCCGGAAGCCCCTAGTTGCCAATATGTGATGTACTGAAATCATAAACGATTGACTGTCTTATTACTTCAGCTAAAAGTTAACAATCTTGAATATTTTTTCTTGAAGGAAATATCATTTTTGTATTTCAAGTTCAATCATTAAATTTTGCTGAATTAACTATTTGGGCGGAGGCAATTCAGTTTAAGCGGAAATCAAATATTATAAAGCTTATTACGTGTTATTTTTTTGGTGTAGTTTTATACAATAACATCAAGTATGAATTTCATTTTCACGATTTTCATTCAAGTTTTCGAGTAATTGCCTTCCATAAATGAAATTGAGAGAATGAGTGTACGAGTTTGATGTTATTGAAACTGAGCTATAGTGCATAATGCAATGCCAAAGCGTAAATTGGGTTGTAGGAAGCTTAGAAAACTTTGGGGGGGGGGGGGGATTAAAATGAAATGGGCCACAATATTTAGTATGATTTGGGATCCCACTTTTGCCGCTGGTTTATCTAGGAGGATCTGAGGGTCAATTATTATTTCTAATAGCTCAAGGAGATAAATGAAATCACTCCTATCCGTCCGTTCATTCAAAATCCTTTCCTATGAAAGATTACATGATAACCTACCCTATCATATCAAGACAAGATTTATGGGCTGAAATTTCCTCTAAGACATGACAGTAAAAGTTTGAGGAGAAGAATATAATAAAAAATTGTGAAGAAGAATGTAATAAATGATGTTGTCAAAATGATTAAACTATAACAGATCGCTTGGTCTTATTCCTGTCAACTCACTGACTTCCATTGAATCATAAAAAACTCATAACAAAAATTGATCACTGTCATCAAGCTGGGTTCACATTCAGATGGGTATATTCTCGGATTATGGATGTCAACTGGTCGATTGCGATATCGGAAGGAACATGTCGGTATCACCCTAGTGCTTGGCATTGAGCAATTTTAATATATAGTGGCCATTAAAATAGTCTAGTCCATAACCGTTTAGGATCAATCGCACATCACCAGGAAAATACATATGTATCACTTTACTTTAAAAGACAGAAATGAATCTCTTTAATAATTAATGTTAATTATTGATTAGCATCAACAGTAAACTACAACTCTCCAAATTGCATTATGAAATATTAGAGAACGGTTGCCATTTTTGTCTTTTTTAATGACCACTATTATCTATAATAACATCCACGCGGTCGTAATTTGTGGAACTTGTATTTTCTCTTTATTAGTATTTTAATGTTATTATCTATATTGTTTTCCCTTGTGGATAAGGACCGGATCAGTGGTATTTGATTAATTGGCCAATTGATATTTCAGGAACAAAAGACAAACGGCTGATGTTCGAACAACAGAATATTTAGCACGATTAGGATTGGGTCGTGGGTTAAATTCATATGGCTGTAGAGACATTGCTTGTGGTGTAGTTGATATTTACAGGAGGTAAGACCCGTTTTATATTTGACTGGTATACTAAAATCCATGGCGTTGTTATGTACTCAAATGTCTGAAAAAGACTGTATCTGTGTGAGAAGTTATCCCTTCGTGTCAGTCTACATATAGGTGGAATATGTTTTTGCAAAACTGTTCAAACACAAAATTTTACTTTACAATGACGAGTAAGCTATTTTGTCTGTTAGGTGCGCAACAGGACTGGACAAAGCTTTGAGAGCATTTCCATTTATTTGAAATTTTGCAGAATAGTTTTAAATAAAACATGACAACCACAATGTCAGCCAAAAGACAACAAAGATTCTGCTCAGCGGACAATGTTGAATGGGCTGACTCATGTTTCGTTTTTGTCTTATTTGGTGAAATATTTTGTTTGTATTTAATAGTGGTAAAAAGAAGAGAGGGGATACGGGCAAGTATGGTGATTCCAGTGTTGATGTTGGTGAGGCGGATTTATTGAGAGCACTGATACAACAAAGTCTTCAAGGGAACTCTGTTTAAGGTAAAACTAGTTCTCGACTATTCCTCTTGGTCTGATCACCGGATCACCGGAATCTTCGTATCGTGTAGTTAACTCTTTGGAAATGACAACAGCAATTACAGATTGTTTTTCACAAAGGAAGGAGAGAGTATAGCAAAATTTTTTGAGATCTGCCGGCAGAAAAGAAGGCACCGAGTACACTTACAGTTATATTTTTGGGTGCGAATACCATTAAGACGATCCCTTATAAATCTTTGTCATGTATTTTTCATTGCAGGAGACAAAGTAATTTACTGGTATGAGCAGTAAGAAGTAGTGAAGAAACTTTGTTATAAAAAAAAATAATTGTTGTTTATCAACAATAAAATAAAAAATTTTCGTGTTTTTTCACTCAAGCATAACCACTTCAGTAAAAACACCCCAGATAATGCGTTTCGTTCTTCTTCGTTTTTGTAATGGTCGAATAGACAGTTCTGGAGTTATTGTAGGCCCTATTTAACTATCTAAAACATGTAAAATTGAAGCAGGAAATGAAGTTTTATGTCCCACTCTTCTGCACTTTTGGGCTAATGAGGGCGGGCAACGGCATGTAATGAGGAGAATTTTGCCAGGACAGAGGTATTAGCCTATACTCATTTTGTGGTTTCCAAATGTCGTGAGATCTTTATCGTACGCAGTCTGAAGCACACGGGGCCTCGGGTTATTGTCCCGTTCGGAAGACCATATCGACGCCTTTTCTATGTCAGTCCATTCGACTTGTATTACTGACATGGTCTTCAAGCAGGATGGAGGCTCCATTTTTTATTTGATCCTGATTTAAATTAGTTATGCATGTATATACGGGTGCGACCTCGGTCAAAGTCGAATTTGGTAACAATTGCTGGACTGGTTCTAAGTTATTGCTCTTGATTGTTGTATAAATGCGTCAAAATTTTGATTGTAGACTAGATAGGGATTATACAATCTTGCTGAAACATGGCATGCATATATTTATTGATCAGAGTTAGAATTTTGTAATAGAAAATTTCAACGGTTTTTTTCCTTTATACAGTTAACTGAAAGTTTCGATTTTTAATTGATCTAGTACAAATTTGGTAGTACGTGGATGAACGATACATATCGTAGTCTAGAGTACGGAATTAAACAAATTTGAAACGAATGTGTAAGTAAGACCTTGTTCATATAACTTTAGTCAGTTATCATGTTATCTTACCTTGCCTTAGAAAACTGAATCCAAGGGTTGCGATAAATATTCGTTTTCGCTAATCAGTAACAGTGTTCGCAGCTTACCTTGGAAATTTTAGCCTTCTTTTCACCTTTTAACGGACAAGTCGTCTTTTCTAGAGGCTTCGCTAAGTAAAGAGCAGTGAAGTTCAGAAATGAATTTGAATTTTTGTAATGATCTTTTGCTGAAGCTGCATGTAAGATAAGTAAATTTTCCCTAGATACAAAATATAGAGAAACCAAAATTGAGAGCATAAATCTTTATGACATCTTTAGTGCATATTCCCGAGTGCAAACCAAAGGTATGTGTGGATAGGATAGTCTATAATAGGTGCCTTTAAGTTCCTCGAATTCTGTTATATTCAGTAAAAATTTTACTCCAGCGGGATATTAAAATTTATTAAATCTGAGCTCTCAAAGTCTAGTTATTCGTTGTGTTTCTCCCCCAATTCACAGTTTTTTCAACCATTTTGGGGGATTTTCGGAAATGCGAAGTGTGTTATCTCGTTTTCATTGACCCTAATCTTGTCATATAGACCACCTTATTTACATTATCTCCGAGAAGTCTTGGTGTCAGAGACTAGTATAATTATGCAAGAATGTAAATGACGAGATTGAGGTTGGGGAACTCGAGTGTTCCACTTCGCCACTTCTGTCAACACGTACATGGGGTGCAAACAGAAACTATTAAAGCATAAATCAGAGCACGAGTCCTAAGTTATGTATATTATGCTATATCTATGTGATAATCAGATCCTGGATGCACTAGCATTATAAAGAATAGCATTGATCTGGCGGCAGATTTATGCTCTCAGAATGATTTGTATGTATATTCGACACAAAAGTAAATTTCACGCTCTGGCAAGCTCTAATATGTCTCGTAGATTTGCAATCTATGTACTTTGTATTCGAAATATTTAAAGAGGCCCAGGCTTGATTTTTAGGGGTCGTTTTGGGCCTTTGTTACATTTAAACAGTCCTCAGAAATATTCAAGCTCTGAGAAAATCGCAAAATACCTTGAAATATGCCTCAAACAAAAAATTTCACTTTTCATTTTTTTCCGTGCTGTACGCGGCTGGTCTCCAGTCAGTCTGAAAATTGTGTGTCCTGTTGACAAAGTCTACAATTGAAAAATGCGTTGTAGTCTGTTTATATAGATGACCGCTATTGCACGACGTGAAGGATAACTCTTTGATTATCAAGACGAACCGTTTTCCAATATAGCGGGACGTTCGTAATTTCTTAAGTCATTATGATTTTTTAAACACGGATAATTATGGATACACATGGATTTGAAGGCTCAAATTTCAAAGGAAAGCTCTGTAGACTATTTCTGATTAGCTAACCAAAAGATTTCATGTGTTTGAGGCTGTCGGATGATTGTCCGAAACAAATAAAGCCTGGGCCCCTTTAAAAACTGTAGATAACTTTTACAGAGATTGACATCACCTGTAAGGGAAATATCCTACGAGTACCACAATTCAATAAGGGTTAAGACAAAGGCAAGCTTTAGCACTTTATTGCACCGTTTCTACATAGACAGTAGATATAAATTTGATAGGAAACAGTTGGATCAAGGACACATAATATACAAATATATATAGTCGAAATTATTTTAAAATGTTGGTTAATGCTGTTCTTTACTTCAATGCTTGATTCAGTTTACATATTCGAACTTCTGAAAAGAGAAATGATAAAGTCTAACTATATTAGATGTAAGCAGAAAGTAGAATGTTAAAGTATACACAGTATATAGAACAAAATGGAATTACTAACCGATCCGATATATATAAACAAAGTAAAATTAAGCTATACCTTTATGCTTTTGTTTCAGCTGCTCTCTGAAGAATATTTCTGATTAATTGATATCGTTCTTCTAAGCTTAAATCTCTCATGTATTCATTATTGCCGTTTCGTTTACCACTGAAATTTCATAATTATTTATTACATAATAGTATCACAAAAGATTCACAATATGATTAAAATATAATATACTTTAAGGAATAATATTTCTTGATTTGAATCATTTGGTTTAAAGTTTGAACTTTATAATCTAATATATATCATTTCATTTTTTTGGTGGAAAAATAAAAGTATATTAATAAGATTTATAATGTAATCAATTAAAAGTTTTTGCAATGAATAGATGTTTTAATTAATTCATACAATAAATATATAGGATACTACAGTGGTAGGTAAGATGCTCTAATTCAAAGATAGGTAAATATTATATAAAAATAAATGAAAGATGCTATTAGAACTATAGCTACAGCCTACAGTGACGGTGGCAATACAAGTCTCAATTTTATATTTGACTTCATCCTGAGTTACCAAATGTAGACTTTTGAAAAGGACAAATATCGAATTGATCTTGATATTACATAAAATACGGGAGCGATACAACAATAGGTCTCAGGAAGGATAGTAAATGATTGTAAAGAACATCACTCACAAAACATTCAATGGGCGATTACTTCGTTAGACAACACTACAAACACTACTAGACAAGGAAGCAGATGAATACTCCTATTTGAAAATAGGAAAGCGTTAAAGGGCGATGACTCTTTATATTGCAACCAGACATATATAAATTTGTTCTACTCGAATGCATACCAATACCAAGTTAACCACCAATCCATCAAGTAAGTAAGCTTGAGTTTAATCGGATCTTTGGCAGGCAATATAGGCCTCTATTTCTATTTTTGTATTATTACATTATATTTATTTAGAAAACATTTAAAGCTAGACAAACTTTTTGGGTGAATTACTATGTGTTACAGTGAACATTGGAATTCAAAAGTTCGTGAGGGAACAAATAAATGTCGTTGTGAAAGGGGTAGAAATCGTGAATTTTGTCATAGAAGACATACATCCTTAAAGGATCAAACTGTCCGTGAGCAACCATTCCACCGTGACTAGTTAATGCTATGAGGGCCTGTAACTCTGCTATTCTTTGATCGGCTCCAGATCTTCTAACTCTGAGGATGGAAAAGTAGACATAAATTGTAATCTAGATAGCTGACATGCGTTCAACTCAAACTTTCTATTTTCCACCATGAGCTCTCTCTCCTTGTTTATCATGCTTAACATGCAATACATCGTCATATTTCTATAAATACTCACGAAGTATTAGTATTTATAAGCCCGCGTTCCAAATTCATACATGCTAATCTTTTTTTTTAAACTAGCAAGCGTAAAAATATAATTTAAAAAAGGGGACAATGCATTGGCCGACAACTATATGAGAAAACGATATATTTTTTTTGTGAATGCTTCGTGAGTATCAAGTATGCAGTCTACAAGGAGGTGCGAAATGTTTTCAAATTTCGACACCCCCTTTTGATTAAATCCCTAAAAATAAAAGAAATATGCTAATTCTAGAAAAGAAATATGCTCTGAAAGTTTCAGTCAAACATTCGCTAATCGTTTGTCATTTCCAGACCTTGCGAATACATCTTCCACTCCACAACCCAAACCAAAATAACAGTCATTTGTTTTTCTGTCAGTAAGAAGCTGCATGAGGCCAGACTCTGCCTGTCTTTTTCGTCTGGAAAACAAAATATCTCCCTTAACGGATGTTGAAAAGGTATTTCTCTCCCAGATTTAAAATCTTAGTTATGTTTGTAGTCGAAATCAGCAATATATACATAGGCTATACTAGCATTCGCATGCTTAATAGTGACATATCCGTGTTTAGAACAGCTCTATGAATACTATATATTTTATAAATATATATAAGATATTATACAGGTTTGTTAATATATATGGGTAGAATATAATGTCAAAATGCTGTGAATATGTCCATTATTTCATGGTGTTTTATAGCAGCAAACCTTTTGAAAATATCAACTAGGCCACACGCTACATCCTTACAACCACGTGGAGCATACCGCCCTCCCAATGATATCAAGGCAGACAACTCCGAAGTTTTAAGATCTGCCAATTGTCGTTTTTGTCTGTAAAATAATCAAAAACTAAAGAATGCAAAGCAATACACATGTAAAGTGTAACAGTTTTAAAAATGTTGACAAATGACGAATTACCGATCTTGCATTTTTCCCCAACAAATAAATATTTTGCTGATGTAAATCCATCAGCTACATCTTACTGAAAGAATGAACCAACTGATGAGGTACATCTTAGCAATGATTTTTTCTACTACAGTAATCAAAACTAAAATGTCAACATCGTTTGTCTATTTCGCGTAAAATTTGAATAATTGACAGCAAATCAAAGTCACCCTAGATAATTAATAGCCAATGGGAATGGGATGATGCACGTGGTAGCCAATAAAATACAAGGATCAATTCCCCATGTAACTATTAAACCTATAGCTTGATAAATCCACATTTTCAGATTTAATCTAATTTCCTAGAATATTTACATAAAAGTAGAGGAGACACTTTCACATTGATTGAAGATCGACTTCAAATTTCTTAAGTGTCTATTGAATCATTGATTTTTGACAATAGTTCATATTATATGCAACCTTTTCTGAGCAAGCTTGACTTTACCACTGTGTCCACTTCATCTTGGTACTGGTAAAATGCATATTGCATTGCGTTAAAATGGTTTCTCTGGTGTCTTATAATTTAAAGCAAATGCATTACCTTGAATACAGGTTTACAAATCTGTCCGTTAACTCCGGGTGGTATTGGATCTTTTCAGTGGCGGCACCAGTGGGGGTACAGAAGTGGTTGGGATTTGTCCCCTCGAAAATTGTCTTTAACCCCAATCGTATCTTTACTTCATTTCCTATCCAAGAAATACTGGAGGGAGAACCCTCTCAGACGTCAATGCAACGAATTTTGAATTACAAACTCGACAATATTATGCCCATCCATAAAGTCATACTAGCTCCCAAACCCACCCTGATATGAACCCCCAGTGTCGCCGCCACTGTGTTTTGTTATTATTGTCTACAAAGTAATTACGTATTTTATTAATCATGTTTCTGTTAATACGTACGACTGTTAAGAATAAGAAAACCTGTACCTGCTTAAAGATTTACTTTCAGTTAGTGTGAAAACCAGTACAATGAATAATACTATAGAACATAAGGCAATTCCAAATCGAGGCATTTCGTTATCTGAAACGAGAAAATAAGAGAGTGTTATTCAAATATTGACTCACAAATAAAATAACTGACCTATGAAGTGGATTGAAAATCTTAGAGGCACTTTGCTATTCAGTCAGCCTATTTTATTCGACATGTAAAAGAGTGCAGGGAAAACGAAGAGAAAAATACGGATAAAATGGTATTTGCGGCAAGGCAATCAATCAGAAACCTGAAAAGTAAATAAACTCCAGCTTTTTAGGATTCAAAATTTTACTTTTACTTGCAATTTGAAGGGAAACCCAATATATTGCGAATTTTAAATTTTTTTCTAAAAATGTTCATATCACGTTGATTTTATTAATTTAATTACCAAGTAAGATAATATTTCACAGTAAGAAGTGTTATTTTTTTCATCTGATTTTGAATTGGCAGTATCCAAATTTTCGTAAATTATACCCAAACACATTTTTTAAATACGCTATCAATTAAACAGATTTTGTTTTAGTTCAACTTGTTTAGAAAAAAACCCATAATTTTTGGATTGGAGATGAGCCACAAAATTATCTTTAACATGCAGTTATTAAAGAACGTCGAGTGTCCGCGTATAGCTTAAGCACTTTCTGTCCATTGCTTGGATTTTTTTTTCATTTTCGTAACTTAATACATTACTTTTGGTTCATATGGAAAAAAGTGAGCGTAGATATAACACGTCTGTTTTCAAAGACCAGAAATGAAGCAAATATATTGATAGCCGTTTAGATCTGTCTTATTTTTCAAATTTCGGGTCTATCGTTTTTGTGATATTGTCCACATTCAATGCCCTTTCAAATGTTAACTGTATGGTTTAGTATTTATGTTAGTGTGAAGCTCAAAGCTAAGGGCTTCTGCAATAAGATTTACCTTCAGACAGAATAATAGAACTTGTATTTTTATAATATAACTAAAACTTTAATTTTACGAGTTACATGTTCTATATTCGGCGCATATTATTCCTGAAAGAATTCACCTTTAATTAAAAAATGCAATTATTATTTTTTTTAGCTTGATGCTTATTTTAGCTTTAACGCCCTAAAAAGCGAATTTCTATTTTGATATTGGACATTTTTTGAATTAAATTACCTTATATTACAGTTTACATTTGGAATTTTTTTATTTCGATATAGAGTGAAAAATTATAATTTTATCGAGTTAATGTATTTCGCCTTCTATTCCAAATCTATTTCTCTGTTTCTAATCTTTGACTTGTGCATAATTTAATTTTTCCGAAGGAACTGAATATTCACCATAATACTGGTATAGCCCTTTTTGTGGTCCCATTCGAGCGTGATGGTTTTGAGACGAGGATCATCCACAGAATGAAATCATACAAGTGATACATCCACATGTAGGCACTTTGTCAGCTGTCACTTCTTGCCCGGGCACGAGTAACATTGCTCATCCGCTGTGTTAAAGAAGGAGAAGAGAACAAACGTTTTTATTTTGGATTTGAGTTTACGTACAGATTCAATCATAACTTTAATTTGAAAATGAAATGAATTTAGTTTTACGTCCTACTCTTCTGTATATATTACTATAAACAGTTCCGTACTCCAAATGCAAATAAGATTGTATAAATTCTTAAAATCACGAGGTCATTTCTAAGAGCAAAGTGACTAATCTTATAAAATTGAAGTATTTTTTCAATTTTAATTATTCTAGAACGTAATGTAGAACACAGACTTTGAAGAACGCAGAACGCGCATCGTAACTTTCGGAAATTCTCCACTAGATCGAATCAGTCGGATTGTAATCCTTGGACTTGTGCTGCATATTTGATCCCATTTTGAACCACATACAGCGCCATAATTATTGAGTAAACAATCGAAGTCGCCAACGATATTACATCATGAAGTGAAGTGATACAACAATATTTGACGAAATGATAAGATGAAAGTAGATTTTTATTATATAAGAGTATATATTAAATTGAAATTGCCCATATCAATAAATAATATGTTTATATTAGAGAGTGCTTTAATGGACGAAGCTTTCATATTAAACACCATCATACTTGCTAATTGTTTTTATATCAATACAATATCAAACGGTCATTATCAATATTAATCAAAAATTCATTGTGGGTGTACTACACAATATAAAATTTTATTTCGATCTCAAAATGGTTGCATTTCCTAGTATGGACATTAGTAATAAAATAATACACATAACCTCTATTAGATTTCCAGTCGTTATTCAACTAAGTAATCTAGTAGTAGGCCTATAAGTGATGCACATTTGATGTTTATATTCTTTTAAAGTGAAATTTAAACTAACTGCCAGAATCCAGTTCGGAGATCTAAGATCATTTAAAAAAAAATTTGTAATGATTTTTTGCTATTTATTAACCCTACTCCAAAGAGTCGAAAAATGAAGAAATATTGAATATTTGATATAACATAATTATTCAAAAAAAAGTGTGTAAGCTCCGTTTAAGATTTTCTCTACAGAAACTCTGAATGCTCTTTTATGCTGAGTAAGGGCAGTGGTTTTAGTGTTTTAATTGTTTCGCACGTCTCACCGGTTAAGGAAGAGACTGTTGGAAGTGAGATAATTAAAACATTTCAATTTCTTGTAAACATGAAGTCAACTTGTCGAACAAGTCGCCCTTTAATTGGCAATATTATTGCAATATATGCACAGACGATTAAAGTTTAAACAATTTTCTATCCAGTATTGATGATCCGATTGATCCAGTAAGTATGTTCGGATAATCCAATTACGATCTTTGATCTCCGACGGGATTATCATAAAAAATCTTATATTGTATCGAAATTTACATCATGTCCACACTGTGTCTACAAAGCATAAATGTTTTATCTTGCTACTTAAGATTCATGAATGTTATCTTCAATATATAAATGATTTATTCTTAGGAGAAGGCAATCACGTCATTCACGTCATCTTATTTGATTACAGAGAAAGCCATACAGAAAAGGATCACAAATTATATAACCATCAAAGATTTCAAAAGTAAAATGGAAGGGCGGATAGTGTTTGCAGACCACATATTATACCTGACAGAGAATAACGTCTTTTACATTCCAGGATTGTGTATAATCTTAATTTTGATAAAATTTCACATAAGAATACTTACGATTCATTATTTATTATCTTTATCACAATAGAACAGTGTTTCTCAACCATTTTTTATATATTGTAACTTTTCCCCTCCAGGACTTTTGGCGGTTTAATGACCATGGAGGCGTGAGACCTCCTTGTAAATCCCTCATCCTTGTAAATCCTCCCTAATTCCCCCCCTTTCAAATTCACCCCAAGACGTTTCATTCCCCTTCCCTCTGGGGTCCATAATATGGACCCCGGTTGAGAAGCACTGCAATAGACACACATGTTTAGCTGACTTTTTAATTGAAATGGGACCCAAGCTATTATTTGATTTTATCTGCCAACAATAGCATACTCCGTGTGACTAATATCTTTCGCAATGGCATGATTTACTGTAATATAAGACGTTATACAAACGATACAAAGATGCGATCATTGGCAAATTTTTGCTTTATCTAAAAAGTATTTGTATATGTTATATCTGTCCTTGCAACAAATAGAATTCAGATTTGAGCTCAATGACTTTGGCACGTTTATGGGCGAGGCAGAAAATGCTTATTTTCCTGTAACGCGTTCGCAATTTTTTTCACACAACGATTTTTTAGTTACTTATCTTTAGCGTATTGGGCTTTAGTTTAATTCATATATTATTTATTTAGAAAGAACATGTAACAGAAGATTCCTAGTTTAATATTATCTTAAAAACTAACCATCAACGTGGTAATATTCTTTTATAAACATTTTAATTCATTCATTAATTTCTAAAATATGCCCTTTTTCGTGTTATCTTAAGATCACTTAAAGGTTTACCCAAATCTTTAAAATAGTTTTGGCGTTTACTGTTAGATAAAACTCTAAGATGAGGAAAGGGGTAGGACAGCATGCGGCCTTCCCATTCGTCAATTTGAATATTCTAAGGAGCCCCAAATTGAGGTCCATGTTTAATTTTTTTGTTCGGAGGTTCAAATACAATCTTTTGAGATGAGGAACCCGAGATTGCACCTCTGTGGAAAGTAGAAACACATTCATGCTGAGCCTCACCCTCTCAAGTAAGGCAACAAGTTAAGGATTTGTTAACACTCCTTATTTAAAAAATATTAGCCCCTTTTGTTTTCTATGTTATCATGCACCACTCAGTTGGATTATATTTAATAAAACGTTGTAATTCAAATAAAATATATATAGATAAATGGATTTATTTACATCTTCACATCGAAAACTACATGGATTGTAAAAATTCGAAATTGAAACAAAAAAAGGAAAGCAAGAAGCATTGAAATAAAAACTAACCTGGTTTTAGGGGACACACTGTTTAATTCCTAAAGTAGTTACAAACTGCTCTGTGTCTCTTTCACTTCAACCTGTACTGTCTTAGAAATGGTCGAGGTACGGTAGAAGCTGATATTTTATAAGCCGCGGAAGTGTATAACGTGACTGGGCGTAAAGAGGCAGAGGAAAACGCGGAGATTTTCTATGCACGCGCCACTTGATATGGCCAATAAACTATCATCAATCACTGAACTTGTAAAACAAGGAATTATGAGAAATAATTGCAATACGGTGGAAACCAATTAAATGGCCACCTTAAAATTTCTTAAACTCCATAAATTAGATATTTTTTTAAATCCCCCAAAAGCAAAACATATATGGAAAGTGATAAAAAAAAAGAAGCCCAGATTTTTTCACCCATCGTAGGAACTCAGAACTCTGAAAACACAATACATACTACATGTATATGGCGTTGCCCGTTTTCAGTATCGTGTGAAGGAACAACGATTTAACAAGAAATTTATTGTCATCTCACTCCAAGGATGCTGGGCCTATAGCAAGTAAAGTGGACACAAAATTATAGAATAATAATCATATTAAAAAATGGAAGCAAAGACATTTCATAAATTATATTTTTCGAAAACAGTATTTCATATATTATCTTTGTACATCCACATTCCGTTATTAAAATTAAAACCATATGATAAAATTCGTCTTGGGATAAACGAGGTTCATATTTGTAAGGAAATCCGATAATCAGTGAATTGATTTTGACTAGAGCGTCTGTGCTAGAAATCATAAAATTTTGTAAAATCAAAACGGCAATCTTTCTTTAAGACAAATGTGAATTACGAGAAATTAAAAATGGCGACCGGATACATATTAAGTACACATGGGTAATTTATTAAGCTCATTATTCTTCTTAAAATATGCGTAGTACACTTTACAACTCACATCAGTTCAGTCGACTGAAACGCATAAATCCACGTGACACCTACTAGAAAGAACGGACGTTACATCCCTCTTTCCAGAATAGTAATGGCCGAACTTCCGCTTCCGTATTTTTATTTCACGCCAACACGCTTTATTTGAATTTATCAAGACTAAAAATTTGTTGATAATCTTTTAAGTAGTAGATAAAAACTACAAGAAAGATTTGAAATGGATTGCTTTTGTTTTATATTCAAAATAGTTGTCTATCGCGAGTATTGGTCGTCAGTGAAATTTATTTTGACATATAATGTTTTTTTTTAAAACTGGAAAGTACAATAATATTTATATTAGAAACCAACAAATTAAAAATCAGCCATCTGTAGGTTTAGATGTCGGATATCTAAATCGTTTTTCTTGAATCCCATGTATCTGGACAGTGGATCCTTGAGTTTCCATGTAATACAGGCAAACATTACAGGGGCTTTTTAAAGGCCCAGGCATAAATAATCATTATAATATGGTACAGGAAGTATAGTGGACTATTTTCATTTCGGTTTCACAGTATTATAAAGAACTTGTTAAATCATATTTGGAAGATTTTGTCTCGTATTGGTACAAGACATTTTGGTAACAATTTTGGTAACAATTCCATTCTTGTATAATTAGAAATGACTATTTCATTTTATGTTAAACTGAAACGAAAATAATAGAATATGGTTTTTCTAATCTAAGAAAAGTACTGTACGTTATTTTTATCGAGCAATGTTGAAGTGTGGAATGAAACATGATTCATGCGGTCATAAACGATTCAAATACGACCTAGATAAATATCCAAGACCTTTATGGTACGCCAATAAATCTGTAATAAATAAAAGGTGTTTTACGTAGGCTGTTACAGGTACATTGCTCTCTTATTTTTATCTGGATTCACTCGACAACCTGAAACTTCATGATATATTTTTGATTTCCCATGCATATTTATATAATTAAAAAATTTTATGCGACATTATTCTGATAGTGGCAACGTAGGTATTGGAATGCAACCACACACGACAAGTTATCAAAACGTTGTATTGCTGAAAAGTTATGGAGCTCATCCCTGTCAAAAGAAGAGTAACAATCGTTAAAATATAGTTGTGACGTCACACCTTTGATCAACATATTGGTACTAGCAAACGGCCATGAGTCCAATATTGAGATGGACTCCAAATATTGGACTCTTGGCATGTTATCAATAACATAAGTCTCCAAAGTGGGTGTTAGATTGACATGTACTCACATTAAATACACACATTTTTATTCAGAGAACTTTATCCAAGCCTTCACCTACGGTAGATATTTTGTCAAATTAAAACTATATTGATTTTTGAATTAAATGATTATCATTTTAAGAAGGCCATTGTATCTTCCACAATCCATCTTAAGTTACCAAGAATTGGACACAGTATGTAAACTTGATTAAAATTTTTGATTACACGTTTGTTTGTAAACAAAACTCATGTGAATTTACAGTGAGCTGTTTTGTGTTATTCTGTATTTTAAGTTGGTTAATGGGTCTCCAGTTGAGTGACCGTTGTACTCGAACCTTCAATCCTCAATCAACGGTCATAATTAGACTAATTGATAAACTTTTGACAATTAAGCTATACCTAATTGTTGGAAAAATATATTTTGGTTATCGACATCTTAATATAGGTCAAAACTATTGGCGTGTATATGCATACTACGTTATCACATGATGTCAGTATTTCAACCTGTAGTAGGTGTTGTCCCATTTATCATACTCCCATTAGTCATACTCCTAATAGTCATACATCAAATGAGAGATTAGTTAAAACACCATCTACACTTTGGTGAATATGGATAAGTTGTCTTCTACCAGAAGCTGGCGTCCAAAATGCCTAGGGTATGAGATACGACAGAATTAAACAACGCCCATTGTTACTTCTTGGGTTGATGACAATGCTATGTTCCCCATCCCTCTGTGCAATCAAGACAATCGACTGATATCTATGAACATATTTTTAAGACTAGAGGGTCTTTATGAATCGCAACAAAATTTTTATTTGATGTTTTGACTTGAATAACAAAGTTCAATCAAATGGATTGATTGGAGTGTGAAAAATACAGGTGAATCGATGGTAAATCTTGTAACCCGACAATCCTTATTCAGACTTATCAGTGCTATTTCCGAGTCGACAAGATAGTTTTTTCTGTGAAATACAACAGTTAATAAGATATGATCTGAAACTTAATCTCTTGTTTTAATATCGATATCTCCTCTAGATAATAGAGCATTTAAAATGAATGTTCTTCCATTACCGTTAATATACGTCAACATCTCCTCGTCAACATAATATTGTCAACACCATGTGCGTCCCATTTGGGTGACTCCAATGCACAATTATGAAACAGCAAGAAGGTATTTGTGCAATTTTCAAACATGAAATAATTATCCTTGACCTCAGATTGTGCTATTTTCAAATTATGAAATGGAGCTATTGAAAAATGCCACAATTCAAACAATAGACTGCTTATAATACAAATATACATCGGGATGGTTAAAATGTAATTAATTTTGCACAATCAAATAATTTTTCCTGATATTTAGTGAAGGTTTATCCAAATGGATGTTATCATTTTAAATGCATACTCTCATCATTTTTCCATTGTAACAAAATAATGACCAGACTATGGATAATTTGAATGATTGTGTGTTGTAGCTTTCATTACAACATTTCTGCACCCAATCGAAGGTGCACCTTGCTGATTTTCTTCGGTCCGGTGCGATTACCGGATGTTAGGTCATTAAGCTTATTCCGGTTTGGGCGGAACACGTGAAGAAAGGAAGGAGCGTGTTGAACGATAGAGAACTCTAATCCGAGAATTAAATAGCTAAAACTTGCAATCAACAACTTTATCAATAAAAAGACATTAGATTTCTCTTATTGAATATTGGTGTGCAATTAACACAACATAACTCAGTAACTAGGTACAGGGCGAGATTAACAATTGTTTGTGTTGAAGCTTGAAGCTGACGTAGTTTATGTCTAATCAATGGTAGGTTGAAATTGATCTTGTCGAAGGAGAAGAGAGAGAGAGCACTAATTGACATCAGAATTAAACAACTTCTCATAGACTTTGTTGAGTTGACTATTATCGAGCTGAAATAAAACAAAATTCAAGTTACTTTTCAACTAACCCAACATCATGCAGTGCAAGGTGCCAGGTAAAATCTATGAATATTTCTGCTTAGTCAAAATCGTAGACGAAAGAGGTTTCGCGTCGATACACTTACCCTTCAGTCTACGTCCCAGGTTCTCAATTTTGTTTTGCCAATCACCACTAAGCGAATTTCCAATCGAAGCATTCACCCCTCGAGACTTGAGTACATAATATATTATACGTGACGTAATATAATATTATGTGAGAAGATGCCATTTATCTTTACACATAATAAATTCTCAACATTTACTCATTTTGGCGCTCAGTTTTTTGCCGTCTGTTAAAGTTGTATTTTAATCGCACTGGAATTTCAGTGCGAAATGTGCCCCCTGTGTTTCTCACACCGGGTTTTTTATTCACTCTACATTAACATATTTGAAACCTTAACTCGAGCATGTCCACATACCCCCCCCCCCCCGGGACCACGGCCATTCCCCCGTGGGGGTGAATTCACCCCCATTTGAGATCCATGGGTCTACGTTCCCTCTAATTGAAGACAATCACAATTCTGTCTACACTGTGGATTTTCGGTTAAATTGTGAACTTACTGTGCGTTGAAATCAACTAATTGCGCATTTTACACATAGAACAACATACCCACACCAATGCCTATTAAGGTCAACATTTATTGCAAACTTTAAAAGGATCGGCAAGGAGTTCGAAAATACGAAATCATATCGGCAATTTTTTGGTCAACTTCGATTTGATTGGCTGTCAAAACAGGTCATGCGTTCAGATTTGTACATATCGATAACTGTTTAAAAAAGAAAAAAAGAAAAAAAAAGAAAATTAGTTATTGTAATAAACACTTGATTTAAAACTTGATTCTTATTAATTAAATTGAATATAAGTAAAATTTTATGCGATATATTCGATCTTCAACATGATTTATGTATCAAAAGCGTGTAGTTATTCCTCTACAAGTAACTCTTCTCCGGAAATGGTTTCTCGGATGATTTTACACCATTTACCAATATATCGCTAAAAACAGAAATTGCAAAATTTCAAATAGCATATGTACGATATTGGGAAGTCATTAACTGTAATAAGTGGTGGTTTTTGTTTTTGTGCTTTATATACTATTGATTTCGTGGGTATTTTCAAGCCCTACGCTTGTTTCAGTAATTGCGATTGTCTTACAATAGAAAGTCATCCTGGACTCTGTTTTAAACAGTCCATTAATGGATTACTTCTGCTCTAAGTAAAAATATTGCTGAGGCTAATTTTAGCAACGGTGCTGAATATTGAATTTAAAAGTAGGAAATACCTACACACAATATTACGAGCTGGTGACTGGACTAGGCATAATAATAACAGCTGATAACAGCACTTTGCTTGGCCTCGATTAATTGCCCCGTCGCTTTAATGCCCTTTGTATTTTATTAGCCTACCTTTCGCCCTTTGTTGTCTCGTCGCTTTCAGTAAAAAGCCAAACTGTGATATATCTATTTTTTGTTTAAAGTATTATATCACATACAGCATCTGTATTGATTTCGTTGTAATGTGCTTGAAATCATATCTTTAACTATGCCTTTATTTAATATGTCCTCATTTTACTTTGTGGGGTATTTTGCATTAAACCCTCCATGTAACATGTCGTACAATATTGAAAATCAAGTACATTTTGATAAATCCAGATTGATGGGAAATAAATAAAAAGTGAACTATAACTTAATCGAAAAATAAAACCAAAATTTTTTAACATATTATTATGAATTATTGACGTATTGTTGAATCAAATGGGCATTGATAATTTATAAGACTTAACTCTTTGTGTATGTTAGAGAGTCTGATACAGTCGTCCCATGTTGTCAAAAATGTCAATTTTGAGATGCCTATAAAACAAGAAGTTAAAATTTGTCAACCAATATTGGGAAACTTATGGATAGCTAAGGTCAATGACATTCTACACTGCAAATTTCAAGGATGTTGAGGGTCACTAAACTTTGAATTTTAAAATTCAAACGCGCATATAATAATTAAATTCGAAAATCACAAATCTGTTCCAAACGTTTTAGATAAAGTATTCGCTAAGACATAGATCACACATGAAAGTTAATGTCTTTCTTGAAAAGGTTGGCATGGTTTTCCCAACATTTCTGAACGATTGATTAGACACCAACATCATACAAATTGGATACAATCTAGTGAGTCAATCTGAGATGACGACTCAAGCATCACTTCCAGTTTGGACTTTTCCTCTTAGAGGATTGATTTTACGCATTATAATCAATTATAGAGCCGTGGTCAACCGACGGGATTTTGAAAAACCGGAAGTCCAGAAACCAGAACTTGAAGTGATACACAAAAAAAAAATGAAGAATATTTCTTTTTATACACAATCTGTTTTTATTCTGTGATTTTTAGATCGATCGGATAAATAGCGACCGAGTTAGATATTTTGAACTTTTTAAGCTTTTGCAATTAAGAGGATTTATTTAAATTTTGCCAAATGTGCAACTCTCATGTAACGGGCCAAGCGTGCTTCAATTTATTTTTTTTCTCCTTAGGTGATTCAAAATATTTCTTATTTATAATTTGTACTGTTTTTGTCTACATTTGTAGATTACCCGAAAGCAGGGTCAACTTAAGTGATTTTGAGAAACCGGAAGTCCCCACAATTAACCCAGAAATGATTGAAATGAGATGAAACATTTTATTTGTTGTGGCATTCTTTCTATATCTGGTAAATTTCAGAGCGATCCGTTAACACCAGAGAACACTCTGTTTGTTGCATTTAAGGACTTGTTTTAGTCTCTTTGTTCAAATTGGATGACTTGTTCGAAGTCGGATTTTTCTGCAAGCTACAGATTTAGAATTTAGAATTTTAGAATTATTTAGAATTGGCATGCCTACTCCGATCGTTTCACGAGCAAGCCAGTCCTTCTGAACCCACTACAGAGGTAACAGGAAACTTGGTAAAACCTTTCTACTAACCAAGAATTAAGTTGACCATTTCAGTGACCCAGTTGTGCTCACGATAATGGTTTGCAAAAGACCCGGGTCTTCTGGTCCGAGTCCTGTCACGGGAGAAAAATATTGGTGCTCACTGCTTACAAGAATGTTCTGGGATGAAAAGCGAGAAGGAAATCACCGTCATTATCTTACATTAATTAAAAGTTTAAAAATTCCCATTTACACATAAAATGTTTGTTTAAGATTTTATAATTCAAAATTTCAATCAGTCAGCCAATATCACGAGCTTTTGTATTGGTCTTATTAATGCTAGCTTGACGATTATGACGGATAGACGGTTGTCTATAAAGTGGCTGTCCAAAGGTTTTTTGTCTTTTATACTTAGATTGTTGAGACAATTCTCTGATCGTCGTGAATATTAGGATGTTTGGCTTTTATGTATTTTTTTTCTGAAAAACTTGTATTCTTGGTGGGTGCGGCATATTCACAGAGCTTACATTTGCCCATAGCTGTGCCGAGAATAGGCGAAAATGTATTTCGGTTCATCGTACTGAATAACCAATAAGCACTGCTCCATAACCATTGCAATTACGAGAACGCATTTTAGATTGCTTTTACAACTGTCTAAAAAGAGTCTCCATTCCATTTAAGAACATGGATATCATGGCAGTAAACAAACCGTCTGTCTTCTCTTCTGAAAAGAAGGTCATAGAAGCTGATCACGTTTTCTGAAATATGACACTTTAACAGTGTGATCAGCAAGACTCCTGTCTGTAATATTGATGCCAAAAGCTTAGCTGCTTTGAAAGACCCTAATCCTGCATTACGCCGTTCAGTTCTGTCTGATGAAGGGGACTGGTGGGGGTTCAGTCTCTGAATAACAATCCTCCGATGGTGGCTACTTTTCCAGCAATTCACTGTCTCTACTGTCTACCTCGCTCGTATCAAGTCCAATGTTTTCATCTTGAAGTGGAACAGGAACTTCAGAGTGAGGAGCTGGCGAATATCTGAGGGGCTATTTGGATATGTGATCGCATGCAGAAATAGCAGTCAGTTACAAGGTTGGTGGGTTCTCGCCAAATCATTGAAACACCAAAAGGCAGACCCTTGCGTTTTCCGTTGGTCCAGTCTCGAAGCATTTCCTCACAATTGTGGCACACGACATGGGAAGCGCATTGCTTGTCTTGGTCAACAGGGCGAACTTCAAAAAACACCTTGTAGGCACGCTTCACAAACAAGAATATGTTAGGTCTCTGACGATGAAGTGCGTAGCAGCCACATAATGTAGCAGAAAGCTATTGATTACCTTTTGATAGAAATGTTGATTAATCTGTATTTAAAAAAGTATCAAATCACTTATAAATGGTTTAAGTCGTTACAATTTTATGTACTAATTTATAAACGCTTTGTGGAAAAATTAATATGGATTTGAAATCACCCCAAAAGCCCTTTAAAATCAGTAAAAATCCAAAAACAATTTTAGGAATTAGTTTTTCTCTTGTAATTAGAAGCCCGATTTTTACTGGATATTGATTTTTTTTGTTTACATGAAATATTAAATTTGGGAAAATTCACCGATAACTTTTTGTTACAAAGAAAAAAGATGAAGTATGCTGACATTTTACCCCATTGTGAATTACGCGTTGCCTGGTCGCCCTTAATGTTTGAGAAGATCCCAACAAACCGAAAGGGAAAGAAAATTTCTAATTAAAAATTAAAAATCTTTCTCTATATCCTTAAATGTTGGCGGCCCGATAATTAAGTTCAGTTTAAAATATTTCAATTATTTTGAGTAAGAACGGATGCCAAGCCGAAAAAAAGAGCTAATAATAATAGATATTGTCTCTCCAATCGAAAAATATTTTCTATGAGTTATTGCCCTTGTTCTTGAATTCTTGTGGACACGATAAAGAGCTGTTTTCGTGATGGATTTTGACGAAACTTGGTGTGAGTCTTTATAATCACCCAAGGATGAGCCCTATTAAAATTCCGACCAATCGAAAATTATTTTCTATGAGTTATTGCCCTTGTTCTTGACTTTGTCTTGATGGATTTTGGTGTGAGTGTTTGTCATAACCCAAGGATGAACCCTATTGAAAATCAGATCAAAAATATTTAATGTCAGTTATTGCCCTTGTTCTTAAAAGCGCGTCTGCCTTTGTTTTTGAAATCTTTGTGGACATGATAGAGATCTGTGTGAGTGTCACCCAAGAATGAATTTCAATTAAAAATCAGAAAAATCTTTCATTTACCGATAACTGTTGTCAACCTCCCAGACATAATAGATGCAATTATAAGTGTGGATGGCCAGCGCTATTTTCAATTTCTATTGCGCCCTGGATCAATAAATTTCTGTAAATAAATAGATTTTGAAAATCGTTAAGTTCTTTCGAGTTTATGAAATCAATTAGATCTTGATAGTATGTTCCAGATTTGTTAATTGCTTTATATTTTTGTAATAAGATTTTAATTTATATTCCCTTTTTGATAGGAGTGAATTGAGGAGATGTTCTCATATATCTGTTGGTTTAAGTCGAGCAGCAAATGTCTGGATACATTTTTTTTCTTAATGATATTCTAGTAGTCGGTGAAAGAGAACATTAAAAACACAAAGATACAAATATTCCTCAAAAGCTGGACATGGTGCGTCACCGTCACATCTAATCTATCGACAGTCAAGTTTGTGATTTTCTTATATATATTTTTTTAGATTCTGCCAGGTCGCATACTTAGAAAGCAAATGGCCAGAGTGTCGACATTAAGAAACAGTCGCCCAGACGGTTAATTACCAGATTCATAGTCTAATTAGAACAAACAGTTGTCTTATTCGTTGACGGATGTCAGGAGGGTTCGATTTTATATCTCGGGACTCGTATTAACTGACAAGCTTACAATGATTATCAATATTATTATCGTAAGAGTAGAATTAACAATTTAACATAAACTGACATCCCTGGTGCGACGTCGACGAATCAGATCGCGATATAAAGTTTATTGTATATTCGGTATTGTCTATTGAGAGTGTGTCAGATATTCAAATTCTGTTGATAAAATGAAGTAATCTATTTTCTGTTAGACTAGCTCAAGATTTTCATGGTATTGAAATTTTTTCCAGAAGTATTGGCAAAGCTTTCATGTGACATAATGGGAAGTTTTGAACAGTATTTCTAGAAAAATTATAGGATATTTCATTTCGTGATTAATTTGAATCAATAATATGTGTTGGTCAACACCGTTAGTCCAAACAATTCAAAATGGCATATTAACAACCACGAAGGCGTTTCAGTCTGTGTTAAAAGATACATTTTGGATACAAAAATGAAAAAGGAATGAATCCAATTAAGTGGCAAAAAAATATCGGTAGGCCAAATAAAATATCTTTAATACAAATAGATACACCAATAAAATGTTTTTAGTGCAGGGGAGCTAATTTCAAATAAAAACGTTTATTTTTCAAACAATATCCCTGGAGCGCAATCTTGGATTGTATTATTAAGCGACCCTAACTGTCTATAAGCAATACGTCTAGGTACAATGGCGGGTCAACCCAACCAAAACACAATGATATTTGAAGTTCAAATCAAATCAGGGGCGCGCTATATCAAACTAGGCTAGGAAATCAAGAACTGAAGAGAAATTAGTTGACTCAACGATTTAGCTTTATCCAGTATATCTCATGTGCTGTATTCGACAATAAAATGTATACCATGGGAAGTAAATCTGTTCAATAAAACAAAATATGTGCGTCACATGCGGACAGCGAATGGTAATTCATTCGCCATGTGTTTTCGTGGAAAATCACGAAATTCAACCTTCTGTTACCTTTTCAGATATCTCGTTAAAATATTCCAACATGTCACATAAGAGCCTGACTAATACAACAAACATTCAATATATTATGACCAATCTAGACAAATTGGTCAAAAAGGGGCATACTAAAACGCCAGAAGTAGGGGGGGGGGGGTGATATCTTATAATAGCAAGTACTAAATACAATCCAAAGTTTCGCACATATTTCAGCCTACTAGCGATCGCTCTTGACTATCCGAAATACTCCTTCAGACGAAATGCCATTAAAATGCCATATTTTTTTATTCAAAACATTTTTAATAATACAAATGCCGATCATTGTCTTTAACTGTCATTGTAGTTCACTTTTGCAGACCGAAAAGTGACTGCTTGTCTTTACCAACATTTACATTTGCCACAAGATCTTCAAGTTTTTGGGGGAACTTCGGATTTAAGTTTGACGAAGCGATTTCCCCAAACGAGGGATGGAACTTTTCCAAAAATTTACCCAGACCATCTTCAAAAATTTCCCTTCTGTTCTTCTTTAACACTCGAGTCCAAACTGCCATTAGCTCGTGATAACATTCAAACTTTGTCATATCCGGTGGACATCGGACGTTTGGTTGTGCAGTTCTGATTTGTCTTGTGTTGAAAACTTGACCTTAAAGGCAAAAGAGTGAATCAAGCATCTAATTTGCATAGTAACAGCGAACTAGGTAAATAACGTACGCCATTGGAAGGAACATACGATTTCCTTGTGGTTATTTCTAGGTATCTTTCACATTTTTCAGTTGCTTTTCCTTTTGTATAAGATAGCTTGCCAGGCAAGGTAACATTCGTCTACAGCATTGTAAAATCATTTCTCCCTTGAATTATGACATCGATATATATCAACAAACCCTTCATCTAAATTGTCAAAATCGAACTTGACCGCCGTCTTGTCAATTCTAATGCTCACAAGTTTCAACAAAATCCATTAAAAATTGTAGCTTCTATTGCACCTACAGTAAAATTATGACGGATTTTACAAAGTTAAGGGCAATAAATTAAAAGCGTTCATCGAAATAGTAAAGTTCGAATTTGACCCCGCCTTATTAATTCCAATGCTCAAGCCAAGTTTCATCAAAACCCATTGAAAATGCAGCTTCTATTGTACTCACAATCCAATTTGACTCGATTTTACTAAATCAAGGGCAATAATTTAAAAAAATAAAATAAAATAAAAAATAACGTTTATTGAAAAATCGTCCAATTCAAACTTGACCGCGGTCTTCTAAATTCCAATGATCACACCGAGTTTAATCAAACTCCATCGAAAATTGTAGTTTCTATTGCACCCAAAATAAAATATTTTCGTTATTTAACTAAGTCAAAGGTCAAAAACTGTTCATTGAAATAATGTAAATACAAACTTGATAGTCTCCTATTAAATTCAATACTCATAACAAGTTTTATCAAAATCCATTAAAAACTGTAGCTTCTATTGCACCCACAATCAATTTTGAAAGATTTTACTAAGTCAAGGGCAATAACTCACGAACCATTCAGCGAAAATTGTCAAATTCGAATTGACCGCCGTCTTATTATTCCAATGTTCACATCACGTTTCATCAAAATCGTCTAACATCATATAAGTAACTGTACAATTTTATTTTTAGGTAGGCTATGTATTTTGTAAATGGATATGGAAGAAGAAATGACTTACCAGATTCCTGTTTGTCGTCCTGGAAATATGGGTACCAATCTGGTCTCAATATTACACCCTGGGTACAATATAAACATATGGAAACAAATACCACACCGGTCAGGGTTTGTATGTGGATAGGAAACATTATCTCTGAAACAATGTATTGTGTAATTAAAAATAGTTCTAAAATTAGTTCATAGTGCCTTGCTTATTATGCTAAAAACAGGTTCACGCCAGGTTCACGGGCCATGATTCAATGGTCATTTTTTCTGAAGTGTAACAGAAGTTTTAACTCGTTCATTTGTCATGAGGACTTTCGTGGAGGCAGTCATGGACTCTAACTCCCTTACCCAGTTCACTTCATGTCCATTCCTCAAAGCACGTATAGCATACTAGTATATGACTTTAATAAATAAAATGAAGTTAACTATGAAATGAACGCCTATGCTGTGCATAGCAACAGTTGTTAATTTTTTGGTCACGAATTACCCGTAAAAATGAATCGTTCATTCCGATTATGAACTATTATGATTTATATTGAACTAGGCTGCCACCATAATGTTACACGAAAGGGGCGAATATGTGCAATTGTTAATAGAAACGATTTGGTTACGAGATACACTTTACATTTTATCTGTCATATTCTTTAGCATTTCAATTGCTCACCAAATACTAACCATTCTCAAGTTATAATTATCAGACAGTTTAAAAGACAATTTAAGAATGTATTACATTTCGCAGGTTGACTATATAGGATAATGATCGAGGAAGAAAAAGGCCTGAGGAAGGGAAGGCGGCCTTGAGTTGTTTGCCCAACCTTTCTCTCTTGTGGCCTTCGAAAATTAATTGCTATGTTAACATGCTTCTAACAAAGTCCGGGAATTTACACACATTCCCATTGGAATTTTATATTTGATAAGCTATTTATCCGATTTGCTCTCGTCCAAAAAAATCTCAAGAACGATGGATTATTTGAAATCATGATCAATAATACATTTTAGTTTATAGAGAATTTATACTAGCAAACTGTAATTTTATACCTCTTAAATGGAATCCGACTTTCTATATATATATCAGAGTCTTGAGAAAGGACAAGTTGTCATTTTCACATTCAATCGCAGTTAATTCGGGACAAACGTCGGTTTGAAGGCCCAAATATCGACGGTGATGTGCGAACACTATTGCTGATTACTTTTAGCTAAAGAATTCACGATTCTAAGATCAACAACGACTGGTTAAACGAGTAACGAATCTGTTCCTTTAAGACAAAGAAATGAAGAAAGTATTGTTTTCATTAGGCTAGAAGATTGTGATTAATGTGATTGACCAATGAAGCAAGGTGCACATAATCGTCTAGATTGACAGCTATACTTTTTACCATTTTATGTGCCTTATTTCTCATACATGAAAGGTGATGTGTTTCTAACAGAATTCTAAAGGCAAGTTGGTCGCGAAAATCTAGTATTGCTTTCCGTACCACACGGTTATCGGATCTATGATTACGGTGTCCACAAGTATTTACGTTGAAAGTAACGAAAGTCTAAATCATGCTAAGTAAATGGCTTACCTGTTCTAAACGATGTTCACGTCTGATTGACATAGCTTTCAAATTTCGTTCGTTTTATTTCTATCTTTGATAATGGAAAGTGATTTTTTATCCATATTGACAGTATCATATAGCCCCATTCTTCTTCAGTCAGCTCTTAATAGGTACGGATTATTTCATTGTCTTCCGGGCCACGAGAGACATTTTATTGGTGGATTAGGGTGGCGAATCGACATCCCTTCAGCCATTAGGCTTATATTATGAATTGAGGTAATTAAGGCCGCCTACAGTTAAACATAAGCCCAGCATCACGATGTAAACCAGTTAGGGCTTGAGGTATTCGCAAGAGATGTACAATTTTAACTGGCTCATCATTCTGATGTTATTTCAAACCTTCCTCGTATCGTAAGATACAAAATAAGCTCAGCCCATCAAATATGCACATGCCAACTTAAATCGTTTGGCTTATTTCACGGTCTAAAATACAACACATTGAAATATATAAATAGATTGAAATTAAAAGGTATCTTATTTTCTTTTCTTGAAAAAAAAAACCCACCGAAGTGTGTTAAATAAGAGAAAATTTAAGGACAGCAGCATTAAACTACCCATTTTTCATTAATATCTTTTTTAAATATTTCTTTATAATTTTCTGACCAATTAAAAATACTGTTAACAATTAAAACGCTGCTTAAATTAAAGGAAGGAGTAGTATATCCATAATAGTGTTCATATTTATCTAATGTTCTACTTTATCTTCTAAATGTCATTCAAAGATTATAAAATAAGTCAATGTTATAAAAATACATATCAGATATGTTTATTTGAGTATTAAATGACCCAGAACAAGAGATCATATCAAATTTGACAGATTCTGATCATTGAAAGCAAGTGAAGTTATTTGCAGAAAAAAGCCCATAAATACCACATCCAGAAAGGGCTACTGTGTCTTAGCATGAATATAAAATTTTAGTAAGCGTTTTTCAATAATCTTTATGGCAATTACTACGGTTTTAGGATATATACTTATTTTTGTATGTTATTTATGGCAGCAGGTTAATTTACTGATGAATACATTCTCTTATTGGCCAAGTTTAAAATTTTCAATTTTTATGTTCATTCTAAGACGCAGTATCCGTAGCGATATAAACGTTTTAACGTAGCGACAAAAAATATTATTGTGTCATGTGCCCGCGGAATGTAAGTATTTCCACATTGGAAATTTACCTGGCGGAGCGATTGATTAAACTTGACACGTCTGCACTGTAATAATAAAATTTATCAGACATAAATAATATAAAATGATTAGAATTATAGATGTCTAATTATCTGGGGATAAAATGTCCGTTCTATATTATTGGCTTGTATTATAAACCCACACATAAAAGTTCGTTTGCCCAGATCAGTCTCAATCCAAACTTGTTTTCATTTTCACATAATTATTTAGTTAATACACTGAAAACTTGCTAGAATGAGGTGATTGCCTGGTAAGCCTATAAGTTTATTTTTATCGATTTGATCAGGCTTACGCATCGCTAAAAATGTTATGTTAAAGGTTTTCTATCAATGCAACGAAAAAAAAGTTGAATGAAGCTATCCCAATATACCGAAGTACTATAGTATGTGCACAATTCATATTCCTGCGTGCAATTTGCACTCAAGATCCACTCATATGAAATTTTTTGTTCCAAATTTAAACTGGCAATATCTGCCTGCACCAGCACTAATGCTAATCCCCAAACCACAATACAAACGATTTTCCTCTTAAAATGTGGGTTGGACTTACAAGCCGATTATTTCGAAAGTTTGAAAACATTTTGAATTTCTGTTTTTACATTTGAAACAAACGTTAAACATCTTGGGTGAAAATCGGCCTAGTTTTATGTCAATGATTGTAGTCCATGTTATTTTTCGAAGTCCCTCGTTTGGGGTTTTTTACATGGCAATTTTTGACTGATATTTAATCTAGATTTAGAATTTGATGTCTGAAATTGCACTTTCTTACAAATTTTGTGAGATGAAGAGAGATGTACATGTTGGAGGACAATTTTTCACTTTTGGGTTATATGACAGCCAAGCGGATGTTAACAAAATGTAGCGTTCGACTTTCATTTTCATTGTCATAATATTTTGATTCCTTTTATCCAGAACCTAAGTATTGGCCAGGCTTTCAGGTGACATTAGAAAGATTTTAATGAAATTTCTGGAAAATATTATAGAAGGTTAAATTTCGTGAAAATGAGGTAAGTGATGAAGCTCAGTTGGTAATAATACAATTTAGATTTATTCAACAACCATTGGCCCTTAAATGATTAAGTTAGTGAAAGAACACCTGTATTCACCAGCCACCACATCCAGCCACTTCCCTTGACTGTTTGCTTAATACAGGTTTGACTGTATTTACCAAGATGTGCTAAATTTCCGAAGAAGTGTCCTGGTGCCATTTGGTTTATTCTATCATAAAACTAAAAATTCATCTTAAAAACTGGAAATCTGACGATTTGACTAGCTGTCTTAGCAACTTGACAATCCAATTTTTAAAGAAAAAACCCGGTTGATCTTATAAAACATGAAACTGCCATACATGTATTATGAATATCAGTTTCTGTTAAAAAGTTAAAAATTCAGACATAAGAAAACTAAAGAATGGAACAAGCAAGGGAATAAATAAGCAAATAAGCTTCAATAGCTGATAGAGCCTAATTTTACTTATCTATATCGGATCCATCATTGAAATAAGTGGAAATGCCTTCAGTCAAGTATGACGAAAGATGTGAATTTACTACTTGATATCGTAATAACTGCACCAACAGAAAAATAAGACACTGATTTATCTTTTTATGCTTTTAATTAATAGTAGTTGATTTAAACAATATTTATTAAATACAAATTTACATTTCAGTAACACTGATTACACATTAATTGGATTCGGAAAAATGGACAAGGCTTATGTTAATCCGTCTTCATATATATAACAATGCAACACACTTGATACAATATATACAACAGAGTAAAATAAGGAGCGAAGGAGGTGCCAGAGAGTCATGGATTTGATTGCCGTCATGTGTTTCGGGTCGAAAAGCCACAGTCACACGGTCGAATATGTGAATAATTTATCGAGCGATTTAATGTCAGATGGTAATCATATTATCAGCAAACAAAGTGAGAGAACTAAGAACAAATGAATTATAGAGTGTAGATGTTAGTATCAAACAAGGTGAGTTAAGCATGTAGATCCGCGGTTCTCAACCAAGGGCTGAATGGGCTGACTCCAGAGGTGATTGAGCCTGCTATCAGTGTATTTTCAAAATAGGACGATTCCTTCCCCGGAAAATTTTACAAACTAGGAAACCCGGAGAATACATCTGACGCCATTTTGGAAGTCTTTTCCACTGGACCAAATTATCAATTTTCATAGGAAAACCATAGGTTTTCTATGTCCTTTTTCGACATATTCTGCGTTTTACCGACATGGTGGGGGATTATATAGATAATTGGTGAACTGTTAGTGATATTGAGGACTGATCATTACAGCTCACAATGGTAATAGATAATTGGTGAACTGTTAGTGATATTGAGGACTGATCATTACAGCTCACAATGGTAATAGATAATTGGTGAACTGTTAGTGATATTGAGGACTGATCATTACAGCTCACAATGGTAATAGATAATTGGTGAACTGTTAGTGATATTGAGTACTGATCAGTAAAGCTCACAATGATACTAGATAATCAACTTCTAATCAACTAGGAAACCCGGAGAATACATCTGACGCGATTTTGGAAGGCGTTTCTACCGGTCAAATTATCAATTTTCATCGAAAAACCATATGTTTTATATATCCTTTCTGCGTTTTACCGACAAGTTCAGTAAAAATCACTTTTTATGTAGATTAACAGTTTTCGGATAACATCATAACTGACAAATTAAAAAAACGAACAGCTTACTGATAACAACGGTATCGGTTAAACAATCGGTTTTACCAAAGACTCCAGTCATAACCAACTTATACGGACTGATTCCGGTAGTTTCAGTCAAAAAAAACTTTTAATGTTGACAGTTTACTGATAACATCATAACTAACACAAGGTTTTTACTTTTTAGGTTTATTGGTTTTACCGACGATCCCACCTTGCCGTCTTTTTACCTACCGATTCCGCGTTTTAACGACGATTCAGTAAAAGTGGGGCGGGGGGGGGGGTGTCACATCCCCCGTACGCTACGCCCCTGTTGATTGCATCAGCTTGATATGACACTTGATTCAGTTTCTCTTTCTCCTCCGTTGTGTCAGCTTGTGATTCATTATCAAACTGGATTTTGCACTGTCACAATGCCTCCGAAAAACGCAAGTATCAAGAAGATTATGTTTCATTCGGATTCAAGGCTCTGAAAGATCGGGATTGTGGAGAGAAAGTTCGGTGTTTTATTTGTGGCAAGATATTGTGCAATGATAGTATGAAACCATCAGCACTCCTTAGTCATCTGAAATCAACGCACATTGCACATGAAAATGACACAAAGGAGATGATTCAGAAAACGGCTCGTTTTGAAGCTTCAGGTATATTGATAAAGCACAGCTTTGCCGCTCCAAAAAAAGCCAGTACTAGAAGCTGCCTACAAGGTTGCGTACCGCATTGCTAAGGATAACAGGTCCCACACAATTGGGGAAACATTGTAAAAAATTGGTAAAACCCTGCGCCTTGGACATGGTTGAAATTGTATGTGGGAAAGAACAGCGGCCAATGATCGAAAAGATTCCTCTTGTCAGATGATTCAGTCTGCCTTCGAATCGATCGGACGTCCTTGCCCAAGTAATTAATCAAATAAATTCAGTATTACAAATTCAGTATGCAGCTTGATGAATAGACTGACTGCACCAACCTTAGCCAGATATTGGTTTTTGTCCGTTATTTTCACGAGAGAAGATGTCTTCCGCCTCGTCACAGAATTCAATGCCACCGGCTATGCTGGGTAACAGATCTGGGTTTACGAATATGAAGTGCTCCTGTTCCAGATCGAAGTACGATGGTTATCGCGCGGTAGAGTGCTGAATCGAGTGATGGAACTACGCACGGAAATAGAACAATTCTGAGGAAGAAAAATGTCTGTACAAAAAAGATGCGTGAACTGGATTTTGTCTTAAAACTTGCATTTAGCGACGTGCTTCTCGCGGCAATTTTTCTACTCTGGATGAAAACAATGTTAGAGGACACCCCCGAACAAGTGAAAGCGGACGTATGCAATCATTTAAAGACGCTTGCGGATTCATTTGAAAATTACTTCAAGCATGACAATGCCATAGCAGACAATCAGTGGATTAGAAATCCATTCTCGTTTGAAATGGACGACGATTATCCACTGAAAGACGATTTGATTGAGCTGAAATCCACAGCGTTGTTGCAGCAGGCGTTTTACAATTCAAACTCAGGGGATACATTTTGGTCCAGAAATGAGGTGCGAATCGGATTCCCTTCTTTAGCGTCGTTAAATTCATACCCTTTGTGACTACATATCTCTTCGAAGCTGGTTTCTCCGCGATGTTGACGATCAAAACTAAATATTGGAATAGGCTGGATGTGCGCAACGACGCTTAGCTCTATTCGATCCCTCGCATCGGAAATTGATTGAAGACAAACAAGAACAAGTGTCTCATTGAATATCATTGGATGTCTGAATAAGCAAGTATTGAGCCTCGTGCCTGAATGTGCAAGCATGAATCACCGTGTCAAATTGTCAAGAACAAGTGCAACATTGAATATCATGGGATGTCTGAATGAGCAAGTGTCTCATTGAGCCTCGTGCCAGAATGTGCAAGCATGAATCACCGTGTCAAATTGTCAAGAACAAGTGCCACATTGAATATCATTGGATGTCCTGAATGAACAGCAATATAGTTTTTTTTTATATTATATGGCGTTCAATCATCTATAATTGGTCAAGGGAGATGGTGAATGTGACTGTGAAGGAATGGCTTGGGGGTGGATGGTACGAGGATCTGTAGTGTTTACGGGTGGACAAATGACGACTTCATCATTTAATCGAGTAGATAAAGTAGCTCGACCGTATTCAACGTACGTGGTATATGGATTCAATTATAACATGGCCTGATTCTCCTTGTATCGGTATAGTAGGATTACACATATGTATGGATATATGCATATATTGTGCCTTGATAAGCCGATAAACAATGTAAAATAATGAATATTTTAACTTCTAAAATTGTATAAGTAAATGGTTAGTTAGATAGCAGGCTACCATACAAATGTATTTTGCTCATTGTGTGGGTGATGTAATTCACAGAAAACATGAAACATCAATGGTTGAATTATAACAGATTTAAACTTATATCATGTCAGACTAATATGTTTATCAAACACAAACAGATTGAAGAAAATTCTATGATATCAAACAGAATACAGTTAAATCTAATATGAAATCACACAGATTGCAGTTAAAAGTTATTTGACATAAAACTCAAACAGATTGCTGTTAAATCTAATGATATCAATCAGATTGCTGTTAAATCTAATGATATCAAACAGATTGCAGTTATAACTTATGTTATATCAAACACAAACAGATTGCAGTAAAAACTTAGATGTTAATATACAGGTATAAAAATAAATAGAATTAATAATAACATCAGATCTATTAAAGTGACACTGCCTCTTAGAATGGACATAAAATTTTAGTTCTCAAGAATGGTCAATATGAGTATATATTCATCACTGAACTTCCCAGGTATTATAAAGAAACAGAATCCCTGTAAAATCTGGAAAACTAAGAGAAATAAGTAATTAATACAAAACAATTAATCAAGTTTTTCGGATCTATTCATAGCAGCAGGTATATCTACTGATGAATATAATATGCTCTTATTGGCCAATATAAAATTAAAATTTTATGTTCATTCTCAGACACAGTATTCCTTTAGCTTGTAAGTAAATGGAATGTACACACATACAACTGTTTATATAAAATACCATAATTTAACAATTAAACAATAACAATTTATTTTGTTATTTTAAAGGTGAAATTATTTGAATAAAACATTGATCTAATGTAGCCGTCCAACAAAGCTAATAATTGTCAATTTAAAGAATATTGATAAAATGTAAAGAAAGGGTGAAAAAATGTAGGTAATTGTGCAAAAGCTTTGAACATTTGTAAAATTCAACCAAGGCATTGAGTTTTCTTTCAATGTAAGTTATAAAGGTCTAAGCAGATGTAAGCAAAAAATAAAAATATAATAAGCATACACAAAACAATATTTGTTTTCTTTTACTATATAAAATCTGTTTACACATTTCTTAGCACATATTCTAGTTAAAAGCAGAACACTCCATTCAGATTACATAAATACATTGTCCCCTTTAAATTTAGGTAGTTTAAGTACAATGAATATAACATAGGTCTGATTTGTAGTTCCAATGAATATTCTTCATTATACCTTAAAACAGAATATATCTAAACTTGTATATCTTATATACACATTACTTCAAAGTTATATACCATGGTAATTGTCTTTATAATTTCTTTACCAGTTAATATTGTTTATCAACAGAATATTTCAGATTAAGTCCAAATTTTCTGTAAACTGGTAGAAGAACCAAACATCTGAATTTTAATCATTCCAAAGAACAACACACCTATACCTTTGTGACCTTTAACGGTTAAAATTTTTTCCTGCATCACCTGCTCAGTATATTGTTGATTTTATTCAAAAACTGTTCCCAGATCATCAGCAGAGACCTCATCAGTTTCAACCTTAACACCTGGTTTATGAAAATCAGCCTCTGAAAATGCACCTTGTCCTCTATGAGTGGTGTAAGGTGAAGGGTCAGAAACAAATTTCGGTCTGGCCAAACCAACACAATTATTTGTTACCCTCAATTTTAATTTATGTTCCATTTTATATCTTTCTTGTTCTGCTATTTTCATTTTTTCCATAGCTTCCTATAAAATAAATATGTAGATTAGGAAATTTAGTTTTTGTAAATCCAAAGAACAATTTCACCCCCTCTAACCCTAAAGCTCTATTCACAATCTTAGTAAGAAGACTAACAAAACTACAACCGGTAATTGCAGAAGTTTATAAATTGTAGTTACCTCCCCTTATATGATCTACTTACATTGAGTTTTATATCAGCATCACTTCTTTCCTTCTTCAACTCTTCTAATTTCATCTGTGCATCTCTAATCATTTGTTCTTGTTGTTGACGTTTATTTTCTAAATCTACCCTCTGATGTCTCTCTTCATCTAATAGTTTATCTTGTTCTTCTTTAATCTTCTCTAATTCTTTTCTTTTAGCAAACTCTTCTTCTAATATTCTAAATCAAAAAGCTTTTAATATCATAAAATGAAATTAGAATATCGTCTACACTATTACAAATGTGAGCAGACTGGAAAATCTGCCGCCAGAGAATGCTTCCATTGAATGGATGACACTTCCTATCTTTGTTCTAATAGTAGATGTAGATTTACTCAGATTGTCTAAAAAAATGCTAACCTTGACTGTAGATTTCGAACAATTTCTTCATCTCGTTTTGCTTGCCTTTCATCTTCTAATAATTTCTCTAATTCTGCTTTAATCTCTTGTAATTCTCTTAATCTTTCTTGTTCAGCTAATCTTAATTGTTCTTCTTCTCTTAGCTTTGCTTCAATTTCTTCCCTTGCCTAAATAATAATAAAATATAGAGCAAACTTGACTATATTTCTCTTTTATTTCTAAATAAAAGTAAGAAAGAAACAACCAATTTTTAAAAGAATAACTTCTTCACAAGAATACTGTCTACCAGGTGGTCTTTTGCCAAAAGACGATCCACACCCCATTTACAACTGAGTTGACACTGAATAATAGTGAAATATGACTTATTTAAAGTCACCAAACAGCAGAGATGACCTCCTGTCCTAACAAAAACTAGCAAATGAGGCCATGTAAAGATTCTAATGCCTTAAATGATGGAATTACTGCCATTCTAATAAAAAAATAAATATGGATTTTGTCATGAAGTGATATATCTATCATCATGTGGATATATATTTCTTATATATCTGTTCTAGCTCAATACAACATGTACATTGTAACTGCCATGTGTATTATGATGAGGTACCTACCAGTTTTTCAGATTCCAATTCTTTCTTTCTTTTCTCTAACAATTCTTGATCTTGAAGA
Source organism: Nipponacmea schrenckii (assembly GCA_030562195.1). Lineage (NCBI taxonomy): Eukaryota > Metazoa > Mollusca > Gastropoda > Lottiidae > Nipponacmea > Nipponacmea schrenckii. Next base: position 12,999,069 of record CM060201.1, read on the forward strand.
TTTCTCTTAAATATAAAAACATACATTGAGTTCACTATATGAATACAAGGACAGAATCTAGAATACAAGGACAGAATCTAGAATACAAGGACAGAATCTAGAATACAAGGACAGAATCTAGAATACAAGGACAGAATCTAAATTACAAGGACAAAATCTAGAATACAAGGACAGAATCTAGTTATAAATTGTATTGTTTTGAGAATAACTATGACGAGGAAATTACCCTCTATCTGAAACGCAATTAGTTTCTAAGTGACCGGTGATATTAGTCCCAGTGAAAATCTCAATCCAACTAGATGGAGGTTGTTATAGATTCCATAATATATGTCTTCTAATATTATCCAAAAAAATTTGTACATACCAATCTTTGCTCTTCTAATTCTCTTTTCTGTCTTTCAATCAATTCTTGTTCCTGTTGTTTTTTTAATTCATCCTCAGCAGTTGCTTTCCTTCTATTTTCTCTTTCTTCTTTTCTTTCTTTCCAAGATTGATATTGGAAATTATAATCCTCTCCAGAATGCTTGATTGCTTTCTGGATTGCTGTGAAAATAAAAACGAAACTTTTGATTTAATATTCCACTAGTTGACATTCTACTTGATTGGTAAGGGCCCAAAAAATCTCCTCAGGATCAGACTTATGATTGGTAACGCTCCTGTGGTGTTTAAATATTAATCTATTGTAGGTTTTTATTCGCTCTGTTTGTGGTCCAGAACAAGTAAGATGACCCAATGCACTCTCTGCTGTTTCTGTCTGTGATAGAAGTGATGTGGCGACGTTCTAGATAGAACGCCATGCATGCGCAGAGGATTAAACCTATGATAACCTTGGCAATCATGACACTCTATATTTTAATTTTTGTTTTGTAATTTATCTACACATCAGAAATTGTGCTGAATAGTCTGAATATTACATCATTAGAGATTAACAAAATATAGTACAAGTTGCTTCCCCTGAGTTGTTTCCTTAAATCACCAAAACCATGTTAATAGAAAAATGCAATCTCTCTGAAAATTATATTGCATGCATTTTCTAAATCAGTGATATTCATTGATGATTAATTACCTGAGATCCATTCATTCCGTGAACGAAGATCAGGGGCACATAACTCATAATTTTTACCAGGTACTTTTACAAGGAATCTGTTGGGTTTACTGCCTGGTTTGTCTGGGATGGACTAGGTTAAAATATACACAAACATGCAAAAATATAATCATAAAACATGCAATGAACCTCCCTCCCCCACAAAAAACAAAAACATAATAAGGATAATCTTATGAATAAAAGATTTCTGTGCATGACATGATGTAGATGAAAAAAAAAAAATTATAATCCTATTCTCAATTAGACTGGTGGGAAACTGAACTCTAAATAGTTATACTAAGGAAAACATAAATATTAAATTCAGGAAATAAAAGAAAACACAATAACCATGCAGTTTAAAGAAAGACCTGCACCAACCTCGACTTTAGTTTCAGTATTGATTTCAATATTGCCTTTAGAATCTATATCCTCTTCTTTACCATTACCTAAATATGGTGATGTATAGTACATTAAACATTTACAATACAGTATAAACCACCTTTCTTTCCATGTAGTAACACGATTACCATACTTAACTAAATAGCCCTGAAATATAGACATTTACAATATGATATAAAGATCAACAATATAACAGATTTATTATATAATATAAAATAGATTTACAGTATGAAGTAAAAGATTTACAATATTAAATAAAAATATGTACAGTAAATTCTAAACATTTTTAGGATATGTAAACATTTAAATGTCCTTGCAAACACATAAATATCTTCACACAAAAAGTAAAGAATTAATACCAAAACAACAAACCTTCTTTAATATATCATGAAGGATATCATTTCTAATCTCTTTAATACCATGTGAAAGATCATTACCAGGTTCAGGAAAGACTGGTTCAATGTATTGTACAAATGACACAAAATCTACTAATACAACATCATTATTATTAATTTTCCATCTTCCTAATTCACACAGACCTAATGTCTGACAAAGCAACTGTATAATTCTTCGTACTTCTTCAATGTCAATTCTCAATGGCAGCAGTAATTGTCCATTGGCGCCGATTTCAGAGAAAAAGTTAAAAATTTGCCACAATTTGTAAATATCATCTTGTGACAAGCCTTCTCTAGTTTTCTGTGATTCGAATTGTTTATAATATTTTTTCTCACATAACAACCAACAAATGTTTTCTACTTTATCAACACTGTTCTTCTGATTATCTACATTCAACTTTTCTACCTCCTTTAACACCTTTTCTTCAAAAACACTGAAGAATTCCTCAAAATTTAAATCACTTTCTTCCTTTTCATTGAGAATTTCTTCTGTTTTTACTTTACCAAAGGCTTGTCCAATATTATTACTGAGAACCTTAAATAAAAAAGTAAAATTGAATGAAATGACATCAATCAATACCTCTCAATCCAATGTGCAATCTTATAAAAAGATCTTGAATCTAATATCATAACTGGTTGGAGTTCATAGCCAGCCGAATAACCAACATTTTGGATATCAAGTTGAATTACTCTGTGAGAGGAAAAATAGTGGCATATGTAACTTGAAAATTAAAATTAAATTAATCTAGATTGTTCTGTTATTGTAATGTGACGTATATATATTACAATATGTTCAAAAAGTTTAAGTTCCAATTATGATAATTATTACAAAACATTCATGGCATTGAAACAGTTTACAGTTGGATACTATCCAGCACAGCACCATAGTTTTGTCATCAACAAAACATTATTAAAAAAAAGACCAATTGAGGAAAAAATAAAACAGCCTTGATATCAACCCAATAATGTGTATATTAAATAAAATAATATGCACTACAATAGATAGTATTTGAAAGATTGTCATTGTATATGACATGCATATAATTTTTCAGGTAGTATATTCAGTTTCAAATTTATTCATAGCCATATGTTATTTTGTTCAATAACCTCACATGGCTGTATATACTTACAATGCAAACAATGCATGAGCCTTGTAGCTAGCATTTCAAAAAAAAGTTTGACCTTTCATTTTGTTCTTATGTGCTACACATTGCTGAGCTCTAACAATTTGTTGTTTGTTGTTTTTCTAGACTTTTTATGTGTATGGGATAGCATCAATTGACACCATTCTAAATTTCGACCAGCTGTCTATAGTTCTTTCAATTGCATAAAAACTAAGTGTTTTATGGCTTCACTATTGCTAGAGCTGCTAATGTTATATAGCTATGTAAAAAGCTTAGTTTCAGAGGAATTGCAAGATCAACTTACAGATGACCAATTGGAAATTCAAATAGTTATGTACTAATTGAAACTATCAGTATCCCTGATAAACAATATTAAGAAAAACTCAACAATCTTATTAACTAGATTGGATTTTAGTCATATTTATTTATTTATAATTGGTCTAGAATATGAGTCATAAACTAAGCCTAATAGAGGAAGACAATATATGATTTGACATGTATGAACAACACATTGCTCTTTTAAAGTGACAGTTATACAGCTAAAGAAGGCAAGAACACATACATGTGTCAAATAATAACAAATTATGATGTAAAATATGATAATGAGATAGGTGTGTAATTCTATTTATATACACTGAAAGGAAATTACTTATATAACATAATATATTGAATAAATATCAGAGGTCACTGATGAGTCAGTTGCTGACCTCTAATTGTCATGAAATAATATTCCTATTTTAAAAACACTTGACTGACATATGTTCTTTGAAATTTCAATCTTTTTCTCAACCGAAGACAAAAAGCTAGGCATGCATTTCAGAGTAAATGAACTCAAAATCAATCTGAAAATAACCCCATATTTCTACATTGATATATTTCTTTTCACAATTTTTTTATTGGAAAAACAATTTATTGCTGATGAGTCCAAGTTAGGGAAAGATATTTTTTAAGTGGGGCTTACTGCACCAGACATTTTAGAACTAAAAGATGATAAATTGAGAAGGGGGAATGGGGAGTGATGTGAAGCTGGACTAATCAAGTGCTAATAATATATTAAATTCAAGTCAAATGACAAAGAAAGATACTATTATATAAAATAAAATTCAAATAAAATTGTATTTCAATGAGAAATGGTTGTCTTCCTATAATTAAAGTAGCACATTTGAATGAGGTTTGTAATATCCTGTACAGTATTGTTCAATTTTAGTCAGGAAGTATCCAGTTTGCTTGAATTTATACACAATGAATCACAAATAATTAAAGACCTTATTACCCAGTTGTTTGACTAGGCCTAGAGGGATACAAATATGGTGAAATACGTCATTCTGGATTGATTTTATGTATATGTTAAATATCACCACCTATCCTTATTGTAATATTACACACATTTATTATTTTCTAAACATGGGAATTGTTTAATAACTAAGGAATTACAAACACTCTAAAAAAGTTTTTTCTTTACATGAAGTAATCAGGGTACAAACTAGGCCCATAACCTTTCTGGTGTTTTGACCAGCAAGGTCCTCTTTTGAAAAATTAACAATATCAGTCAGTTATTTTGGAGCTTATGTTTAACATGACTGGCAAGTACATCTAGTAATCTAGTTTTATGAATCAATCAATAACTGCATTTAAAAAACTGCTGACAAGAATTATCAGAATATTTACCTTTTAATTTGAGAAATTTTGACAAGTTACTGGACTTACATTTATCAATGAAATTTTATATCTGATTATACCTGTTTAATTGAGTCAATTGAAGTGGTTAGATCACATTTTGGATATTCAATAAATATTCTTGTAATAAAACCTTTGATCTTTTTTTTATATTCTAGCTGATGATTATAATCCAGTCAATAATCTTTACAATTTGGCAATATCACAAGATTGAAAGCAATCTCACAGTTGGCTCAATCAAACTGTATTTAATAGTGAAGTATAACTCTATTTCAATATTCAATTTTATTATTAGTTTACATAAGTAAATATCCTTGTCATTGAGATAAGAGATCTATTGTATATATCTTTCTTTTTTATATATTAACTTCCTTCTCCAAGAAGGAATATTCAAGGCAATTTGATTGTCATGTGCTTGATTATTGGCTGTAAGTTTGCACCCCTTCAAATGTTGAAGTGTTTAGGTGCTGAAGTATTCACAGCAATTCATAATCACTGTCATTAGAATAGGCACAATGTCAACTTTGACGTCTGAAACACTTTCAATACCGGTTTACCAAAAGTATCGAATTCTAAACTCTGTCAGAAGATATTTGTTTAATTGGAACTGATAAAACTTCTTGATATTCCTCATATTCTAACATTACTACTTTGAACATTACATCAGTGTAACAGATATAATTGTAAGACAGATAGATAGAAAAGGCTAATATATAAAGGCACTACCGCCTACCGGTAGAGGCCTGCATTTTACTTAGTTTAGACTGTGTCTATTGAACTGAAATTGAGATTTTAGATTACAGATAGAAATAGTTGTTTTAAAGTCTCTTTTTGATAAAAAAAATATCATAAAACTAAACTTATCAGTAGAAAGTCAGACTATAGACCTATTCATGCAGTTGTATGGGCTATTATTAGGCCTATACTCCTACTATAAATTGCGATATATACGTAACTGACCTAATTAAAAACAATAAATAACGCAACAAATCCAGTATCCGAAGTATGTTTTGTATTTGAAAATAAAAAGAAATTTGAAATCATTTAAAAATTAACATTACCTTCAACCGAGTTTTTTGAACCTTTCCAGAATTTGTTATATCTAAAGCATTAAATGCGTGCCATAAGTTTTTCTGTATATCCCTCAGCGCCATTTTGACATTAGAGTAGCCACGTGATACTTTGTTATCACACGTGACATTAATGTGGTAGGATTTTTCTTAAAGACTTTTTTTTTTTTATTAAAGAATGAATTCTTAATCTTTTATATTTGTTTTCAAAAGTTCTATTTATCACAAAGAATCCAAAAGCGGGAAAGTAAATAAATATACTTTTTCTGGGGTAGGCTAGGCTAGCGCTAACAATCAACATCGTGATATTTTTTGTAAACATAAACATGGATGATGTGATGTATGTGGCAAATCTTTAACAGTTAAAATCTCTATCATAAATGAATTTAGTCTAGTATAAGCAGATTTATATTTCGTATGCAGTCAAATTGCAAGTAATGACATGCAATGAAGAAAATTGTATGATTTTATTCAATGTTGTAAAGGTATAAGTGTGTTTCTTTGATGTAACCCTTAAATTATTGCCATCTTTTTTTATTTTTAGCAATAATCTATAATGCTGCAGAATTTTTTGAAGAACTTTAATTTTACATCTGCACGACAAATACTTAAAAGATTCCATTCCAAAGATGTGAGGAAGTTGATAAAACAACATACTGAGATTAGCAGAGATCACTTAACACCAGAGATAGCTCTTCATCTTATAACAAAAAATTGCCAACTGTGGCACTCTCATCCCGATACCTGTCCTTTTAATGACCCTTTCTGGGCCTTTTATTGGCCTGGAGGTCAAGTTCTCTCTAGGTACGTTTTGGATAGTTTTGAATATTTTGACTGGTTACTTAAGGCATACAATTTTAATTGTTGTCAGCTGTAACATAGAGAAAAAACCTTTATCAGACATATCTTTATTGCAGGTATATTCTAGATAATAAAGAATTATTTGAAGAAAAGACAATAATAGACATTGGTTCTGGATGTGGTGCTACATCGATTGCTTGTAATCTTGTTGGTGCTAAACATGTTATAGCTAATGATATAGATTATGGTAGGTATTATACACAATTCAAATGTTTCTCAAAAAATTTTTTTTCAGAATTTGTTTATGAATAAGAGAATAATAGCTAAATTTTATAGTTTAACTGGGTCAGAGAGATTGCAACTAGGCAATTTTCTCAGCAAATATTGTTGTGGACATGATCACTAACCTTTATTTAACATAATGTTTGATGTCATAATGATCATAGTATCAAAATTGAGTATTTCCATAGATTGCCATATTGTATAAGCAATGGCTGGGGACACACAAATAATATTATATTGTCTCAGATGTATAAATTTCATTTTTTGTTCTTTTAGTTGCTTGTGAATGTATAGAATTAAATAGTGATTTAAACAAGACATCAATAACCACATCAACAGTTAATCTTATGGGACAGAATTTAGATTGTGATGTTTTATTATTAGGAGACATGTTTTATGATGAAATAACATCTAACAATATCAGTGATTGGTTAGATTTGATAGGGTCATGCCCCACAACCATTCTAATTGGAGATCCAGGTCGTCACTCATTTCAAAATCATCATATGAAAAGCAAGTTAGAAATAGTTGGGACTTATGATTTGCCTGCAAGTTGTTCATCAGAAAATAATGGTTTTACTTATGCCAGCGTTTGGAGGTATAAGCAATCTTGATAATAAATTCTTAAACTAAAAATAAAAGTATTGTATAAAAATAATTTATTTCTAGAGTTATGTATTTAATTTATTTGACAAAGAAGCATGTTGAAACATTCATGGATATCAACAATTCTCATACAAAGTAAGATACATGTATATAATATTAAATGCTGATAGATATACACACTAATGCCAATAACTCCCATAGAAGGTCAATTTACACACATTACATAAATATAACAAGATAGATTGCCAGGTAAGGTAGTAAATGCTCACTGGAAGCATTGAATTTGAACAAAAAGTACAGCACAGTAACAATCACCAAAATGAAATTTTCAACCTTCAATCATACACTTCTTTCTCGGGGTGATAAATTTATAATATTACTAAGTAAGGGATAGAGGCCGAAAACTGTCTATGTTAGAGAGAGGACAGTTTGTGAGGGGTGTTTGAGGACTCTATCTTACTTTAATAATAACCCTACAAAGTTAAACTAATTGTAATTAACACAACTCATTGATTGATTAATAGTTATGTGGGTTCAGATTGTGATTTAGACTGTGGCAAACATACTCTGCATTTGTCTTCTACACACAATGTATTCATCAAGTGAAAATGATATATTTATAATTCAATCCACCTTTAGAAATACATCCCAAGTCGAGCCAATAGATAATATTTAGTATGAACAACCTAATTTCCAAATACAGAGAGACCTTTTTTCTGATATTTCATCTCATGATAACAAAGTATGAGCAAACGAACTCTAATGCCACAACAATTAGGTTTAGCAAACCTTTGGAAAAAAACTGACATAGATGCGATTGTTAACAAAGGCCTATCAGAAAAAAACAGAATCAAAAACACATTGTATTTCACTTTATCAAATGGGAACGTTGTAAATAAAACTGAATATATAATTGAATTACTTTGTCAGTGAAAAGATAGAAGGTCCAAACAACTAAAAAATAATGGACACTTTTTTTTAAAAATAATGGACACTTTTTAAAAAATAATGGACATTTAGTGAACAATTTTCATGAAATAGTGGACAGTTAGTGAGTAGTTCAAACAACACTCATACATTCTACTAGAGAATGGATAAATACAACGAAGGATGACGTCATAGCTATTATTTAAGTTTCATTAAAATCTGAATTGTGCATTCTAGAGGGTTGACAAGCAATTGTTATCAAACCCACAGACAGACATGGTTGAGGACAATATAACTTAATAATAACTTAATAATTTGTAAACTTAATAAAATAGCAAATATAACCATGAATTACGGAAGATATTCACACTATATTGATTTACATAGCACTATATTAAATATTAGTTTAACATGAATTGTTAAAGCAATAGCTACAGTTATTAGTAAATATAACAAACTAACAAAAAAATATTGAATTTATTTCCAGATAAATTTATGGGTTCAATTAAAAAAGAATCTGACAAAACTGTAGTATAAAAATGAACACAAAGCTATGTGTTAAATGTGAAATAACATCTATGAATGCATAGTATTTTATTTTTTAAATATTTTTTACAATCTAGAATTTACGGATTTTGCATATTCCATTTTAGCAATTGATCTAAGATGTACTTCATCAGGACCATCTGCTAGTCTTAACACACGAGCCCAGGTAAAAAATGATGCTAGAGGAAAGTCTGAGTTGACACCAGCTCCACCATGTGCCTGTAAAGTAAAACAGATTTATTTTCTTCTGCTATAATGGAAAGCTGGGTTACTTTCACAACAATGCCTGATGTTAATATAATGATCTGCTAGGGTTTGGTATCAAGGTCTATTTTAATGTGGGCGTATAAAAAATTGATGCCTATATGTGACTTAAACACTCAAAGAACACATCTACTAAATGTCATATGTCAAAGCCTACATACTTTGAAAACAACTTTTGAGAGAAAGGGTAATATTCAAAAAAGAATATCAGAACTAATGCAATACCTGTATTGCCCTATCTATAACAGTTTGTGCCATATTAGGTACAGCTACTTTTATCATAGCAATTTCAGGGGCAGCCACCTAAAAAAGTTCAAAAGAGAAACACAACTTAAATAAACAAAAATGAATGAAAATTCTTAAAGGCATTTGGGTCCTTTACTCTGACTATTGTGTGAAATATTTTAGTATTAAGTATGTTATAGTATATAAATCACAATATTATCTATGTGGACTGAAGATCAGTGTGAAAAATCTGTGTTGCCACTGACACATAATGTTATAGTATTTGGAGCTCAAATTCAGTTATTATTTCATTTACAAAAATACTGCTCAAAGAAAAGAATTCAAAAGCTCAGACTTTAAAATGTTTGCTACAGCTTGTTTTGTCGCTTTAATCAAATAATAAATAAAGAAGTCATACCTTATTACCATAAACATCCATCATATGAGCAGCTTTTAAAACTAATAATCTGGCTTGCTCTATTTCCATTCTTGATTTAGCTACATCAGATTGAATAGTTCCCTGAGCTGCTAATGGTTTACCAAATGCTATCCTTGCCTTTGTCTGAAAAGATCAGTAAAATCCCTATATCGCTCATGAATATTCATGTTTCAGTATATTCCTTTCATTACAACATTATGTATCAGTCTGTGAATTAAAATTTTTGAAGACCTGAATTTCAATTCATATTTTCATCTCATAACATATAACCCATAATTGTTGGCAACAAATAAATTTTATTCAAAATAAATTATATTTACTCTAGCAACCATCAAATCCAAAGCTCTCTCAGCATGTCCGATTAATCTCATACAATGATGAATTCTGCCAGGACCCAGACGACCTTGAGCTATTTCAAATCCACGACCTTCACCCAACAACAAATTATCAGCTGGGACTCGTACATTCTCAAACAATACTTCTGCATGACCATCTGGAAAACAATCAAAGTTGGCTATGTAGTTTGTCTACTTTTGTTCACAAGATGAAACAAAGTATAATACTTTTAGTACAAATGATTTTAAACTACTGTAATATAAATCACTTGAAATTGAATTGCAAAATACATGAAGAAGCATTAAACCAATAATTTCTCTAAAAAAACCTCAAATAAAAAAGCTTAATGTTGATGTATTATATACCCAAAAAGAATTGAAAACTTGTGAGGCAATTAAAAAGAAGAATGACTTACGAGGTGCATCATCATAACCAAATACTAATAATGGACGTATAATTTGAACACCTGGAGCATCCATTGGTACTATAATCATACTTTGTTGTTTATGTTTAGCTACACCTGTATCAGTTTTACCCATAAATATACACATTTTACACCTTGGATCAGTAGCTCCTGTAAATTGATGCACATGATTTTTTTTTATGATTGCCATATGTAAATAAATCGAAGGAACTTACCTGATAAAAACCTGAATAGATCAAGGAAATTTCACCTTATAATATTGTTTTATATAATATCCTTACAATATGCACCAGTTTATATGCTTAGAGTGATGTTCCATCAAAATTTACATTGAGAAATACCACATTTACCACAAAATTTATTATAAAGGTACCGGTATTTTGTGAAAAAGAGCCCAAAATGAAGCCCTCGATTGTTTCTTGGAACATCATTGGATAAATGAATGTAAGATAGCTTGCCAGGCAAGGTAACATACGCCCACTGATAGCTTTGATTGTAAAAGTAAAAGTCCAATTACAGCTGGTTCCTGATTTACAAGGAACTTGGAAGTTAACTATATTGTATTGCATTCAGTAAAAAAATCAAAAAGCATTTGTTGACAAACAGAACAATTTGAAATTCCCAGAATTCCAGGAATTCTTTTTGGAATCCTACCAAAATCTTCTTCTTCCTTGGTTGGTATTAAAGAAGTTTTTAGTTTATAGAATATAGTTTGTACAGTGTCCACAAGAAATGGTTGAAAGACAGAACAAATTTTGAAATCCAAAGTTCCAGAATTGAAGGAATTTCTTTCATAATCAAACAAAAATCAATAGGGGTCTGCCTTAGATGATAATGAACAAGTATGAGAAAATTCTATAAAAACTGTAGTCTCTACAGTGTCCACAAACAAACGGGCTGACAGACGAACAGACGGATGGACAGGGGCAACAACATTATACTTCCGAATTTCCATTTGGGTATATAAAAAACTGTACTTCCTGCATTGTCTACAAGCAATTGACGACACACAGAAAACTTTAAATTCCAAGTCCCAGAATTCCAGGAATTTTTCCAAGTCACAGAATTCCAGGAATTCTTTTCGTAATCAGACCAAAATGTATATTGGTTTTTCCTTGAGTGATAATAAACATATTGTATACAAAGTTTCAAAGAGATCCCAGGAATTTTTCCAAGTCACAGAATTCCAGACAGGGGCGACAACAATATACGTCCATATTTCTATGTGGGCATATAAAAACAAAGTTTCAAAGAGATCTATCAAAAACTGTAGTCTCTAGAGTGCCAACAAGCAATTGTAGACAGACAGAACAACTTCGAATTCCAAGTCCCAGAATTCCAGGAATTTTTTTTGGAATTATACCAAAATCGATAGGGGTCTTCATTGAATGATAATAAACATATATACCAAGTTTCAAGAAAATCCAATAAAAACTGTAGTCTCCACAGTGTCCACAAACAATTGTTGACAGACGGATGACAAACAGTACAATTTGAAATTCCAAGTTCCAGAATTCCAGGAATTTTTTTCAGAATCATATCAAAATCAATAGGGGTCTTCCTTGGATGGTAATAAACAAATATACCAAGTTACAAAAAGATTCATAAAGAAATGGAGTCTCTACAGTGTCCACAAGCTTTTGTTTACAAACAGAACAATTTGAAATTCAAATCCAAGAATTCCAGGAATTTTTTTCGGAATCATACCAAAATCAATAGGGGTCTTCATTGAATGATAATAAACATGTATACCAAGTTTCAAGAAAATCCAATGAAACCTGTAGTCTCCACAGTGTCCACAAACAATTATTGACAGACGGATGACAAACAGTACAATTCGAAATTCCAAGTCCCAGAATTCCAGGAATTTTTTTCAGAATCATATCAAAATCAATAGGGTTCTTCCTTGGATGGTTATAAACAAATATACCAAGTTACAAAAAGATTCATAAAAAAATGGAGTCTCTACAGTGTCCACAAGCTTTTGTTATCAAACAGAACAATTTGAAATTCAAAGTTCAAGAATTCCAGGATTTTTTTTCGGAATCATACCAAAATCGATAGGGGTCTTCGTTGAATGGTAATAAACATGTATACCAAGTTTCAAGAAGATCCAATAAAAACTGTAGTCTCTACAGTGTCCACAAACAATTGTTGACAGACGGATGAGAAACAGTACATTCGAAATTCCAAGTTCCAGAATTCCAGGAATTTTTTTCAGAATCATATCAAAATCAATAGGGGTCTTCCTTGGATGGTAATAAACAAATATACCAAGTTACAAAAAGATTCATAAAGAAATGGAGTCTCTACAGTGTCCACAAGCTTTTGTTTACAAACAGAACAATTTGAAATTCAAAGTCCAAGAATTCCAGGAATTTTTTTCGGAATCATACCAAAATCGATAGGGTTCTTCCTTGAGTGATTATAAACAAGTATACCAAGTTTCAAGAAATTCCAATAAAAACTGTAGTCTCTACAGTGTCCACAAACAATTGTTGACAGACGGACCGACGGACCAACGGACCGACGGACCAACGGACCGACGGACCAACGGACCGACGGACAGGGGCGACAACAATATACGTCCACATTTCTATGTGGGCGTATAAAAACAAACCTGATGTCCACCATTTATGTCCATTAATAATATAACTATTACCATCTTTTCTAATAGAAGCTTCAATATTAGTAGCATCTGATGAAGCTACCTGGAAAATATTAAATATTACAAACAAGGTTATAAGGTAAACCAACATCACATAAACACATAAAAACATAAAGATATCTTCAAGATAAAATATTCACCTGTGGCTCTGTCATTCCAAAACAAGATCTTATCTTTCCCTCTAATAAAGGTTTTAACCACTGTTGTTTCTGTTGTTCATTACCATATTTCACTAATACTTCCATATTGCCTGTATCAGGGGCACTACAGTTAAACACCTACAATCAGAATCCATAAATAAGGCAAGTTGAAAAGCAATAATAGTGTAACTATGAAATTTTCAAAGCGGTTTTCAGTTGTATTAGACTAATGTATTTGAGTTTATTTTGAAATCAGTTTTGGACACTCTACACTTTAAAAGAGTATCAATATTACATTGCTTTTCATACCATATTAAAATAATATTCTGAGTTGATATTTTTCATCAGAATAAATCATTAATTGTTTTAAAATATTCCCTACTGATATATGAAATCACAAAATCTTGGAGTTTTACCTCTGGTGCCAGCTGACTTCTACCCATCTGTTCACAAAGAAAGGCATATTCTACATTTGTTAATCCTGCTCCATATTTTACATCAGGGTCTGATTCTTTTGGTAGAAACAAATTCCACAGTCCTGCTGTCTTAGCGTCGGCCTAATGATTGAAAAAAGGTACTGCAAATCAACTGTAGCTAAAAGCTCACACAATAATACTATAATGTCTTCTTTATTTTCATAAATCAAAATATTTTCATTCCACAAGTTTGTACTCAATGCATTTCAAAAATGTTTTACTAAATTGTCTTTTGAAATAGAAAGGAAAGACTAATATTGACCTTTAACCCTTCCATTTTGGACCAGACTTGCCATTTCTGTTGAGATTGTGTATGAGCTAAATAATCTGGTTCCAGTGGTATAACTTTCTCTTCTATAAACTGTTTAACTTTACTATGTAAATCTTGAACTCTTGGTGATAAACCAGTTACATTGATTGGCATTTGTGCTAAAAATATAAATTGATACTTTACCAATTAACCTATAACCAGCACACAACAGTATTCAAAAAAATAGCCTTGCAAAGCAAGGTGACATAAGCCCACCAGCAGCTTTAATTGCAGGTACAAATCATTGTTTGTTGTCCATTCACATTTTGTTCATGTCTATCCTATAGAGAATTTTAAAGTCAGACACAATTTTTAGGTGAAAAATTATCAGATCATTAAAAATAAATAAGGATCATCTTCATAATAATGTTGACCTACAAAATAAAAATCAAAGGAATCCCTAAAGAATTGTTGCCTGTAGATTGAGCATGAGCACCCTATAATTAATGGAGTGAAACAGGATAAGTCAGACACTATATTTCAATAAAAAAAAATTCGATGAATACGAAGATCGATAGGGATCATCTTCATAATAACACTGACCCACACAAATTCAACAGACTGATGTACTGCCTTGGCGATTACAATAAACGCACCAAATAAATTTGTGAGTGCATAAAAGGATTTGGTTTTTAGGTATACCTTTTTAACTGCTGAGTTACACTCTGCCCTCAAAATAGGGTTTTAAGATTATGGATTAACATAGTGGGTAATGAATTATGATGGTAGAGGATATATTAAGTCAATAGCTCAAGGTCTAACAATCTAATCAACCATGGCTTTAATATAGAAAAGTCATCATTTGCAATTAATTTGAGAAATAACTTCTGTCTTGGTGTTGAATATCTCTAAAGTTATGAAAAATTGGTTTGGCTTGGTTTCATCATTTACTTACCAGTAGAGTGAGAATGTGAATTAGTAGACATTGATCTGCTTATATATGACATTACAGATTTACTGTGGGATGTAGAATATTGCCTTGATTGAGTTGTTCCCCTTGAACTAGCTCCAGTGTTAATAGGGGACTTTTGTGTAGCAATTTCTAACCCTTTAATAGCTAACTTCTCAGCAAAACGCCCAACATGTCTACTTTCTGGTGAACTTCCTTGACCTAAATAAACATTCTAAAATTGAACTGTCACATCATTAAGGGTTGTTGCTTGGACACTATTTGCCAAAAATGCCTGAAAGGCCAGCTTAAATGTTTGAGAATCGCAAACCTCTGTCAGACATTAAATTATAGGTTGGACAATGAATAATATTTCCCCAGCACAACCTTCTTTTTGAATAACCATTTTTTTCACTTCAGCTGAACTTGGTCAGTTAGCTGGTGAGTCTTGATTGTGTGTTTCTTGTCCAATTAAGAGAGTCTTAAAGAATGGTTCCAGCTTATAGATTTCAGTAAATGTTTTATCGAAATAAAATCCATAAAACACATAGTTGATGAATCCATACAAATGACAATTATGATATACCGATTTACTGTATGTTTAGTTTCAATTTTCTCATAACATCAAAATATTGTCATGATATTTGTGGAAACAAAAAACATAAAATTTGAATGGTTGAGTATTCAAATTAGGCTGAATGTTTGTAATCTGCAATTCCCAAGATATTTCTCATCACTTTAATAAAGTAAAAAAAAAAAAAAAACTAACAATGAAATATTGATCACATTTAATAGAAATTGATTGTAAAATAACTTAAGTGAATATAAAGACTTCACCTTAAAATTACCTGTGTGTAGGTATGATTTAACAAAATAACAGTCCTATATCTCGACTCTTAATGACATTTGAGGATCAAAGGTCAATGATAAGAATGTTGTCTACCGGTATCTCAAGTCACAATATTCATACTTAAAGGAGCTCCAACACTCCAATTTCTAAATCCTAATTACGTATTTCGACTTTGGTCGAAAACGTATTGTAATCGTTCGGATTATTATATTTATTTTTTTTTTTGAAATTCTCGGATGAGTTTACAGACAAACTGGTAAAATGTACAGAAATTCTAAATATACAGTTGATCTTAGAATGATTTCTTTTTTCAAATAAAACAAAACCGGAAGTTCTATCTCTTACCAGAAGTGAGAACCGAAAGTTGAGTTTTTTTTGCTTTAGCAAGTTTATTTTCAGTTCGATTTCGACCAAATTTTCAGATTTGAAAACTTCAATGTATTTGTCAACTGGTTAAATCTTTTACCCACGATTTGCAATTCAATATTCAAGGGTCATCGGCAAAAATTTCAGACCGTGATTTCTCGTTTAATATAAATGGTAAAATTTTGAAACTTTACCAGTTGATAGGCGATATGATTATGAATTTTGAAAAATTTTGAAAAAAAATTTCGACTTCTGGTTTAGCCTCAAATGACGTAATTACGTAACTTCCGGTCTATAACAGCTAGGTGAAAAGTGAAAACTGTTTTATAAATAACTTGTCAATAGTAATCGATTTGACCTAAATAATTTAGTCAAGCTGCCATATCGGCCGCCATTTTGAATTTTCATTACAATTCTTAAAGCCGAAATTCAGACACTATTGATAGACTGATTTCTATGAAATTTAGCACATAGATACATTGGATCATTATCTACCTTTTCTAGGAGGCCGATTTTTAAATTTCATATTTTTTTTTCGAATTATTCAAATTTCGATTTTTTCAAAATTAGGTCATTTTAACGGCCACGGAAGGTGTGACCCACTTAATCTATGACCTTGAAAATTAGGTCAAATAACATTCAATATATTGTCTACGAGTAGGTATTTTTTAATTTGGCTTACTTAAAAAATTCATAGAGATAAGTGTACTTAAATACAGCAAAAATTTCATATTTTCGCCATCTTTAACCGTAACGGAAGGTGTGACCTAATTATTTTATGACTTTGAAAACTAGGTCAAATGATATTCAATATATTGTCTAGATGTAGGTCATTGCAAATTTAGCCTATATAATATTTCAAAGCTGTCGAAATACGTTCATAATTGTAAGCAATTCTAGTTTTAAAATTGTATTTGTTAGCATGGTAGAAGGTATATTATACCTAGAATAACCATGTAAAGGTTTATAATCCTTTAATGGCATATTAGAAGCGCAGGTATATATAAATAAAAACAATTATTATGGATGGATACTTCTAGAATATTTATTATTTTCGACGTTTCGGTGTAGTTATATTCCTGATGACTGTGTGAGAGCCAAATTGAAACATCGAAAATAATAAATATTCTAGAAGTATCCATCCATAATAATTGTTTTGTTTTCATGTATAGTTTGTAACCTAGTATTGTCTAAGTACTTAAGTACTAAGTCTTAACGCTGTGTTAAAGTATTAGTTTAACAAAAATCTGGTGTCAATGGAATAAAAATGTAGGCTACCAGCAAAATTGGTAACAGTTTAGTCTGTCAATGTCAATATCATAACAACAGTTACTGACAATATTGAATCTGAAGTTATTACCTGACAAAGCTCTTTTATATACCCCTTGTAAAATAGCAGCAAATCTAAAACAGGTAAAAGCTTGATAGAAATGCCAGTTGTCTATTGGTGGAATATTCATCTCTTGACAATACTGTTCTACTATTTGTTCCATGGATGGTATACCATGTGTCTTGAAATCTATATTAGCCAAACCTAAAAAATTCAGACAGAAAGCTAACTACACGTTGATTTCTTAAACCAAAAGAAAGATGGATGGATAACAATTTAGGTTTATAGAGATCTTATCCGACAGCTAGTCTTAACATTCATTTGGACGTCGTGTCTACAAGCCTCTTGATCTTGAGGATCCTGTATACATGCTACCAAATTACTTTTGCAATGTGCAAGGGGTAACAAGATTAAATACAAGGCACAGAGCAAGGATTATAAATGCTGCAAATAATTATATGAGCACTAAGAAAGAATGTTACCCAAGACTGTACATAGTTTAGTCATCTGAGAATAATGAGATTTTTTATATATATTGTAGTTGGATTCTTTTTTCAAATATCCCAAAAATAAAGTGCAAATGTTCCCACCTGGGGACATGTCCATGTTGTTGAAACCTGCAATCCAGAAGATCCTGTTTACCTTCTGGCAAAATCTATAAACATTCATCTCCTGGTTCCTGTATTCTCTAGACAATTTAAGCGCTAGAATTTGTTTTTACTTCTAACACTGTTTCTAGGAAATCCTATTGTTTTGAGCACATGTGGCCATCATCCTGTCTAAAAGCTGTCTATAAATCACTTTGCACTGAGCTTTTTCAGATTATGCTGAACATTCTTATATAATTACACTTACTCCTTATCATAGGAAAACCTGGTGGTAAATAATAACCTAAACAGCATGTTGATAAATCTGTTATAGGATCTCCAATAGTTGATAATTCCCAATCTAATACAGCTAATACATCAGCTGAACCTTTAGCAAAAACTAGGTTATCTAACCTACAACATCATAATTATAATATATCAAAAATATCATTACCCAAAAATTCTCATGATCAACATGATGCCTAAATTACTTCCATATGCATTAGTGAATGAAATAGATTTCAAGTAAAAATAGTAGATGTCGAAGAGAAAGAAACAATGCTGTTTACTATAGTGGACAGATTTGTAAGCACAGAAAAGAATATTTCAAAACTCTTTGTCAACAGTTTATGAAAATTGTAGACGATATAGGATGGGTCCTGTTTATTATCATCCTATGGATTAATCCAACTTCCTTTTTCAAACTTCATTACTTCCAAGAATAACCATTGATCCTGGAACAAATGCAAAGATAAACTTCCAAACTTGTAATATATTGGTTGCTATGATGAAGAGCTAACTGACCTGTAATCACCATGTACAACAGTTACTAATTCTTCCTTTGGCAAATTCTCCCCTATCCATTTAATTAATTTATCCATTGCTGGTATGTCATGTGTTTTACTGGCTTCGTATTGTTTTGACCATCGTTTAAAATTACGCTCAACATATTGGCCTTAAACAAAGAAAATTTTGTTTACACTACACAAATAATGTATTGATAAAATTTTGAGAAATTCAGATATAACAATAATACAAATCAAATACAAGTATCAAAAACTAATTGCTCTTTTCCTATTCCTGAATTACATACATACATGTATATCATTTAATGGAATAAACACATGAAATGATTTTTATTCCAATTCTTTGTACAAGCTATCAACAGTACTTAAAGATGTTTTAAAAGAATACATGTACGTTTGAATTGTGAATACATCTAAAACCATATTATCTATAACCAGCAATTTTCTTATATTCATAATAAAATTTGTACCTGCTTTTCCATAAGATGTTAAACCTGCTTCATCAATACCTGCTTTATGAATCCTACATAATACATTGATCATATTTTTGTAATACTGCATTCTATTACTGGGTTCAAGGTCAGTTAACAAATGATCTTTATATATGTCACCAGAAATATACTTCATTAAATAGAATGGTGTTCCTATAACACTGTAAACCAGATGATAAAAAGATAATAAGAAATCAATGAAATACAACATGCTGATGAAGATAGACATAATCTTCAATTGTAAAAAATTGATTTAATATTACAGTACCTATAAATTGTCTCATCTGCCACACCAGTGAGGGTTGATAACATGTACTATTATGTGTACTGTACTGCTCAGCTATATTATGCAAATTTGCCAGCAGCCCATAACTTGCTACCAAAACTCCAATGCAAAAAAAATGACCATACTAGAATTACCTCCCTTGACACACTAAAGGGATACAATCAAGAAGAAAAACTCAAAGACAATAACAAGACAACCTTCTTTATCCACCTTCTACAAATTAAATTGGAAGGAAATTTTTACAAGCCTACTTTTCATCATCACAGAAAGACAACATTTCTGGTACTGGTACATCATGTCGACCTAGAGCTTTCATAACCAGATATTCTCTATCTACAGCGTGTGCTGATGGTAATAATTTACCAGGCTACAATACAAATGTAATAAATGTATCATTAACTTTTCATTTTAATCACTTTACAATGTATAATAATATAAAAGGAAATGATTGCTTTATTTTAAGAAAGATAAAGGTACATCTTGGCATAGGAAATGCATTTGTCATGCTTTGTTTTGCAATTATTCGATCGATCTGCAAATCACAGAATGTAGAAAGGTTGTTTTCCTCTATCAATTCAGGGTGCGAGATCTTCTCAAAAAATTTTCAAAATCACAGCTTTTAATAAATTAAAACTGTCGAATCCACTTAGATATGATGCATTAGAGCAAAATGGTATCAAGTTCACTATATTTTTCTGATTTGTATGATTTTGGTATCAAAACCTTTTTTAACTAAATTTTCTCATACAATATTTAAAATAAGGTCTATTGAGAGCAATATTAATAGAATTCTTTCTACAAAAAACACACACTAGTGGTTTAAACTTGTAGGAAGCAAGGTTGGCAGCAGAGACTCTCCTATAGAAGAGCTGGCTTATGTCACAAGTTGAGCCAAGATTTCAGTATGAGGGCTTTAAAAGTAAAAACGTCTTAAGCTATGGGACAAGGCATTATATATAGAGTTTTTATCATAGTTGAAAGCTAACAGGCTAAAAGTATCAAAGGGTTCAAAAGCAATGGTTTGAGGTCTTGTTGCCATGCATGGAGCCGTTCACAGTTCTAGTTGTATTTGTAATTGCCATTTAATTTATATTTAAACACAAGACTGGAACTTTCAGAATGTTAATTGCTGTTCTTCTGTAAGATCTAGACAAATCTTATAGTTTCAGAAATATTCATGCATGTTACAAAGGTTAGATTTTTTAAACCATAAATTAAGCAAGAAACGTAATTATTGCATTGGTTATACTTACAGGTTTTTTTCTAAGAACCATTTCTGACTCACCATATTTAACGTAATATGTAGGATTAGATTGTCCATGTTTAAAACATCTTATTTTTGGTTTTTCTGTAATCAAAACATATTTTCATTCGAGTTCTTTCACAAAATACAGTAAGCAAATTTTTTTTCTAGTTTCTAATTTCTAATTTTTAATTGAAGCAGTTTAGAACATGCTAATTTGTTACAATAGATATTCCTTTTCGTATTCAAGAAATTCAATGAATCCTGAATTTACATACCATCAGAAGTGAGCTGTAAATTTGTCCGTAAATATTGTACAAGTCTATCTTTAGGTATTTGTAAATGTGTGGGTATAGTTTCAGTACCATCTATATAACAACTTAAATCATAACCAGTTAAACTTTCTAAATCTTCTATAGCTTGATCAACACTTTCAACCTGTATAAAGACAGTAACAATACATACAGAATATTCTCAAAACATCAGCAGTGATAAGCCACTGTGTGGGTTCACAAGGCATAAAACCAGAAGTAATAGGCCACTGTGTTGGTTCACAAGGCAAAACACCAGAAGTAATAGGCCACTGTGTGGGGTCACAAGGCAAAACACCAGAAGTAATAAGCCACTGTGTGGGTTCACAAGGCAAAACACCAGAATAATGACAATGATATACATGTAATGTATTATTTGGGCTACAACCAATTCATATTTTGTCAGAAGGAGAATAATATCTGCCATTCATCTCAGCAAATAACAATCAACAAACCTGTTTACTTCATGGAGGGGACAAATATATCTGCAATTCTGTCAAATAAAAGATCATTTACAGATTTGCAAACATTTAGTGAAGCAGACAAGGATGTTTTGTTTCAAAAAAACATGGCCTGGAGTAGAGACTAGAACACTCCTGGAGCAGACAGGTAGCTATCAGCTTCTATTTTGAGCAAAGCAAACTCAATATAATTTACCTTTATAGTATTGATACCCAGTTGTCTAGCAGCCTTTACATTCTGGCCAATATCATCAAGAAATATAGCTTCTTGTGGCTGAACTTGCAGTCTATCTAGACATGTCTGAAATATTCTAGGATTTGGCTTTCTTATTCCTTCTCTACATGATTCTACTATCTAAATTTAAAGAAACATAAAAATCTTAGAAATTTTGCTATCATTGTAATTCAAAGCCAATTGAAAAGGAAGGGGTTATATAGATGGAAGGCTGTTACCTAGTAAATCCATTTCTTGTCCTTATTCAATTTTCAAATATATAATTTTTGGCAATGTTAGATACTCATATTTTAACAACTTAACTTTTATGGTCAACCCTATACAGAGATAGACGGCTACAACTCAGTCAAATTGAAAGAAGCTCACAATAAATGTGAAATGTTGGTCAAGACAAAAACATGATGTGGACAGGAACATAAAATTTGCATAAATATATCATATAAATATATTATGACTTTGAATTTGAAAAAGGTAGTAGCAAATCTAGTGGCATCAGGCGTAATACTTACCACATCAAACAATGAGTTATCTAATGGTACTAGACTTTGAGTTTTAGTACTATTGGTAAACCAGTTATTGGTGAGCAAGGCTGTCTTAACACCCTCTGCTCTAATACATCTTATTGCATCTAACATGTTCTCAAATGGTTTTACACCTGACATATCTAATAAAGCCTTAGCTAAATCACCAGCATCTATTTCATGTCCAGCCTGAAATAAGGAATTTGGAATGGAGATGAGAAAGATAATTTTAACATTGACGGCAAAATTTCCTTTTATGTTTTCGTATGATAAGGTGATTCTGATGGGCAGGGCCTCAGGTGTACTATAACTAGGTATAATCCCAGTTATAGCACGGTTTACTATACAATAAATCATGGGATTTATAATATTTGCCATAGGTATTCAAAATAGCAATTGGTCAGGCCATGCTTTTAATGAAAACAGATGATAAAATACACTGGGGATTTAAAGTGACAGAATACAACAGATTGATACAAGTATTTTTTCACCAATTTAAATGGTGTGTCGTCAGGGCAAATGCTTACCTCTTTTGAACATTCTTTACCAAAAGCTTCAGAAAACTCATCAAAGTTCAATTTTCCTTCTTCAAATTGTAACCAAGCGTTATTGTCACCACCCCTTACTATCAATTTTACAATAGTACCTTTTGGTAAGCTATGGTTACTTTCAAATGCTGAAAGAAATTTAGCAAAACAAAAGGGCCTAATCATTAACATTAAATTGGTCTTGATATGGGAAAATATGGAAGAAAATTTATGTAGAATTTTTAAGCATATCTATAATCTAAAGCATTTACAATACATGTTCAAAGCAGCGACAGATATATCTTGATTTACAAAGGATAATGTCTTCAACCTTTCATTCTTTTAATCCATTTAGTCAAAATTCTCATCTTCACCTATCTGATCTGTTTCAAAGGTTAGATATAGATATTATATATTTCCTTTAACAAATCAAAAGATAAGAACTTATACCTTTAAATGCTATAGCAGGTGTTGGTAAAATAACACCTCCCATATCAAATATCACAGCCTTAGGTTTAAATGGAGCTTTCTCCTGAGCTGACATTAAGCTTGATGTTATAGCTATATTTCTACTAGGCCCTAATACTAAGCTCATTTTTCTACTCTGGTGTGGTAACTGTGATAGAAGTCTATACATTATATCAAATCATGTGCTGAAAATTCAAAATCATTCATATATAATAATTCAAAATATAGTATACATATGTTACAAAAATGCTATACAATTACTGATAAATCAAAATGTGTGGTCATCAGATGAAAGCCTTAGTTACATATACAAAACATGCATCTAATGTGCTAACACATCACAGATATTGAACTAAATATTCAGCTTAAGTTCCTGAAATTAATAATCTTTAGGCCTACTTTTTTATTGTGAATGCATTATTCTTATAATGGTGGTATTTATTTTGTCACTTCAACCTTGCTACTTATGATCAACAATATTCTTAGTCGGAATTTTGGATTGGCAACTGAGCAATTGAAATTCTTGAGAAAGAAACTTTGACGCAACCACAGGCATGACATGGGTGGTGTAAGGGGATAATGATTGTATGATTGAACTACAAAAACATTCATCTTTTCTAAATATATCCCAGGTTTAGTGGACTCAAGGTATGTAAATACATATAAAACCCCCGCACCTACTGAGCTGCGGAAAATTCTAAGTTTTTGGTGCCAAGTTTTTCTGACTCTCCCCCAGGCATATCAGTCCAAATAGAGGCTAAGAATAGAGCAAGTTTCGGACTAAATGATGGTATGACCGAACTACAAAAACATCCATCTGAGGTTTTATGGATTCAAGGTATCAGTAAATACAGGGGGCCAGGCTTGATTTTTAGGGGTCGTTTTGGGCCTTTGTTACATTTAAACAGTCCTCAGAAATACTCAAGCTCTAAGAAAATCGCAAAATATCTTGAAATATACCTCAAACAAAAAATTTCACTTTTCATTTTTTTTCCGTGCTGTACGCGGCTGGTCTGAAGTCAGTCTGAAAATTGAGTGTCCTGTTGACAAAGTCTACAATTGAAAATGCTTTGTAGTCTATTTATATTGATGACCGCTATTGCACGACGGGAAGGATAACTCTTTGATTATTAAGACAAACCGTTTTTAAATATGGCGGGACGTTCGTAATTTCTTAAGACATTATGATTTTCCAAACACGGATAATTATGGATACACATGGATTTGAAGGCTCAAATTGCAAAGGTAAGCTCTGTAGACTATTTCTGATTAGCTAACCAAAAGATTTCATGTGTTTGAGGCTGTCGGATGATTGTCCGAAACAAATCAAGCCTGGGTCCCTTTAAAACCCACGCACAATCCCCAATTTTTTATGCTTTGACTTCCCCAGCCATATCTGCCCAAATAGCTCAGTAATTTCAGTAATAATCAGATACTGGGAAAAGGGTCAACAAGTTTCGGACCACAATAGGCGTAGTCCATACTAAAACATTTGTTTTGATCATATGTCATTTTTGGGTCAAGGCCAAACAACAATGACTTAGACAATATTGGAACAAATCTAGTTATCTTAAAAGGCCTACAGACATTAATCTTTTATTCTATCACTGCTTTCTTGATAAAAAATATAATAGTCATAGTAGTGTAACTGAATTCCGTGAAACGAACGAATAAATGAAATTCAGGCTCAGTGACAATCTTCTTTGGCTGCATCGTGCCATTTCATTACATTACCTTGTTGACGCTAAAGACAGTTAGGGTAAATCCAGGCAGGCATCAGCAAACAAATGCTTTGATTGTGACTCAACAAAAAAAGCTTCTATTAACAATAGTAAGCAGCACTGGAGATCTGAGCTGAACTTTGATCCTCCACTACTTTCGCTTTACTTTTTTATTGTGCTATCTGACGCGAGTATCTGCAAAGTCGCGATTGTCATGGCGTATTATGTTATGAAAATCCTTCATTGAAGTCAGACACAAAAACATTCTAAATATTTCATTTAGACAAGCCAGACGACTGAGAAGGTCGTGTCCGCCCCCCCCCCCTCCTTTTTTTATTGTTTTTATTTTTTTTAGATAAGGACTGACCCAGAATGTAGTGCCAGTTATTCACTAGATGGTTAAATGTTGGGCCTTTCTTTTCTGATCCGCTATGTTAATAGTCCTTAGTTTTCTGTTTCTACACATCAGTATGCTAAGCTTAGGTATTTCATTTAGATCTTAAATGTTGAACATTCTGTCCTATCTTGATCCTCAAAGTAGCCTTTATGTATTCCATATTCAGAGTCCCAATCAAATTCAGGCCTCAGTTTTTCATTTTATAACTTCAACAAGTTTAATATTTACCTTCTAATTGAAAGACAAGGATTGGGAATAGAGATTTATCTCATAAGCTATGCTGGCTAAAAACAATTAACGCAACTCAACCTATTAAATATAATGATTTATTGCTAAGAGGTTTATTATAATTATTATAAATGATGTTTTTTTAATGAAAATATAGTTTATCCTTCATATTTTATATGGAAAAATATTTTTAAAATCATAATTATTCTCAAATCATCCATTTATTTCTCAAAATTAAAATTACAAATATCAAAGGATAGTAGAGAAGTCAATCAATTTTATATTAATGAGTAATATTGTATTTTGTCAATAAACTTTTCTCAAATTTGACTATAATAAAATTCTGAAGTTGGATTTTGGTCCTTAAACATTTTAGGGCAAATTATAATAAAATTCTAACAGTAAAAACAGTAATAACATTTTTATCAGTGTGATACTATAATATAACAAAAACAATGCTCTGGATGTAATATAACTGTTGTCATATCCAGGATATTATTAACAATCTGAAAATGATGACAGTCTCACTTTCCCTAATATATTGTTGTTAAATCATAGGAGAAACATTATTTGATTTCAATTTAAAAAGACAGATAAAATGGAAATTGGGCTGAATCACATAGAATTATTGGTTTTAGGCTGATCTAATCTGTATACTGAATGTGGTATAGTAAAATATCCTCTGTAAGAAACAGTGTCTGGTGTAGTATCATAATGATAATGACCACCTTGTCCATGGTCACTAAAACAATGAAAATGTTCTATTCTCAAGTCAAGATTCTGAAAAGAAAGAAAATAAAAAGATTATCTAGGTGAAGGTCACTGTGTGTAATGAGTGGTGGTTTCAGATAAGATAAACAAAATATAGACATACCAAATTTAAGATAAATAAATAATAAATGTAATGGATTTAAGGGAAGTTTTTCAGTTAAGCCTAAGGTTTTTTTCCTAAAACATAAGAACAAACTTAATACATATGGTTTTTACCTAAAACATGAGAACAAACTTTAAACCATATAGGGTTTTACCTAAAACATGAAAAACAAACTTAATCCATATGGTTATACCTAAAACATAAGAACAAACTTAATCCATATGGTTATACCTAAAACATGAGAACAAACTTAATCCATATGGTTATACCTAAAACATGAGAACAAACTTAATCCATATGGTTATACCTAAAACATGAGAACAAACTTAATCCATATGGTTATACCTAAAACATGAGAACAAACTTAATCCATATGGTTATACCTAAAACATGACAACAAACTTAATCCATATGGTTATACATAAAACATGAGAACAAACTTAATCCATATGGTTATACCTAAAACATGAGAACAAACTTAATCCATATGGTTATACCTAAAACATGAGAACAAACTAAATCCAGATGGTTAAACCTAAAACACGAGAACAAACTTAATCCATATGGTTATACCTAAAACATGAGAACAAACTTAATCCATATGGTTATACCTAAAACATGAGAACAAACTTAATCCATATGGTTATACCTAAAACATGAAAACAAACTAAATCCATATGGTTATATAACTAAAAACAAAAAGAAAAACAAACTAAATCCATATGGTTTACCTAAAACATGACAAAAACTTTAATCCATATGGTTATACCCAAAACATGACAAGGAACTTAATCCATATGGTTTTTACATAAAACATGAGAACAAACTAAATCCATATGGTTATACCTAAAACATGAGAACAAACTTAATCCATATGGTTATACCTAAAACATGAGAACAAACTAAATCCAGATGGTTATACCTAAAACATGAGAACAAACTTAATCCATATGGTTATACCTAAAACATGAGAACAAACTAAATCCATATGGTTAAACCCAAAACATGAGAACAAACTTAATCCATATGGTTATACCTAAAACATGAGAACAAAATTTAATAAGGTTGTATAAATATGAAAATTGTTAACATAAAAATTTGGGAAAAAATAAAACCATATGGTTATCCAAACTATATCATATTAATCCAGAGTTAAACCCCAAAACCCGGAAAACAAACTTAAAATTTTGGTTTTCCTAGACACATGATTAACACTTAATCCCAAAGGAACCTTTAAAAATTGAAACAAAATTTCCCAATATTTTACCTAAAACATGAGAACAAACTTAATACATATGGTTATACCTAAAACATGGGACAAACTAATCCATATGGTTGTACATAAAACATGAGAACAAACTTAATACATATGGTTATACCTAAAACATGAGAACAAACTAAATCCATATGGTTATACCTAAAACATGATTTGTATGAGATAGGTAAAATTTTAACATAGGGGAAATTGGATCTAATAAAACCATGTGGAATCCAAACTTTTTTTATATCATATCTATCAAAATAACAGTGGACTTTTTTTCTAGCATGTGAAATACACTACTTATCATATATATATAGACACAGCTGTATTAAACAACAATCAATGGCTTTAATTTTATACAATTCATCATATATACATTGGCACTGAATATATTTAGTTTACAGTCACTTTTTATCACTATATGATGATAGGAGAAACATATTGAAATTTGTCATTAACCATTAACTAGTGATTGTTTTTCAATAAAGCTGTCTATATTTTATGTAACTACTTAATGCCTTTTAAAAATATTACTTACAACATCTCTTGATACAAGTTCACCTAAACATACTAATGGTGCTTCCATTTCAAAAAATTTTAACCATTCATCTACTTCCTTATCTCCATGTAATGGTACGTGGGAGAAATCAGGCTGAAAGCGAATTAATTTTTTACATGGTTGTTACATTCAGCAACACAATCTAGCTTGTACATGCTAAGGTACAAGGATACAGTGCAGGGATTAATTCTATATCCAGCTACAGAATTGATCAAAATGCCTTATTGTAATAAAAATATGAAAACAGAATGTAGCAATTTGTTTTTGTTTGGAATTTGACAACCACAAAATCAAGGATATTATTTCAACAAAGTTGAATTGGCTCCTGTACTAATCTACTTAATCCTCCAGTAGGATTTACATACATTTGTGACTAAAGTAAAATATAATTCCACTTAGTTTTCAATATAATTACCATAATATGTAGTGTTGCTTTTCCTGTTTCTATCAGAAACACTCCACCTAAAGCTACAGGTTTAGCACCATAGTGAGAATCTAGTGTTTTACGTAATGATGACATGAAGTTTTCAGATCCTGTTCTTTTACTAGCTTTAACTTCTAAAACCTACAAAATCAACCATAACCTGGTCCACTGCTATCACTATACACTTGGATTAGTTAACAAAGACATTAGGATTAATTTTATTTGTTTAAATGGATGTAACAAATTAATATATCATATGCCATGTGGACTCTATAAATTATCTCTTGATCAAAATATCAACTGAGGACTTGATTCCAACATAGACACCATTTATGTCAATTCAGCAAGACCTTACCGTCAAAGTGTATGTTACATACAAACCTTGCCTTGTTTGCCTTCACTACATAAAAGATTTGCCATTAAACAGAACTCTGTAGAATCCTTGATCTGCATTTGATGACATTTTCCATCCTAAAACAGAAGTGAAAAGTTGAAATAATGTTAAAAACTCAAAGAGACGCTTTTGAAAGATAAGAATGGATCGAGTAACAAATAAACATCAACTTGACCTCAAGTTTTAGTACAGTTGATTGTATTTCTTTCACATTTAAAACCAAATATCTCTCAACCATAAACTAAGACAAAATAACAACAGAAAACATTCTCTTATAAATAACGGGCTATGAAATTTTACCTTTTCTCCAATCTTTTCAATATATGTGTTATTAACAGTAGGCTGACCATTTTTACCAAGTTGAACATTACATATCATCTATAACGAAATAAATCTCATCTTAAATTCAACTTGAATGCAAAATTCTTACAATTTGGTCAGATTATAGCAGAATGGTTAGGTTAAATCCTAACTCAAAGTTGGTTGGAAGTTTAAGCTTTACAAAAATTTCACATAAAATCTAGAAATCTCTACTAGCTGTAGAATGTTAAACTTTTCATTTAAAATTCTATTAACCTAAACAACTAAATGATCACTTTGGTCATGTGCCACTAAAAAAATAAACCATTATGACCAAGATAGGTTGTTTACCTCTGAATTAACTCCAACAAGAGGCCAGGGACCCGCTCCAGCACCAATAATAAAAGCTCCTGGTAATCCCACCTCTTCTGACACCTTACCTACATCATAAATCTATAACCAGAAACATAATTTAAGTTTTATTGGGAAGATATTTTTGCACACATGAACATAGCCTTATTATAGCCGAGTTGTGCCTGTGACAGGCATAGTTATTACCAAAATCGAAATGTGTCATATGTGGTAATACATTAACTTATGA
This sequence comes from Nipponacmea schrenckii, assembly GCA_030562195.1. Lineage (NCBI taxonomy): Eukaryota > Metazoa > Mollusca > Gastropoda > Lottiidae > Nipponacmea > Nipponacmea schrenckii. Next base: position 13,029,392 of record CM060201.1, read on the forward strand.
ATGGCTGAACTCCTCCTTAGGATAAAAACTTTGCAATATACACAAAAATATACAGTACTAAAATCACATATAAACCGAGCAAAATCTAAATGGCCTTCATGCATACCTTCTCTTTATTGTAAAGAGGAAGAAGATATGGTGGTCCACCAACATCAGCTAATCTTTCATTTCCACATATTCCTATAGAAATAGATTATGAACATTTATATGGAGCTATTTTGGGTAATGAAGATAGACAATGACATGCTTCTAAAAAATTTTTCCAAACCAACTACATGTATCATATACACATTTTTAGGTCTTGTCAATTTGAAATGTATTTAACCACTTTGGATTCCCAAAACTCGAGTTGACAAGAAAAGCAAATGTAATATTTTTATTGTGATACCCATTCTAAACAAACAGGACTTAATACATTAGAGAAAATTTAGATGGCACTAATACTTATGCCAGTGAAAAAATTTCAGTCAAGTGGAGCTTCAAAAAGGGTTTTGCTGTTGGTAAGAATCAATATTACCAAACAATGAATGTTATGTGGTATTTATAATATATTATATTTTTTTTTACCCGGTGATGAGAGATTAAATGGTTTCTGTGTTAAATCTGGACAATCAACAACTGATACAGAAACAGTCTCAAAATTGTTCTTTAAACCCTTTTCTAAAACTAAAAATAAAAATTCAAATATGATATTCTTTTAGAAAAAGATTGAAATTATAAAATATTTTAGACAAGCATTAAGGTGTGACAATGACAAATTGCATTATTGAATAACGGGAGTTGAAACCAGAAGTCAACTCTAAAAGTTTCTTATATCCCTATATTGGAAACATGCCAGTGATATTTTAATATTTGCTTATATTCAATGCAGAAACTGTTATTGGACATTGTATTGATGGTTTCACAAGACTGTAATTTAGTTTGACTGTTATTTTTCATTCATTCTTCCATCCTTTTATTCTCATTTCAATAGACATCCCACATAGGCTACTCATTACTTAAACAGAGATTACAGATTCCAGCGGTCTGAATAAAAGGGTCAGTGCTGTAGCGAAGCTAAACTCCTTTCCTCTACTATTTTGAATAATTTTATGTATTGTCAGCAAATCCTCCATAGTAAATCACATTCAACAACAGCTGTCATTTACTATTTCTCTCCACCTTGAAATGTTTTATTCTTTTAACATTTTAGGTTTTAGATCTATTACTGTAGTTTGTGTCATTGTATCAAACAGCATTGCAAGTGATCCAACAACTCCAATTATCGAATTTGTGTTTGTGTTGGAATTGCTGAGTCGCCCTCGTTGTAGTTATTCAAATTTACAATTAGTCTTTTTTGGTTTTTTATCATTTGCGTTTGTTTGCGCTTGTTTACGCTTCTTTGTGCTTTTTAGTCGGACCCGATTGTTACTCAAGTACCGGTACATTTCATATATCTACCTTTTGCAGCTTCTTCCAATGTTGGCACATGCAGATCAGATTTCTTGTTAGATACTTGAAATCGTGTTGACATTTTTGTTGCTTGACACTGAAGGGATTTGAGGCAAATGAATTAGAATCAGATAAGAGAGATAAAAATAATTTTTTGAACCACACGTGGGGCCATCTGTATGAAAAGTATTCAAGGGAAATAATCTTCATCAATTACGACAACAAATACATCATTGTTGAATACACAATTAACGATTAGACTTCATCATTGGATGGTCAAGTAATATAGCCTACCCGGATTAGGTGTTGTCTTAAATGAAATAATGAAATCGATCTGCAGTCAGATCTTTTTAATTATCTCGACTGGATAAATTTTATGATGGTAGATGCCTTGAGAGTAATAGTACCATACCCTAAAAATAGACTACTTACAGTAAGGACATAGATATATATCCACTCTAATGAATATTAGCTACGTGCCCTAACAGTGATTGAAGACAATGACTGTTGGTATTATTAGGATATGGAATTATTTTCTGGAGAAATCTTATATTATTGAAGATATTTTTTTTCTTTATAGACATCTACAATCACTGTTGGTATTATTAGAATATGGAATTATTTTCTAGAGAAATCTAACATTATTGGTGGTATTGTTATTTTCTATAGACATCTACAATCACTGTTGGTATTATTAGGATATGGAATTATTTTCTAGAGAAATCTAACATTATTGGTGGTATTGTTATTTTCTATAGACATCTACAACCACTGTTGGTATTTTTAGGATACGGTATTATTCTCTTGAGAAATCTAACATTATTGGTGGTATTCTTATTCTCTATAGACATCTACAATCACTGTTGGTATTGTTAGGTGAAAGTGGTTGTAAAAACAATATATAATTGAAATTACGAAAGCACAGGCCGAGGAGAAGATTCAGTACCACCAATAACAGTTATGTGCAAAAAAATAGTGAGTTAGAGGGAAAAAAAAAAAAAAAAAAAAAAAAAAAATTTTCTGAAACTGATTGATACATTGCAATTTATGGAAAACTGTAACCAGCATCTGCTTATATTCAAATCTAAAATAAGAGGAAAATAATGATTATACTATTATGGGTTTTAGTCTGCCCTGGACTAAAATATCACTTAAATTTCTATTACGCTTAAAAGCAATAATTAATTTTTTGTGGAAAATATCAGGGAAAATGTGTTGGAGGCGTTTATACATTTCTTTGATAATGGGTATGGCTTGGCAGGATGTACTACTGAAAAGTATAACAAAAGGAATTATCTGATAGTCAACTTGAACATTTAAACCATTGGGTTTCATCGTATTAAGTTTATTTATCCAGTAGTTTTCTCTAAGCAGTCGAAAAGTTCTAGTTGGAATATCAGTCTGTTCATAAATTTGTTCAATAGGGGTGATTCTTGCATTATTTATTTGATGGTCTGATTGGTTGAAATGTTTAGCCACAGTTTTATCCAAATTATGATTTATATCAAATCTATGGCCATTGAATCGAGTTCTCAATTTATTTTTTGTTTCTCCAATATATTGTTTTTGACAAGCTGTACATGATATGAGGTAGATGATATTGCTGCTGTCACAAGTTAGATTTTCTTCTATGGCAAATTTGGCATTATTAGAGGTATTGAAAAAGAAGGGAGTTGAGTTGAAAAAGGGACAAGTTAGACAAGAAGATTTCAGACAGGGTTTTGAACAAACACCGAGGATTTCAACATTCTGGGCATTGTTTTTAGCCTTAAGTTCGCAAAGGGTTGAATTTTTTATTTTGCGTAAAAACCGCTTCGCATAACCCCGCTGCTGCAATTGTTTGAAAACAATTGCACATGCCTCCTCAAAGTCCTTTTCCCGCGTACAAATTCGGTGGAACCGTAATATTTGGGATTTGATTACCCCTGAAAAGGTGTGTTTAGGATGAAAAGATGATTTGAACAAAAGTTGGTGGGTGTCAGTTTCCTTAAAGAAAACCTTGAGTATTGTTAGGATACGGTATTATTCTCTAGAGAAATCTAACATTATTGGTGATATTGTTATTTTCTATAGACATCTACAATCACTTTTTTTTGGTTTTTTTTGGTTTTTTTGGGGAAAAAACGGGGATTTTAAAATTTTTTTCTTGAGAAATCTAATTTTATTGGTGATATTGTTATTTTCTATAGACATCGACAATCATTGTGTTGGTATTGTTAGGATACGGTATTATTCTCTTGAGAAATCTAACATTATTGGTGATATTCTTATTCTCTATAGACATCTACAATCACTGTTGGTATTGTTAGGATACGGTATTATTCTCTAGAGAAATCTAACTTTATTGGTGATATTGTTATTTTCTATAGACATCTACAACCACTGTTGGTATTGTTAGGATACGGTATTATTTTCTAAGAAATCTACAATCAAATTTTTTTGGTTTTTGGGGTTTTTTAAAAATTTTTTGTTAGGATACGGTATTATACTCTAGAGAAATCTAACTTTATTGGTGATATTGTTATTTTCTATAGACATCTACAATCACTGTTGGTATTGTTAGGATACGGTATTATTCTCTAGAGAAATCTAACATTATTTGTGGTATTGTTATTTTCTATAGACATCTACAATCACTGTTGGTATTGTTAGGATACGGTATTATACTCTAGAGAAATCTAACATTATTGGTGATATTGTTATTTTCTATAGACATCTACAATCATTGTTGGTATTGTTAGGATACGGTATTATTCTCTAGAGAAATCTAACATTATTGGTGGTATTGTTATTTTCTATAGACATCTACAATCACTGTTGGTATTGTTAGGATACGGTATTATTCTCTAGAGAAATCTAACATTATTTGTGGTATTGTTATTTTCTATAGACATCTACAATCATTGTTGGTATTGTTAGGATACGGTATTATTCTCTAGAGAAATCTAACATTATTGGTGGTATTGTTATTTTCTATAGACATCTACAATCATTGTTGGTATTGTTAGGATACGGTATTATACTCTAGAGAAATCTAACATTATTTGTGGTATTGTTATTTTCTATAGACATCTACAATCACTGTTGGTATTGTTAGGATACGGTATTATTCTCTAGAGAAATCTAACATTATTTGTGGTATTGTTATTTTCTATAGACATCTACAATCATTGTTGGTATTGTTAGGAAAACGGTATTATACTCTAGAGAAATCTAACATTATTTGTGGTATTGTTATTTTCTATAGACATCTACAATCACTGTTGGTATTGTTAGGATACGGTATTATTCTCTTGAGAAATCTAACATTATTTGTGGTATTGTTTTTTTTAATAGACATCTACAATCACTGTTGGTATTGTTAGGATACGGTATTATACTCTAGAGAAATCTAACATTATTGGTGGTATTGTTATTTTCTATAGACATCTACAATCGCTGTTGGTATTGTTAGGATACGGTATTATTCTCTAGAGAAATCTAACATTATTGGTGGTATTGTTATTTTCTATAGACATCTACAATCACTGTTGGTATTGTTAGGATACGGTATTATTCTCTAGAGAAATCTAACATTATTGGTGATATTGTTATTTTCTATAGACATCTACAATCACTGTTGGTATTATTAGGATATGGAATTATTTTCTAGGGAAATCTAACATTATTGGTGGTATTGTTATTTTTATACGCCCACATGAAATGGGGGGCGTATATTGTCGTCACCCACATCCGTCCGTCCGTCCGTCCGCCCGTCCGTCCGTCGGTTTTCCTTCCGTCCGTCCGTCCGTCCGTCCGTCCACAATTGCTCGTAAACACTCTACACGGTGTAATTCTTGACGGATTTAGATGAAACTTAATATGAGTGTTTATGATCACGCAAGGATGAACCCTATTGAAAATCAGCGAAATCGGAAAAAAATTAGTATGAGTTTGTGCCCTTGTTCTTGAATGGCTCGTAAACACTCTACAACGTGCAATTCTTGACCGATTTTGATGAAACTTGGTGTGAGAGTATGTTATAACTAAAGGATAAACCCTATCGAAAATCAGCGAAATCGAAAAACATTTAGTATGAGTTATTGCCCTTGTTCTTGAAAACGCGTTCAATTTTAACTTGTAAACACTCTTGAGAGAACAATTTTTAATGGATTTTAATGAAACTTGGCCTGAGTATTTGTTATCACCCAAGGATGAAGCCTATTGAAAACCAGTCAAATCGAAAAAAAATTAATATCAGTTATTGCCCTTGTTTTTGAAAACGCGTTCAATCTTTAGCTTGTAAACACTCTACAAAGCACAGTTATTGACCGATTTTGACGAAACTTGTTTAATATCACCAAAGAATGAACCCTTTTGAAAATAGCACATATCGAAATATATTTAATAGGAATTATTGCCCTTGTTCTATAAAATGTGTTGGATTTTTGCCTTGTAAACACTTTACAAGTCACAATTCTTGAGCAATTTTGACATAACTTGGCATGAGTATTTGTAATCACCTAAGGATGAACCCTATTGAAATTCATTTAAATCGAAAAATATTTAGTATCAGTTATTGCCCTTGTGTTTGAAAACGCGTTCAATTTTAGCTTGTAAGCACTCTAGAAAGAACAATTCTTAATGGATTTTGATAAAACTTGGCTTGAGTATTTGTTTTTACCCAAGGATGAACCTTATTGAAAATCAAATAAATCGAAATATATTTAGTGTCAGTTATTGCCCTTGTGTTTGAAAACGGGTTTAACTTTTTGGCTAATAATCACTCTAGAAGGTACAATTCATGACCTATGTTGACAAAACTCACTGAAATTGTTGGATATCGCAAGGGATGAGCCTAATTGAAAATTAAAAATATCAAAATATATCTAATATGAATTATTGCCCTTGTTCTTTTAAACGCGTTCGATTTTTGTCTCGTAAACACTCTACATTTCTTGATGGATTTTCGATGAAACTTGGTGTGAGAGTGTGTTATAACTCAAGAATGAACCCTTTTGAAAATCAGCTAAATTGAAAATTTTTTTAGTATGAGTTACTGCCCTTGTTCTTGAAAACGCATTCAATTTTAGCTTGTAAACACTCTAGAAAGAACTATTCTTAATGGATTTTGATTAACTTTGGCTTGAGTATTTGTTTTTACCCAAGGATGAACCCTATTATAAATCAAATAAATAGAAATATATTTAGTGTAAGTTATAGCCCTTGTTCTTGAAAACGCGTTCAATTTTAGCTTGTAAACACTCTAGAAAGAACAATTTTTAATGGATTTTGATGTAACTTGGCTGGAGTATTTGTTGTCTCCCAAGGATGAACCCTATTGAAAATCGAAAAATATTTAGTACAAGTTATTGACCTTATTTTGGAAACGGTTCAATTTAACTCGCAAACACTCTAGAAAGAACAATTTTGAATGCATTTTGATGAAACTTGGCTGTAGTATTTTGTTTTCTCACAAGGATAAACCCTATTGAAAATCAGATAAATCGAAAAAATATTTAGTGTCAGTTATTGCGCCTGTTTTCAAAAACGCTTTCAACGTTTGGCTTGTGAACACTCTAAACATTCCTTTTTGACAAAACTCGCTGAAATTGTTTAATATCAACCAAGGATGAGCCTTATTAAGAATTAAAAATATCAAAATATTATTAAGGGTGAACCCTATTGCAAATCATAAAAATACCGAAAAATATTTAATGAGTTGTTATTAGGTACAATTCTTGACAGTTTTTAATGAAACTAGAGACCCTAGAATAAAATAGGTTGGTAGGTTGAATAATTCATTCCACTTATTGTAACCTTACTGAAAAGTTTTTATTTGAAATAAATGCTGCCAGTGGGCGTATATTACCTTGCCTGGCAAGCTATCTTCTATAGACATCTACAATCGCTGTTGGTATTGTTAGGATACGGAATTATTCTCTAGAGAAATCTAACATTATTGGTGATATTGTTATTTTCTATAGACATCGACAATCATTGTTGGTATTATTAGGATACGGTATTATTCTCTAGAGAAATCGAACATTATTGGTGGTATTGTTATTTTCTATAGACATCTACAATCACTGTTGGTATTGTTAAGATACGGTATTATACTCTAGAGAAATCTAACTTTATTGGTGGTATTCTTATTTTCTATAGACATCTACAACCACTGTTGGTATTGTTAGGATACGGTATTATTCTCTAGGGAAATCTAACATTATTGGTGGTATTGTTATTTTCTATAGACATGTACAACCACTGTTGGTATTGTTAGGATACGGTATTATTCTCTAGAGAAATCTAACATTATTGGTGATATTCTTATTCTCTATAGACATCTACAATCACTGTTGGTATTGTTAGGATACGGTATTTCATACAATTGAAGATACGTACCATTTTCTCTTAGAATGTCCCTTATATTCAGATGCCAGAAACCGCTCAATTCATCTTCTACCTTCAATTTATCACAACATCGACATTCTCTTTTTCGGTATTCCAAATGACAGAAACATCCAACATAATCTTTGAACAAATTCATTCTCTTCTTGACATCAGCAGAAGATTCAAGATATAATACTTAAGAATCTCAATCTTATATTCAAACTTTATTGTATTCCCCTATCTTTTAACTTTCTTCCACAAAATTATTTAAATGTCTGTAGCATTGTAAAATATGTTTGTCTGGAGAGGGCTAATATAGGCGTAGCCTGCTGCCCAATCCAGTGTAAATAAATATTGTTTATATAAAAAAAAATATGTATAAGATGATCGGACAGTAGAGATTTCTGGCGCCAGATGTGTCCCCGTCTGATTTTTTTTAATATGCGATCTGCAACATTTCGGACAGCTAATTCAGACCAAGAAGTTTGAACTTAAACTTATGGGCTCGTGATAATATATTCATCATTTATATTTTTTGAAATCCCAAAAATCATAATGCTCAAATACTTACTATGGATCATATAAAAACATATAAGAGTTGTATAACCTTGAAATTATATAGTTTATTATTAAATAACTCACAGTAACATTGTATAGTTGACAAGATTGGTGACTATATTATGTTTATACCCGGTTAAACTGATAACTCAATCGTGAACGATTTGTATTTGATGCAGTAACAAGACAAGATTGGTGACTACATAGTTTTAAAACTAATAAATCTTCTGATAAGTCTGTGGAGTTTTGAGATCGTCTATCAGATAGCATGCTACTATAAAATAGCTGAAATAAATAATTCAAATTTAGTTTTCTTAAAACCTCTCTCACAATAAAGATCTGATTTTCATTAATTTACAATTTGTGTTTGGTCCATTTTCATCAACATTCACCGCTCAGTAGGCATAATGTTTTACGAAAACTATAAATGATTTTGTACATGAGAGGCGTGTTCTACGACCAGCCTTTCTCAGGGTTTCTAACTTATATATAGATATATTAGAAATTATATAACGAAAAGAGTAACATAGTTCTCTCTATGAAACGTGAAATAGTCTCTTTAATCAGACATTAATTAGTCAAGAGAGATATAAATAGAAGCATTGTTGATGTATTGTGTTTTGATATAAACAATAAAAAGCTTTATTGGCAACTATCTTAAAGGGATAATAGGCGTTAGAAATTAAAAAAAAACCACAATAAATATATTCGGAATTTTTTAAAAAAAAGTGAGCCAGCGACGATTCCATTCAGTTTGAGAATAAAAGCGTCAGGTAAATCCGCGCCTCTCTTCATTCTACCTCTTAATTAGACGACTAAATTAAAAGCTACTGATCGTCTTGTTATGTTACACTCTTAACACCTTTGTTTTCCAGACGGCTTAATAACCGAATCGTGCATTAAGAAAGACAAATTGTTATTTCATAATGTATACTCAATAGAAAGAACCTCTTAGTTAGTAGTTCAAATCTCCTTTGAGTCCAGCAGAATGTTGAAAAAATATGCTTAAGCGCCATTATGAGGTCGAATCGATAACGCATTGCGCTCTTGTCACCCAACAATTCTGGAACAAGGCAAAATAGTAGGCTACCTGTAGTTTCTTTCCTCTTATCATGAGGTAGAAAAGACACCTCAACGCATCGCATTCTGTAACCGTCGATATTTAACTCCAAATATGATCCTTGTTCTTTTACTAACCAAGCCGTAAATTATATTCGGTAAAAGAGAAAAATTTCCATTGTATGCAGAAATAAAGCATTTACGTATAGAGAGTTGTTGTTAGTTTCTACAGGTGTGAAATACAGGTATTGATCTCGGACTGAACTGTAATTGATTAGTATTAATGAGTTGGAATGGAAAAAAAAACAATGGGGTATCACACTATCACTTGAGGTCATAACTCAGAATATTGGAATCCGTCCTCGCTTTATGGAATTATAAATGTCGCAAGCTTATTTTATTGCAAGGCAAGTATCGTTTTGGAACCAATGCCAAGTAGATCATGACAATTTCCAGGATTCTTATGACTCTAGATTTCTTTAATCGATAGCAGGATATACAAAACAAATTGGACTTAGCGCGAAGACAGTAAGCTTTTTTTTTTCCCTTTTCATTATTGTCATGAAAAAATAATTAACCAATTCGATAAGAATAGGTACTACAGAATCTTAGGACCACCATTCGCTTGAACATCGTACCTTTTTTTTAGATAAGTATATTCTAAATTGATTCACAATATCTCAAGTATTTGTGTTCGAAACTACGTTTATTTTGATCAGGTTCTATTACTTTAAGGTGGATTTCTCTTTGCAGAAATGTGTAAGAAATGATTTCTAAATGAGATAAAGCTTTACTGTTGTACAATTATTCTTAGGCTCTCTGTCAGTCTCAGACCATAAACGCTGTAACATAAATTATGAAATATTATGACAGTATATACGTTTTATGTAGAATTGCCATAAGTAAACGCCATTACTCTGAACTCCAAAACAAATTACCACATGTATACACAAAACGTCCAGTTGAAGCTTATAAAAGAAATCATAATATCAGTAATTTTCTCGTCCACTGTAGAATTGAACCAGGAAATTCAGGAAATTCTTATTTCAAGACCGGTGCCATTCCTATAAACATTATATTTTGTGTCGGAGTATATGATTGTGTGATGATGTGAGTGTCTTTTTAACTTAAACTATATTAATGACTAATTGTTACATACTAAGCTTATCTGTTGTTCTATGACCTATTCTTTCATTAAGACTTGTCTCAATACAACCATAACACTGACCTATCGGATAAGTATTTTATCCGAAATTTAACGAACCAGGTTTGTTACACGTGAGTGGATATATTAGTAGTTTTGGTAACTAAGATACACTATATAGTACTACTTGTTGAACGTCTGAAGATTAATATATCTTTTGTATACATGATTATGACGAGTATCTTATAAACGGATTAACGAATTAAGTCAGATACGTGATTAGCATGTAAAAGGATTATAACAAATTCTTTCACAATAGTTAATTTACTATGAAATCTGTAGATCTTTCTGACATGTCTTCTGTTTTAGAACCCGACCTCCTGTGATAAGTGTCTAGTAAATAGTGTGCGCAGGTCAAGACAGTATTGTTAGGATACGGTATTATTCTCTAGAGAAATCTAACTTTATTGGTGATATTGTTATTTTCTATAGACATCTACAATCACTGTTGGTATTTTTAAAGGATACGGTATTAACTCTAGAGAAATCTAACTTTATTGGTGATATTGTTATTTTCTATAGACATCTACAATCACTGTTGGTATTTTTAAAGGATACGGTATTTTTCTCTAGAGAAATCTAACTTTATTGGTGATATTGTTATTTTCTATAGACATCTACAATCCTGTTGGTATTTTTAAAGGATACGGTTTTAAACTCTAGAGAAATCTAACTTTATTGGTGATATTGTTTTTTTCTATAGACATTAAAAATTTTTCCCGTTTTTGTTGGTATTGTTAGGATACGGTATTTTTCTTTTGAGAAATCAACATTATTGGGGGTATTTTATTTTCTATAGACATCTACAACCACTGTTGGTATTGTTGGATACGGTATTATTCTCTAGAGAAATCTAACTTTATTGGTGATATTGTTATTTTCTATAGACATCTACAATCACTGTTGGTATTGTTAGGATACGGTATTATTCTCTAGAGAAATCTAACTTTATTGGTGATATTGTTATTTTCTATAGACATCTACAATCGCTGTTGGTATTGTTAGAAATATGTAACTTGCAGTTGTGGTCATACAATTGAAGATACGTACCATTTTCTCTTAGAATGTCCCTTATATTCAGATGCCAGAAACCGCTCAATTCATCTTCTACCTTCAATTTATCACAACATCGACATTCTCTTTTTCGGTATTCCAAATGACAGAAACATCCAACATAATCTTTGAACAAATTCATTCTCTTCTTGACATCAGCAGAAGATTCAAGATATAATACTTAAGAATCTCAATCTTATATTCAAACTTTATTGTATTCTTTTAATTTTCTTCCACAAAATTATTTAAATGTCTGTAGCATTGTAAAATATGTTTGTCTGGGCTAATATAGGCGTAGCCTGCTGCCCAATCCAGTGTAAATAAATATTGTTTATATAAAAAAAATATGTAAGATGATCGGACAGTAGAGATTTCTGGCGCCAGTTATGTGTCCCCGTCTGATTTTTTAAATATGCGATCTGCAACATTTCGGACAGCTAATTCAGACCAAGAAGTTTGAACTTAAACTTATGGGCTCGTGATAATATATTCATCATTTATATTTTTTGAAATCCCAAAAATCATAATGCTCAAATACTTACTATGGATCATATAAAAACATATAAGAGTTGTATAACCTTGAAATTATATAGTTTATTATTAAATAACTCACAGTAACATTGTATAGTTGACAAGATTGGTGACTATATTATGTTTATACCCGGTTAAACTGATAACTCAATCGTGAACGATTTGTATTTGATGCAGTAACAAGACAAGATTGGTGACTACATAGTGTTAAACTAATAAATCTTCTGATAAGTCTGTGGAGTTTTGAGATCGTCTATCAGATAGCATGCTACTATAAAATAGCTGAAATAAATAATTCAAATTTAGTTTTCTTAAAACCCCCCTCACAATAAAGATCTGATTTTCATTAATTTACAATTTGTGTTTGGTCCATTTTCATCAACATTCACCGCTCAGTAGGCATAATGTTTACGAAAACTATAAATGATTTTGTACGTGAGAGGCGTCATCATAATTGGGTGTTCTACGACCAGCCTTTCTCAGGGTTTCTAACTTATATATAGATATATTAGAAATTATATAACGAAAAGAGTAACATAGTTCTCTCTATGAAACGTGAAATAGTCTCTTTAATCAGACATTAATTAGTCAAGAGAGATATAAATAGAAGCATTGTTGATGTATTGTGTTTTGATATAAACAATAAAAAGCTTTATTGGCAACTATCTTAAAGGGATAATAGGCGTTAGAAATTAAAAAAAGCCACAATAAATATATTCGGAATTTTAATAAAAAGTGAGCCAGCGACGATTCCATTCAGTTTGAGAATAAAAGCGTCAGGTAAATCCGCGCCTCTCTTCATTCTACCTCTTAATTAGACGACTAAATTAAAAGCTACTGATCGTCTTGTTATGTTACACTCTTAACACCTTTGTTTTCCAGACGGCTTAATAACCGAATCGTGCATTAAGAAAGACAAATTGTTATTTCATAATGTATACTCAATAGAAAGAACCTCTTAGTTAGTAGTTCAAATCTCCTTTGAGTCCAGCAGAATGTTGAAAAAATATGCTTAAGCGCCATTATGAGGTCGAATCGATAACGCATTGCGCTCTTGTCACCCAACAATTCTGGAACAAGGCTCAATAGTAGGCTACCTGTAGTTTCTTTCCTCTTATCATGAGGTAGAAAAGACACCTCAACGCATCGCATTCTGTAACCGTCGATATTTAACTCCAAATATGATCCTTGTTCTTTTACTAACCAAGCCGTCAAAGAGAAAGAGAAAAATTTCCATTGTATGCAGAAATAAAGCATTTACGTATAGAGAGTTGTTGTTAGTTTCTACAGGTGTGAGATACAGGTATTGATCTCGGACTGAACTGTAATTGATTAGTATTAATGAGTTGGAATGAAAAAAAAAACAATGGGGTATCACACTATCACTTGAGGTCATAACTCAGAATATTGGAATCCGTCCTCGCTTTATGGAATTATAAATGTCGCAAGCTTATTTTATTGCAAGGCAAGTATCGTTTTGGAACCAATGCCAAGTAGATCATGACAATTTCCAGGATTCTTATGACTCTAGATTTCTTTAATCGATAGCAGGATATACAAAACAAATTGGACTTAGCGCGAAGACAGTAAGCTTTTTTTTTTCCTTTTCATTATTGTCATGAAAAAATAATTAACCAATTCGATAAGAATAGGTACTACAGAATCTTAGGACCACCATTCGCTTGAACATCGTACCTTTTATTCTAAATTGATTCACAATATCTCAAGTATTTGTGTTCGAAACTACGTTATTTTGATCAGGTTCTATTACTTTTAAGGTGGATTTCTCTTTGCAGAAATGTGTAAGAAATGATTTCTAAATGAGATAAAGCTTTACTGTTGTACAATTATTCTTAGGCTCTCTGTCAGTCTCAGACCATAAACGCTGTAACATAAATTATGAAATATTATGACAGTATATACGTTTATGTAGAATTGCCATAAGTAAAGCCATTACTCTGAACTCCAAAACAAATTTTCCACATGTATACACAAAACGTCCAGTTGAAGCTTATAAAAGAAATCATAATATCAGTAATTTTCTCGTCCACTGTAGAATTGAACCAGGAAATTCAGGAAATTCTTATTTCAAGACCGGTGCCATTCCTATAAACATTATATTTTGTGTCGGAGTATATGATTGTGTGATGATGTGAGTGTCTTTTTAACTTAAACTATATTAATGACTAATTGTTACATACTAAGCTTATCTGTTGTTCTATGACCTATTCTTTCATTAAGACTTGTCTCAATACAACCATAACACTGACCTATCGGATAAGTATTTTATCCGAAATTTAACGAACCAGGTTTGTTACACGTGAGTGGATATATTAGTAGTTTTGGTAACTAAGATACACTATATAGTACTACTTGTTGAACGTCTGAAGATTAATATATCTTTTGTATACATGATTATGACGAGTATCTTATAAACGGATTAACGAATTAAGTCAGATACGTGATTAGCATGTAAAAGGATTATAACAAATTCTTTCACAATAGTTAATTTACTATGAAATCTGTAGATCTTTCTGACATGTCTTCTGTTTTAGAACCCGACCTCCTGTGATAAGTGTTTAGTAAATAGTGTGCGCAGGTCAAGACAGTACGGTCTTTTGACTGAGCTATTTGTATGCTATAAAAAGCTACGTTAAACTTTATCCTGTGATTACGTTCGGAATACTGTTTATATTTTTGAAAAAGATCTATTTCTGGCAAATTTTATTTATGGATAGATGGTTTGTGTGTACATATTCGGATGTAAAACGAAACCTGAATATGTGTTGTAGACTATATATGTTGTTTCAGAGTGATCCAGAGTAATAGGCTATTTCCTATTTCCAGAGTAATATTTTACGGTCACCATGATCGACCAGACTGATGAACACACAGCACTTCAAAAAACAAATCCCGTGAAATATGATCCTCAACGCAAAACATTAGAATTGTCAACTTCTGATTATAGTGCCATCTCGATAGATTATCCTGTGGGCAATGGTCAACCAAAACCAGTTCGACCAATACGAACACCATCTTTAGATTTTTCACGAATTGCCGAAAATTCTATTACAAACCAAAAACCTCCAGCTGGACCTCAAAGACACAATAGCGAAAGAAAATTATCCAGACCTTCATCTGGAAAACGAAAAAATATAGGAAATTGTGTCCAAAGTGCGAGTACTTCCAGTTTATCGTGTTCAGATGATATTAGTGTCATCAGTTGTGCTGAAGATACAAAGGGGAAAGCCACAATTGAATTGGATTGCGATGACAAACTCGAAAGAGAATCTTCAGCTGTTAAACAGTTAAGGCATTTATCTAATCATGTAAGGAGTAATTTTGAATGTTACCACGTCCATAATTCAAAGATGGATTTGTGTCGATGGTGTGACACACGACCCAGTACTGGAACACCAAAGTCTTCTTCGTCATTAAGTAAGAAAAAGAATCCCCCGCCTGTTTTCAATAGACTTGCTAAAGATGGAAAGGACAAATTTTTTAGATTTTTCCACTGTAAAGATTATACGGACTATATGTATCACTATCGGATACAGCACACCGTGAATAATACTGGTGATTTAGCTAAGCAGGCACCAGTTCTGGGACGAGATATACCAGATCCTTACGTAACTAAACCAAGCAGTGTATGGTATGTAGTATGTATAGTCATTTTACCTGCACTAATAACAAATCTTCACGCATTAAGAGTGTCATATTTACCTAATTGATACCTGATATGGCCACATTGAACCCAAATTAATCATGGGAAAATGTGTGTCAACATGTAGATAAGAAATGAACAAGACATTATGTTACATTGCTACATTATGTGATATGTTTGATTTTGTTTAAAACATCATTGTTTGAAAACTTGATTTGCTTTATCAGTTGATAAATCTTAATTTCAGCTATCCATCACACAAATTTTATATGTATATCGACATCCGGATCTTTTTAAATGAACAAAATATTTATGAGCGTTCTCCCATGCGGCATATAAGGGATGTAGGAGCTGTATTTTCATGACTTAACAGATAGCTGCTTTGTTTTTATTAACTGGTAAAGCAATATTTGATGAGTACAAAACAAACAAGTGTGCAATTAATTGTTTGAACTAATTTGTTGCTATACAGTTTAATGATTTTAACTAATATTAACCAATATAATTTATTTCAGTTCTTTATATTTAAGGACGTTATTCAAACGGAAATATAGGTGAGCAAATAAGTAGATGTCTATATTTTTTATCTGTGGATGACTTCACTTGCGTGGTTAAAGTAGGGCCCGTCAGAAAAAGAAACCTAGATTATAGAAACGCTGTTGATCTAAGATCATCATCAAGAAATTTTGTTTGGCCAGGTCGCTGATACAGTAAATTCTGAGCATGGTGTTATCTCAATTATTCTTATTCTGTACCTTTCTGTTAAAGTTGATAATTTATCTTCGTTAAATGTAATTCGAGTAACGATACAACACCCCAAGCTATCAATAGGTCAACTCATTGTGAAGACATGATATATATTTCTGTACTTTCAGTATCGTAACAGAACTAAACCAAACAAGTCAAGCGTCATTCAGCTTGACCTCTACTAGAAAATCAGATGATGGTCACGAAAGAAGTTGTCCCAATTTATCACCCGTAAGATCATCAGAAGAGAACAAAAGAAAACAAGACAGTGGTAGAGTGACGCCCAACCAGCACATTATAAGTGTCAATGACTATATGGACCCTTACCTACCTCAAATCCAAACCTTACCTCGTGGTCCGTCCCGTTCAGACTCCTCGTCGACATTGGTGGGTGACTCTAAATCGAAATCTTTCATCCTATCGGAGAGTGTTGTATCCAGTTCACAATTTGATGGTGAGATAGTTGGAATGAAGCACAAACTACCAACAGAAACCATTTATAATTTTTCAATGTTATGCAAACCAAATGCTGGCGAGGATATTTATAACGAGTTAAAAAGTGGCTCGAGTTCATATCGTAATATGAATTCCAATAGACAAAAGAAAGTTACTGATGCAGTTGCAACATACACAAATACTATTGAAACTGTTATAGCATCACCGAAATGCGGATCTAGTAAATCAGCTCATAGTGATAAGGGTTGTCACGGTTGTAATCGAATAGCATCTCTCATACGTGGACAGAGTAAGCTTTCTTCGAAATCAAAACGTGACATGCCAAGACAATGTAAACCATTGGAAGAACCTTCAATTAATGTCTTTCATCGATTGCAGAAATTACCAATCGGTTGATGACTTTCTATCGTGTCTGTTTACTGTTACTTTTTTTTCAAAGATAAATTTCACTTTCACAGCATTTGTATTTCTCTTATCATCACACAGCAATCCTATTTATTTGGAACGAATTATCTGATTGAAAACAAAACAAGATTATGGCGTCATTAAAGACGTATTGATATAAGTATTTCCCATTATGAACAATCATTTTTTTTGTTAATATCTACTAAATATCAATCCGTTCGCTCTTTGGGCATACAGTTAATTGGTTACAGATAATTGTTACCAATCTTTTATAGGCCCTATAATGTACATTTTCAGACAAAAAATGGCAAAAATTTTTGCTGCTAAGCCATCTTGTAAAACCATGCATGGTGCATAGAAGGTTGAATTTCGTGATTAACATGGAAACAGAAGGCAATTGAATTGATGGACAGAGTTCTTTTAATTTTTAAATGGACAGAACCACAAAAACCAGTCTAAAAAAATTTAATACAAGGACTCATATAAAAGTCCTATAAAATATTTTGACAGGTTTAGTGGTTATGTCCCTTTGAAATGAAGGTGTTTAGTCTTTGTTTAAAAGGCCGGATTCGTCATTTTTGTTTCTTCATTATTTGCTAATAGTAATCACAAGAAGTACTAGAAATGCATGGAACAAGAATTTGTTTAAAAATTTCCTCAAACTACCAATTTTATTTTCTGTTTGTATAGATTTATTTTCCATATATGATTCAATAAATGGCACGTCGTATTTTTGACTTTCAAATGTGGACAATCCTGGACACATTTGAAGGCTTAAATTTTGCAGGTGAATTGTGAACACATTTTTACTGATCAGCTAAACTAAACTTTTCTCGTTTCAGAAAGTAAGGTATGATTGATCAAACAAATGGCGAACATTAGAGAATTAAATAAGTTATTGAAATCTAATGTTACATTTAGATTGATTATTTAGTACAAGATTTATTATTTGGATATTGCATTTTCATATTTTCTTTATACTCGAATAGTGTCATGGGATTAAACAGAGAAAACATGGTCTAAATAACCGAATCAAGTCTTATTTAAAGAGTTGAATTAATCATAAAGTCAACGATTTATTATAGTGGTTGTTTGAAGTCACTCTTAAATGTATTGAGTAGAGTCAATAAAATTTAATTGATCATATTTATTTAATCACTTGCCATATCAAGAAATATATGACCTTATATCAAGGTTCTTCTTGTTCCTAAACATTAATACACCACTTATTTATCACAATGTGCCGCATCGGGAAAGCGAGAATTAGGGTCAGTAGGTATTACAGACTTAATTAACCAGACTTTGGCCATATTTCGTGGCTGGCCTTTTGTTGTAATCTACGCTCACCTCGCAGACAACATATCAGGAATATACAATAAAATCAGAGAATACAAATACAAACCCCGTACAAAGATACCTTCTTTTATTAGATTAGCGTGAACTGGTAAATCGATTTCAACCAATTGTAACATATACACTGACTAGTTATTCAGATTTCAGACAAGTATAGGCTAGTTACCAGGTGCATTAAGTTGATCTAAACTTGTGGATTGTCTCATCTTTTCACTCAATCTGTACACAATCAATGTTTTATCAACAATGGAATTCTGCT
Organism: Nipponacmea schrenckii; assembly: GCA_030562195.1. Lineage (NCBI taxonomy): Eukaryota > Metazoa > Mollusca > Gastropoda > Lottiidae > Nipponacmea > Nipponacmea schrenckii. Next base: position 13,048,484 of record CM060201.1, read on the forward strand.
CAGGTATGGGTCTCCTTCGGACAATCTGTCTCGGTTTCCTTTCACTGAGGCTCTGATATTTATAGTCCAAATCCGAAGCCTTTTCGCGTTGATTTAGAAGTCGTAATGGTCGAGTTGGTGAATATGCTGATACTGATCTTGGTGTAGGATAAGGGGTGGTTGGTGTTTCGTGTAGTGGTGGTGTAGTCGTTCCAGTACTCGCTTGAGACATCATCAACGTATTTGATTTGCAAAGAGTCGTATATTGAGACCAACTTAGAAATACTCTTTTGGGAAAACTGTTCCTGAGTCTGAATTTTTCCTGTTCACACAGCATACAACCACCATGAAGAGAAACATCAGTAGCTATTCTAGGTTTATTTGGTAAGATGGTACGAGCTACTGGGTCTGTAGTCTTCACTCGAAATCCAGGGACTCCAAGAGATCTTTGAGATCTGAAAATAGAACAAAACATACATGAAAGATAAAAATGACACATGCTGATCTGTTCATTTCACCAAGAAGATTAAATTTACGTAAGGTTTTGCTTGTAGACTACTAAACAACAAATACTTGATGTTAAAAATTGAAAAATAGAAATATATCACCAATTATTGTAGGTCAGATAAAGTGCTATATGTGTTCTAACAGATTGTTTCTATTTCAATTCGGAAATATCAAAGATATTCAATTAAATGTTTTTTTTCTTGAAATTAGAGTGAAATTTTTATCTGAATCTTTTTATGAATAACGTGGTTAATGATCATTACTCTTCAATGGTTCAGAACAAGATGCCAGATCGCAAGGTTTAGGTCTTGCTGGATAAGCAATATTATTGACCCACAAAAAAAATCGAAAATACATATCTCAATATACAATTCGTCTAAAATACTAAAAATACACAAGTACATGTGCATCAAATGGACAGATGTTCTATGTTCCGGCGATCAAGTACAAAAGAAATATACAATACTCCACGTATAATTTGTTTAAAAATACACAAGTACATGGACAGATTTTCAACCTACAAATTGTTTATAAAATGGATATAATATATAGTTCCCGCGGCCATGCACCGCGCAGCCGAAAAAACAAAACAAAAAAAACACAACACTCCAATGCACAACCCGTCCAAAACACACAAGCACTCGTGCATAAAACGCACAAACCTACCCCCAGCGACCTAGCACACGACCGCAAAAGACACGTATTATTTCAACGTACAATTTGTTGTAAAATACACAAGTACATGTGTAAATAATGGACAGAATTATCTTCCGGCGATCAAGTACATGACAACAAAAACCATATATTATTTCAACGTACAATTCGTTTTAAAATACACAAGTACATGTGTATAAAATGGACAGATTCATCTTTTTGCGATCAAGTACATGACCACAAAAACCAAGGAATAGACATCTGCATGAGACGATCAGACATCAAAACAAAGATATACCCTCAAAGAAAAAAAAATGAAAAAAAAAAGAATTGTCAAAGCGTCAGTGCATGTGCTGCGAGTTGAAATAATTATTCGGATTTTTTAGCCCGGTTTCCCCTTGTCAATGATGCAGGTCGGGGAGACTGGCATGGAAAAGGCGTCTAGTCGTGCGGATAGGTCAATACACCGAGGACCCGTGTGCTACAGGCTGTGCACGATCCCTTGACAGCTTGCTAGTTCAAACTAAAAATGATTTAAATACGTTGGAATCAAAGTTGAATAATTAACATGAAAGTTTTGGCTACTTATTGCAAGAATTGTTTGAAAGCTCCTAATGGAGGCAAAAACAGTAAAGATTATCTATAATAATAATTTGAATCACCAAGAAGAAAACAAAATTTGAAATTCACCTATTCGCCATTACATGAGAGTGGCGCATTTTCGCAAAATTTTAGTTTTTGACCACTTTGGATCACATTTTCTAACATACACAAGAGTTGAGTTTTCCAAATTAACAATGTCCATTTCATTATCTTTTCAACAATATATGACAATAATTTATATTTATATTTTTCAAATTTTGGTTTTATTTTTCGAATGAAGTTCATACTCTGTATTTATTCCCCACCAATCTGGATTTCATAATCAAAATGTACTTGATTTTCTCTATTTTACGATATGTTACATGGATGGTTTAATACAAAATTTTAAATTGTTAAATTTGGCAAAATTAAACAGCAATTTTAATTTGCTAAAATGTTTGATTGACAGGTGATTAACCCTCAAAAAATGTATCTATTTCACATAGGCTACAAATTTTAAACATACCTCCATTTATAGCTGTAAAATCGTAAGTTATAAAACCGTTTGAGTTTTTGTCTTGATTAGAAATATGCTAGTGTTTCTAGCTTATGCATATTATTTCATATATTCTGTTTGAATTTTTTCTCTCATTTAATTAATTAAGTCTCACAATAGTTCGCATCAATAACTAAAATCACATATTTTCAATAATGAATATCTCGGAACTTAAATAAAAGCATAGTTAGCAATTTGATTTACAATGGAATTAAACTATATGCTGTATGTAATATAGTACAAAAATTGAAGAGTTTCACAGTTTGTCTTTCAACTAAAAGCGGCTGAGAGAACACTGGGCGAAGTACAAAACGGTCTTAAAGCTGTGGTTAAAATATCGAAAGCCATGCACAGTATTGTCCTCAGTGATAAATGCCTGTTTTGAGGGGTTGCCGGTTTACCTGTGGGAGTGGTAATAAATAAATGCGTAATTAAATGCGAATAGATGAATAATCAATCAGCAAAACAATGTCAATCGATATTTAGATTGGATTTGTGATTAATTGGCACGAGTCAAATTCATCTTTAATGTCTTAAACGGATTAACGTCAATTAATCCTTAGCCAAAACGAATTGCCGTTCAGTTTAGGTGCGGGTTTACCGGGCTTTATCTCCTATGTATTATACATAGTGATATGCCGATTTATTGAGGAAGCTGGTTAATAGAGGATGCGGTTTTGTCAAGGTTGTGCTTACGCCAAACTCTAAAGCGAGCAGCATGTTGTGGGTGCCTGAGGACGGCGGGGGAAACACGCCGAAACGTTGCATAAACTTAAACCAGTGATTGTTGTTCCATAAAGCTGTGCCTATATATGTTGTGGGTCGTTGTTTAATGCACTTATTTATCGCTATTAAATTATACTCACCCATGATAATAATGGAGGTTCTGATGAGATCCATTCCACAACCTTCTACTCATATTCCCGGCCGTCTGCGTATATCTATAATCTCTAATATATCTTGTCAAATCTTCTTTGTGCTCGAAATTAAATTTGTTATTCAAAGATGGATATGTCTGGGATCGTTTCTTCAAAATGTCTTCTGTTACAGAATTGGTCTTTTTCAGCTCATCCTGCCAGCCACTAATATCAACAAAACTTCCCGCAAAATTACTGTTCTTGGGTCGTTCTAAACGGAATAGTTTCTTGGGTGTTTTCGGAGTTCGAATAGGATAATGCTTTGCGATTTCCTTCTGGTTATATATTGCGAGTTCGCTTCTGGCATCAACTGAAAGCTGTTTACGGATCTCTACTGGATCGTTTCTGGTAGCGATTGATTCGTCTACACTGGAACCAACAACCACACCAGGAAAATGTTGTTCTTCGGACACAGGCGTGTTCGGATGTGGTGTTGGCGAAACCGACTCAGATCGTGGTGTTACAGAATGTAACTCTTTTGCAGTTTCTGCTACACAATCATCCGTTTGAGAAGGCAGAATTATTTTAATATAGCATTTTTTATTGTCAAACAAACCTGTTTTATTTGTTGCTTCCTCATATTCACACATTTTTTCAGATACGGAATACTCCGGCGACATTTTCTCACATTCCCTACATGAATTGGATCGCGTTATATGGGTTCTATTTGGACTCCATTTGAAAGGCGAAATTTTTTAACCACTTTTAGTATTTTGCACTATAGAAGTAAAAAAATATTTAAAAATCACATATGGTCCAAGATAAATCACATTAACATAGAGTAGACAGTAGACACTGTACGGTATGTAAAAAGAAAATCTTAATTCACAATACAGATATGAATGACTTATTGTTTTCTAACCTTACAACAATAATCAGTGAAATATATAGCCACCGTAATACAAACAATATCACAATAAACGGTTTGTTTATTTAAGGGAAGTCGCTCTTATAAATTCTGTTTAAGAATATAATTTTTCATTATTTCTAATGCGGAATCGAGATGTTTCCATACAAATACAGTAATTGTCGTAAAAAAAAAACAACAACAAAAAAAAGCAAACAAAGGATTACTGAAAAAATGGTCGAAATGTAGTATTTTTTATTATTTAAATCACTCAATGTTGAGAAAAGAATCCGAATTCCCGATACACTATCTTAATAAAGTAAATATACCATGTAGATTATTCACTTTACACAAATACACGGTGTCCATTCACTGCCAATCACAAGAAACACAAATAACTGTCATGATTTATTTATGTTGATTTGGGCGTGAAATAAGTGACCACTTGATACCCGATTAATCAGTACAAATATTATCAAGGTGCGAATGATAGTCTTGATTTCAAGGGATTATTTGCTGGACACTAATGCATTAGGAGGATCTTTATTAAAATATGGTGTTTTCCACCTTCCTTTCTGTACATTAAGCAAATAAAGAGGAATACGAGTTTTACACTTAAAATGAAATATTATGTTTGAGAATACGAAACTATACCTTTATATAAACAATAGGATAAATTTCCGCATAATTTTAGCTTTCAAAATTTCAGAAACAGGAACATATATTTTCGATTCATACTATCGTTGAAATGTTTTACGCATTTAAGAAATGTCTTGAATAGCAACCAAAATATGTTGGCATATTCACCATCGATTATCCTTTAATATTTCTTCAAAATTCACTATGAGTACAATCTAAAATAGCTCTTCTTCGTTTGAATATAGGCCAACATGTACTCCAGTCATTAGAAGATGTCGCGGTGAACACATTTAATATGAAAATATAACTACACATACTGCGTTGGGGTATTATTTCAATCACCTATAGTTACTGTTGTCTTACTAATAGGTAACGAATCGAAATCTCAAATTTCACTAGTCACCAAGATAACAATCCATACATGAAATTTTGTTTTCAACTAGAGTATATAACTGCGATATAAACAGTCTATATAAAACCTCTACATAATGAATAATAAAAAGAGAAATCAAATGATATTTTCTACTTATATGAATATCGATATTTAATAAGTATTCGATCTATAACACTCGATAAAAATACTAATCTTATTGATGTTATAATAGTGTTATAGATTGAATTATTACACTAACAATAATTAGCTTATGTTTATTACCTTTATTACATTCAAAGGAAGAATTCTCATCAAAAACATATTTTCTTTGCTAATTTTGTTCATTTACATATTTTAATGTATAAAAATGCTTGACAAAGCAAATATAGCCTACTCCTAAAATATGAATAAATGAGAAAATGTTATAAAAAGGGCCAATAATCAAGTAGTATTCAAAATGTTCAAAGCGATCTGATTTTTATTCTTCTACAGGATGGTGAAGAGAAGGGGGTGCCTGATAAGTAATTAGATTTCAAATAAAACAAAAATACTGAAGTCATCTTGTACATCAATCTAAGTCAGCTGGAACATAAGTCAGACGGGTGTAAAGACGCAAAGGCAACTACAATAAGAAGAAATGTTGTATTATCTGGATTTCTAAATTTTATTCTATTCCTATCATATTATATAATGTAATATGCAAGTGAATATTGAAAAAAAGGCGAGTATAATACTACACTTCAGGTTTTTATATGACTTATATACGCCAATATATTCACCTAATAACAACCACTTGGACATGTCGACAACTCTATATATCAAATCAAGAGCAAAATGTATGAAATACTTGAACTTTGAAATATACTTAAATAACTTTTAAACGTAATATTGTTTTGTGAAAAGTTCTATTGCTTTGCACAATATGACAAAGTAGGCTACAGCTTGCACTATGCTTGTGCTGTACCAATAGGTTCAATACCAATACATGAATTTGCATTAAGCGTCCTAGGAAATTTCTTTTTAACAATTTGAGGCAATTATTTCTTACAGACCCTTTGACACCATATAAACATCCTTCGTCCTTGTAGGGCCATCAATAAAAATTCTATTCCTTTATCAGGAAATACAAATGTAAATCAGAATGTTTCAACACAAAATAATGGAAGCTCCTTTGTGCTTTAAATTATTCATTATTTCGCACATGATTGACACATTATTTTATCAGTTTTATGTAAACAAATAATAAATCACATGGACAATATACATTTTACAATATAAAATAATATCACAGATTCATTGAATTAAAGAAAGTATATTGTCGATGTGAATGTTTTTGAATTGGAGTCATCCTTCCTCCTCCCGTTATTCTTGTCGAATTAGCTGTAAATTGAAACGGATAATCCGCGAGAGATCAATGACAAGAAATTTATCTTAGATTCATACAGCATGCTGTAAAGTAGGACGTTTTCCAGATTTGTAGAATCATCTTTTTTTAACATGATCACCTTTTACATATAGATAAAACAACCAGGTTTTTTACTTGCAGCTTTTCTCACTCACGTTTAGTGAATCTCCATCAACACAGATTGTTATTTATCCAATGCTATTTGTAGATGTTATTTTGAAAGTCTTCGTTTATCATGATATTCCAAAACCATTATATTCTTGTCTTCATCTATAAATATCCCAAAATACAGGGTATAAACATTTATATTTACATTGAATTTAAATCAAATCAAAATTAATTTTTTAAATACAGTGTATTAAGTGCAAACATGATTGTATAAACATATATAAAATATTTTTTCTGATCCGTTATGTCTTCATTTTAAGACAATTCTAGTGAGTTGACAAACATTCCAGGAGACAGCTGAACGGTTCTCAAAGGGCATAATAATACGTGCATCAGTTGCGATTTTATGGATTACACATCACGCTACATGTGCATAAAATTTCATGGCTGTAATGCGTTGAACTATTTGTCATTAGCCTATGACATGTGCGGAACTATCATAGACAGACTCCACAATCCTTGAACAGAGAAAAAACGTGATCTAGCTTGTTAAATTACTGCACCTGATTTTGTGAATATTTCTGGATACTCATGAATCTGTTTATAATCATAATATTTAGGATCCCGATGTCCACCTTGTAATGTAAATATAATGGGATCACCAGACGTTTGTAATGACATAATGATATGGTAACCATCTTTAGTGATTTGTACCGTATGTATCTGAAAATACAATAAGGCTATATCAATGCTTTTAGGAGTTTTGTCCGATAGTAACAATTTTATCAAAGCCCGAAATTCATTTGAACATGTAGAGTTTAAGAATATTTAAAATAATTTTTACAACAGTTAGTAAGCATTGCGAAATTTAGGACACCTTTACCACAACAGACGTAAAGATAAAGAAATGAATTCTAATAATGGTCGACGAGTGACAAAGAATGTTTTTTTTTTATTTGTTTTATTGAAGCATTAATATTTCTTAATTATCACATCTTATGTATAACCAGAAATACTAACCTCTGAATCCATAAAGTAAGATGCCAGAACAACCAGCCTTTCTCTATCCCACAGTCTAACAGCGTTAGTACTCTTGGATTTACCACGAGTTACAAAGTATGGACCTTTATCTGGTACAAAAACATAATAGTCCGACTTTTCACTCAGGAGTTCCTGGCCTGAAATTTTCACAGAAGAGAGATTTTATTGTCTACTATAACCTGATATTTTTGTTATATTTGTAGATCAATTTTAATGAGCACACAAAACTTACAAGAGGGAAATTAAAAATATAAAATAATTAAAGCAGGGAGATTTAACATCTGTCACCTGTTTCGAATTCAAAGACTTTGAGGAATGCTTCTTCATAAAACACGAGGATGGTAGACCTAGTTAACAACAAATACTTGACATCGTCAAACATATTATCATTTTCACTTTCACATACATCCAGTTTCTTCAGTATGGTACCTGGAAAATAATAAATTGAATTTTTACTTTAATTTGACGTCTACTCAATCTTGAATGGACACGGAATGTCGTACTACTAAAAAAACTAAAAAGGAAAGAAAATCATATGGACTATGTTGTAGTAATGTCACAGTCACTATATAAGGGTGAGACCATGTTTCAATTCCTCATTCTGTTTTCTATTTCAACTAGATTTTAGAACTCACCGTTTTGAGTGCAGCAAATTAGAATCTGAATTCTCTTTTCATCTCTGTATTTAAACATAAATTTGAGTCCATCTGGAGTGATTAAGAAATCTTTGGCACTTATACCACGGTTTCTCAGACCCATTGACTCCGATGTGTAGGTTTTTTCTAAGTTTCGAGTCTTTAAATTAAACACATAAAATTTAGTGATTTCGCCATCTTTTCCCTGTACAAGGACTTTAGTTTCTTCTTTATTTACCTACAAATGAAATGAATGGAGTTTTACGTCCTATTCTTCTGCAGAGTTAGGACATGGGCTGAAATAGCTCAGCAGTATGAAGTTCGCGGACTGTGAAAGATATCGAGAAAGGTATATTGGTGAGTTTCGAACTAAAACTTTAAAAGACAAACTACTTACAACAAATGCTTCCAGTTGGTGATGTATTTCTCCAATAGATAGCACAGTGACCATTTTACCAGACTTAATATTGTAGATGTAAATGGCTGTTTGTTCAGGGGATATCGTGATAAATTCTTCAAAATATAAAAAAAACTGTGAAAATTAACTATAATATTGATAATCCAAATTATAATTTGGAAACTTAGAGATTGATCAGATACTCCCATATACTACCACTTGTTTTTTATAATGGTGCAAGCAATCAGATGCTCACATAGGCTATTATATCATGCAGTTTGTGCTGATTTATTTGGTCTATCATAATCCAAAAATTCAGAAGGCCTAGCTATATAACAATCTATCTTAATTCAAAATCTAGTTTTACACATCAAATAAAAATATACTGGCCATAAACTCATTTAAATAAATCTTACCTTTGGCGTTATTTATTACAATTATAGCTTTTCCTAATGTTGTATAAATTTCTCCTTCATAAGAAACTTCAAATTCCATTGTTGATAAGTTTAATAACTTTACTCTAGTATAGCCACATATCAATACATGCGTTTCATCAACGTATACTTCAAAGTTAGGTACCTGGTTGAGAAATATACAACTACGTCCATATATAGGAGAAGGTCGAGAACAATTAAATGAGAAGGGGATACGAATGCTTTCGGTTCCTTACTTGTTTCATTGTTTATGATGAATTATAGTTAGGCTACTTTATCATTAATGTTCGGAATTCGGAAAACAAACCAATAGTAAAATTCTAGAAGTCTAGCCCTAAACTGTACTGAAAGATAGAAATGAAATTTTCAATGGTGTCAGAATGAAATGGACTATACAGTCACAGTGTCCCCTTCGGCGCTCGCGGTATGTGTCTTGCATTTTAAGTTGATTCTGTGCGTAGTAACAGATTTATTTCTGCTATATAAAGTTCAAATGAAACTGGATAGAACCTGATTCAATTAAAGAAGATGGTAATGGGTGTATAATTTGAGAGAAATACTTACAAATTCTTTAGAGCGTTTGATAGTCTTATTTTTACAAACATCATATAGTTGTAATGACCAATCAAATCCTCGTTTAATTTTGAATATCGCATACCGTGGATTTTCAAATAGTTCTCGTGACCTACAAAATAAAATCCGGTAACAACTGAACTAATTTCTATGCAAGTGGCGGTTCAGTCATTTCGGAGCATTTGTGATATGACTAAATACTAATCAGAATATCAAAATGTATCATAATGTTTGAATTTCAATATGGTGGCAAGCCTTGTCTGCTGGGTTACTGTTTAAAAGATGTTGAGGCTATGGGAATCTCGTCAGGGTATCACTTTCAATAGTTACCAAGTGTCATAATGCTACTTACATGATTCTAGCCCCTTCATTACCATTACCAAATTGTCTTAAGTGCTTATCATTAGATTTACTCAGATCCCATATTCTAACAGCTCGATCTTCTCCAGTAGTTATTATAAGTCTTCCATCAGCAGTTGATACATCTGTCACTGGTGTGGGGTGTTCAATCAATATTCTCTGCGTTCGCTTCTCAATATCCCATACATATACATAGGAATAGTAATTGAAGTAGACATAACGACCATCTATTGTTAGCTTCAAATCTCCCTGAGCAAATATATTATCCTGACCTAAAAATGGATAAATATACAGTGCAAATATTCATGTAATTACATATGCAAATAAATTTTTTTACCATTTGAGAACCAATCTTCCGGAATCAGAATGGCAAACTTCAGCAATATGAACGTAAATTCAAATAGAAGTACTAGAGCTGTGAATAGCACCGAGCGTGACAAACATTCTAACAATGGGCTATAATTCCGAAAGTTGATATTTTTGACCCAATATCAGTAAATCAATAGATAGCATAGGTCAAGTTTATTGTACACCAAAAATTTTAGATGAAGGTCACGAGATAAAGATTTTAAAATTTTCCAAAAATAATTTAAATTCGAAATTCAAAAGTCTGTCCCAAAAAGTTTGAGATAAAGTTACAAGTTGATAGAGGCAAAAATCATACAAATTGGATAAAAATGGCAAAGGAATTAAAATATTGCTAAAATGTGTGACTATTGGATAATTTTTCATGTATCACTTCCGTTCAGGATTTTTTTTATTCTATGTGGATTGTAATTATGCACAGTAGACAATATATATATCGATTAAGTGATAATAAAAATCAATTACACGATATTGTCCAACTTGTCCATAATCTGAGAATTTCAGATTGATCAGAAAATTACCAACAAAGTTAAACAAAAAAATTGTATTTTTGGATATCCAAAACTTTTCAAATTTTCAAATGCACCTCTTGTTACAAATAACATATTGAACGAAAAGTAAGTCATACTGAGTCGATGGAAAATTTGTGCTCATTTCCGATTTAGTAAATATTTGGTTTTAGATATTCACTTGATGTTCTCTCAAATTGTTTAGTTAGACAGGAAATACTAAGCCATTTTCTGTTTTTGCTGAAGGCCGTATAAAAAAAAAAAATATAACGCCAAAACAATCGAAGCGACATTTGCATCTTCATAAGATATTATCTTATTAGAAACTAAAGATATAAGCTCTAGAGAAGCAATGCAAATTTTTGCACATTATGCAACAGCTCACTTCCGGTCTATCAAAAATTTGGTTCAGAAACATCTTTACCTTGTATATTATCTATATCGCCTGTGTCTATATCATATACGGATAATACTGGTTTAAATTTATGGGATGTATATAATTTGGTGGAATCCATCGATAAAACCATTGCCTCACAGTATACTTTAATTACATTAATAAAATTCATTTTATTTACATCAAATAGAACTATGTTTTTTCTTTGGTTCACTGTACAAGCTACGTAGATACCTCTTCCTACAAATAAAAAAGAAAAGGTCTCAATCATCCGAAAATGGGTGAGCGACATTGACGAAAGATAATCCTTCAATAGTGAGAACTATTTAAGGATGAAGGGTGGGACTTCAAAAACACAATGAGGGTGGCGGATGTGGGGGTCCTCTTTACGTTTTTTTATAGCCGGGAAATTAAGGAAAGGGACATATCCGTCTTGGTGACATTAATGTCCCGCTTTTGAAATATCCTACCAGCACCCAGGGTTAGTACTACGGTATATACGACCAGGTCAATCTGTACACTAAATAAGAAAAAATCAAAGAATTCAATCTTTACTCACCGACACATATAGATTTTTCATCTATCTCTCCAAACTGACACTTTGTTTTCTTGATCAGATTTCCCGTTATAACATCATGAATTGATAAGTCTCTATTTCCCGCAACACACAGCAGTTCGTTATTTTTACCAGACAGACAGAATGAAGCGGCAATGCGAAGTCTATATATTTCTATTCCAGTATTTGTATTAAAGCCGAGAATTCCCTGAGAAGATTTCACTACAACAATACGATTTAACCCCAACTTTATACAATCCATGTCATCAGCAACATCATCAAATATTTTGAGTAGTCTCCCTTTGTCTACATCCCATAATATAATAGATCTGTCTCGAGAACCTGCAAAAAAGGTTAGGCCTTTAACTGTTATTTTACCTCATTTTAAAGGTGCATTAGTACATTTATAATATCTGCTTATAAAAGAAAATTCTACAGTTGCCAAATGGAATTTTTTTTTTCAAGTTAATCAGTGAGTTGGATGTAGGCCTATAGGACTTCTTTGTCTAGAACATGACTGAGGGGGGGGAGGAAAGTAAGTCACTGTCTGTGTCGATTGATGTTATAAGAATAGATATACCTCATCAAATACCAGTTGAAGCAAAACTTACAAGTAACAGCTATTTGACTAGAATCTGATATATCTACACTAGACGGTACACCTGAATGTTGAGCTAAACAATGTAATAAACTACCACCAGGCTGTATCAGTACTAAATGATTAGGTTGAAGATAATAGGTGGAACTTTTCGTACAATCCTCTAACAACTTGGAAAGTCCCTCAAATGATAAAAAATTTATAGGTGAAAAACTGCTATCCTTGTGCAAATTCCAGAAGAAAGCAAGAACCTGGAAATAACTGATTACTGCCAGGAAGAGTATACTTACTCTTTTTAACACCTGGTACCACTCTTCAGGAGGCCGAGTAAGCGTCACAGAATTGTCAAACGGGTCCACGGGAATATTTCCTATATGATAAAAAAAATGAACACTAGCTTTAGCTAGACTAAACCAGTGCAGCTTCAATGAAGGGATAGGAGAGTGTGCATTGTAATCTGATAGGAATTACCTTTTTGGGTTGTAATCGGCCAAGGATCTGGGAAGGAAGTTCATTCGCATTATACTGTAGTGCATTCTGTGACAATTGTAGAACTTCTTCAACGTTCTTAATATCTTCGTCATCTGGAAATTCCCAGCGAGTCGCATGGTAGGTATCTAGTAACTGCCTAAAAATACCATATGAATAATTTTTTAAGTAAATTCATTAGACATTAATTGAGATTACCCTGGGTCAAAGATCAATTAATAAAAAATGCGAGTGCAATGAAATGTCCAGCGAATGGATGGAACTCCCTTAGTCACTCGTTAGTGAATCTGGGGTCTGGGGTGACCAGGGCATTCCAAGAAATAATTGTTGTTATTGCTCTTGAACAAAGTAGCCTGTGTGTGTAGCTTTCGATCTTGATAGACTGAGGATCATTTTCAATATATAAGTATCATCACGAACACATCATGTAAACTGGATTTCTTCGGCAGAACGACTGCACCGAACAAGTCCATAAATAATATAATTGCACTTAACGCACAGTGATGAAATAAAAAGAGATCTATCAATCTAAACTAAAGAGATTGGATAGTAAATATGAAGACTACAAGCAGAATGGCAACATACCTTAATCCTCTAGACTTTAATGACGCTAAAATATAGTCATATGAACACAAACATTCTGATTTGAGCAATTCAAGTTGATTTGCATGTAGTCTATGGTAGGCTAGGTTGTTGATTTTTCTGTGATTAAATGTTTCACCAAACCTCAATGGTTGAGATGCCACATGTCTGTCAGCTGATGACCCATCAGTTTTACCTTTAATCGGTTTTGATTTACCTTATAAGGAAAAATATAAATACTTTACTTTAAACAATCTTATTCTACAGTATTAATTTCAGAAGCTATGGACAAATGACTATTATTCTGTATATTGAGTCATCTCAGAAGGTCCAAAACGTTTTCTGAACCCATCAACAATTATCATTGTGTGACGGATGAAATTATTGTTTGAAAGGAAACAATCAAACCGTGAATTGTGCTGACTATCTATTAATTATATGAAATTTTAATATAGCTTGATACTATTCTGATGATATTTCATAGGCAAGCATAAGATGCATTTGCTTACCATTTGACCAAACACCAGAAAAGAAATCTGCTAGCATCCCCTCCATCATTCTTTTAGTATTTAAATCGGGAACATAGCGTAATTTAGCTGCCTCTACAAACTTCCTATGATACCAATAAGTCACTCTGGCACCATCAGCCCCTCTTGTTACTAAAGATAGAATTCAATATAACGTCCCATATCGCAAAAGATGACAACCGTATTATAACTACGTTATTAACTAGGTCTTAAACGGTATAAGTAGGCCTATAATTTGCAACACCAACAGATGACGGTTAAAGTTATCTTTTTCAGAAAGCAATAAATGGTCGTTGAGGTATTTGATACAAGAAGCATCAATTGCTTCGCCCATGATGTGGCTTGAAAACATTCACAGAATAAAGAATATGTTGTTGTGGATGACATGAACTTTTTGTATTACTGTGGTACTTCTTCTTAATCGAGTTCAAACTACATGTACATTACCAAAATACTGCTCTAATTCAGATCTCATTCTGACTAATAACAATGGCGGAAGACGTCTGATTGGTGGTGTCCAGTATAGGTATACATCATTTAATACATCATCATCACACGATAAAATATCTTCTAATTCAGCTTCTGTTAAGCCGTTTTTACCTTTTTAACAAAAAAATAGGCGTTTGTTACAATCAGTAGTGGTGCCAAATAGGTACAAATAGGAGGTAGACTTCCTTCATTGTGAGACAATTATTGGGGTTGATATTACATATTAAGATGATTTTCTAAGCAAACAATTTACAAGGCGATGATTCTAGAACTTACTCAAGGTAATATATCCCAAAGCTCTTGAAACCAGCATATAACCATGAAGCGATTCCACTCTGGAGAAGAGGTGATTGACCATGCCTCGAACTGTAGTTTCTAAAACAGTCTGATTTGGTTCGGTATACGACTTCCATAAACAAGCTTCATCAAATGACAGTTTCAGAAATAGAGGTAGTGGACATTGGTTAAAGGCATTTAGCAGGATTTTCATTTGTTGAGGCTGTAATTTTCGTTTTTTGATTGAAAACCATTTCTCTAATATGCCTTTAGCATCCTTTTCTGGTAGATTGGGCACTTCTATAAACAACTTCGGATTATTGGAGTAGATAGCCTATTTTGGAAAGGACATGAAAACATGATTACTTCTGGTCTCTCTCGTATCTAGCATTGCTGTAGGCAGTGGTAATTTGGGCCTGGTCAGAATGTCAGAATGATGTAAATTACTAAAAAAAGGTATTGATCATAATGCAGCATATATCTCATCAGTCTTAGACTATTTGATTTTTCAGAATTAGCAGAACATAAGAACTCACCTGAAGTTTCGGAAAATATTCATACTGAGCTTCAGGCAATGTAGAGAGCACCAGTTTGACGTTTGGTGGAAGCCTTTTCGGTAACCATGACAACTGTGTAGCACCACCTGCAGGATCTAGCTGATCAAGGGAATCAAGGAATATGATCAATGGTTGTTGTTTTGTTGCCAATTGTAAAGATTCTAAGAAACTGTCGGATATATCTCGCAAAGTCTGGAAAGTTAAGATTATATATTATTGAAACTAGTTTAACTATACTGACTAAAGAGTATTATAATGGTGAGTTGTAGATAAATTTCTTCACTATGCCAACCTATTCGTTTTTTTGTTTGATAAATTTCTGTGGTATGCCTGTACACTAAATTGTAGTTTCTAAAAGATCAAACAACATAAGTTAATGTTAAGGCCGATCTGCAAACTTGTTTGGCATAACTAAAATAGACTTACCGTTTTACTTCCTATATCTTTTTTATTATAGATGAGTTTTATTTGTTTTGTTAGACTGAGTAATAGTGAACCAATACCGGAACTCTCGGGCGAAGTTCCTAAAAATCTGAACACAGAGCAGTATCTTTTTAAATGCAATGAAAGGTGTATTAAGATATTATTACAACTCACAACAGCAGTAAAAGTCTTTGGAATACAAATTATTCCAAATAACAGGTCAAAATCAATGTAGCACTTTGTAAATCATACAGTATTTTTAACCAAATATTTCATATACCCAACAAACTGCAGAAATTAGAGCCATGCGTAATTAGATATACGCGGTTCTTAACTGAAATATCCTTGATAAAAAGGGATTGCTTAGAAAAGATTAATTTATACCAAGAGAAATGGAATTTTATTGTGTTTAGCTCTTTCTGTATATTTTGATTTAATTTGTTCTTGTGTTTAACGATCTATAATCTATAATCGTACACTTAACATTTAACCCACATCTCAAACGATCATCTGTCAAACAAATTTTATTTTAATAGATTTTATATTTTACACTTTCGAATGATATGTATGTTATTACTAGTATGTGCTGTTTGAAACTACAGTTCTCATCAATTTATTTTTGTGCTCGCTTTGACAATTTGTACAACTTTTAGATCATGCATCTGCAGTTCCATATTTTCATTCATTGATTTATTGCTTTATACGAATCATACTAACCTTATGATCGTTACGACTTTATTGCTAAACCAGGATCGACAACTGCTGGCTGATCTGGCTACTACTGACGTTTTTCCTGAACCAGATTTGCCAAATACAATACAAGGTGCATTACTATCACTTGCTACATAGGTCTTGATTTTCTATTAAAAAGAAACAGTAGATAGTTGACTTGACAATAACGATCAATAAAAGTTACAGGACAATCATGAAATCATGTAATGTAATCTCGTGTGAATACAATTCACGATTCTTTTCTAGTTAACAGAAAAATCACTATAGTTTACCGTCAATATATCCTGTCTACCATAAAATGACTGACATTTTTCTTGACAGAAGGTAATATGTTGAACAACCTCCTGGTAGGTCGGACTGTGTATTAATGATTTTTCTTTCTCATCTATAGCTGTAGTAATCATGCCTTTCATATCTCTTTCAAAATCTTTACACAGTTTATCAATATATTGTTTATGACTAGATGAATGGTTTGGATCCACTCCTGAAAAATAACGGTTCTTAAAACGACAGAAGATCTTGTTGCTGACTATATTCATTTTTTTCCAAGGTCTTTTTTCGACAGTCCTTTTATGCCCTGTTAATAATGCAAGTCGAGGATGGAAGGACAATTTCGGACTCCACAGGTTAAGCTGGACAACTTATTATGTGTTTATCGGTACGTGTATGTTAAGAACATGATTATCTAACTAACCATTTTCAGACCAGGTTATATTGTAACTTTTATAATGATCTTCTGGTAAAGCCGGTTTTAATTTCATCTTCTGTAGATGTTCTAACATGTCTCTAGCTTCTACTATATGATCCTGGTCCCCGGTACATTCTATAATACAGTAAACACAGAACATATCAGAAGAATTAGCATTTGGGTGGGGGTTCTGATGATTTACCTAAATAGATTGCACAAAGTTCCTTATTCCTTTTCATACGTTTGGGCGTTTTGAACTATTTAAACGAAATCCCCGATAGAAGTCAATATACGGCTATTTTAAAATAATTTGGTGACATCCAAACGTTTTTCCACAATTTTAGAGCCTCAGTTTCTTGTACTCCACTTGCTTCAATCAAATTTAGCTTATTACCTTTAAATCTACTTAATAAATAACTAGATGGTTGATTATCAATATCATCAATAACTCGATGAAACCAGAAACTTCTTTCGCCATCTTGTTTACTTTTTAGTATGCCTCTTCTAATTTCTACTTCTGTTACTGTAAAGATAATTAAAATCTTTAAAATTAACAAGTTGTTGCCTATAGCAAGATACGCCCACTTTAAAGTATATTTCTGTTTAAACACAGGTTGAAACTCCAACATTATTTGGGCATAATCCAAATCAGACGAAAACCGAATTCTCTTTCACGTTCATAAGCTAATATTGGTGCGTTTTGACTAAGTCAAGGGCAATAAATCGAAATAGTTCACTGAAAAATCGTCAATATCGAAAACTGTTCAAGATTTCATTATTAAAATGATCACACCAAATTTTATTCAAATCAGATGAAAAATGCAGTCTCTATGGCTTCCACAGACGCGTTTTGACTAGAGGAGCAATTACTCCATCGAAAAATCGTCAATATCGAACTTGTCAAAGATTACATGTATATCAATATAAATGATCACACCAAATTCCATTCAAATCAGATGAAAATCTAGTATCTATAGTGTCCACAAACCCATTTCGACGCGATTTGACTAAGTAAGGGGCAATAAATCAAAAAACGTTCATAGAAAATTCGTCAATATCGAATAAGATTTACAATATGTAGGTTCAGACCAAATTTTCGATGAAAACTAGTCTCTATCGCGTTCACAAGCCAATTGCGGACGGACGGGCGGACGGACAGTGGTGATGACAATATACGACCACATTATAATGAAAAACTAGATGTCTCGTTTTGTGTGCTACTACATTATTTTGTCATCCATAATCTGAGAACATATTTATGTACCACATGTTCTAGTTCACATAAATATTCAACCAATCAAAAGCATTGTTTAATAGGACCTTCTCTATTACTGGATACATCTAGAATTTAGACTCAAGATCTGCATTATGTATAGGAGATACAAATATTATTATAAATCATTTAGGCTTTCAGAGCAATAACATATCCTGGTAATAGAATAAGCCCTTTATTTGAAATGCCTAATACATAACTATTACAAAATTAAAACAATAATGTTAAACAATAAACCACACTTGAACAATAATTTGTTGAAGCAATACATAAAGCCTACCAGACATTTGGTATTTGTCCACATCAACAATTTCAGGACAAATTTTAGCTGTGTCTAAAATGGTATCTTGAAGCTTTTCACTCTCTTCAAACCATTGCTGTTTGGCTATCTTCTTGTCCTCTGGCTTTTTGGACAGAAATGAAGGAATGTGAGAACTTATAGGTTGTAAAACATAAGTAGGAGGTACTGCATTTTCATCTTTTGAAAACCATCTGGAATAAAATGGGAAATTTTTCACACCAAGTATCGTTTTGAGGGGTTAGAGTGGGAACAGACTCACTTCGCGGAGTGGCATCAGACGTCTAACGTAGTGACCAATGACTTTATTCGATAAAACCTTATCAAGAACAGCGTGGAAAATCTTTGTTTTGAAAAATGTCTTATGATATATGATTTTGGAATTGTTTTAACATTGATTTTGATATTTAGGTCTCGTCTGTCTACCTATCTAAAAATTCCTGAGACTCGTCAGACATGTTCTTTCTGAGTGTTTCGTATTCTTCAGCATCAATCTGTCTTGGAAAATATCTGTAACCATATTTGTGGGACAGGAAAGTCTGTAAGTATAAAAAGCAGTAGCATCATGAGTAAATTGATTTTTAATTCATGTGTTTTTCTCCCGTTGGGTTATAAAAACGGGCAAGTTCCAGTGTGAATTCAGGACAGTGATTTATAACATGTCTTTGGTTTTCCTAATTGAATAACTTCAATTTGTTTCTTATCAGCTTCTTACTTGAATCAGCGATTATACGAAAAAAAGAGCCTCGCCTATGAGACAAACTTACCACAAAACACGGTCCTGTAGATATTTTCTTACACAAGTCTACCTCTCTCAGACACAGCTCTGACGTCATATGATCGTCTGTAGCTTCATCTCGCACTCCCCATCTCATATCAACAACTTGAAATTCATAACCCTTCGACTGACAGAACTCTTTTAATCTGGGATACACTCTTTCTATCAATGAATTCCGTTCATACAGCGTATCTGAATTTATATCAATCTCATTAATACTATAAAATATAATCTCCATCCATTTCTGTCCGCTATGCTCGTAGAGCACTGACACGCGGGATGTCACTCTGCGACAGACATTGTCTAAGTCATATCCAGTAAAAAAATTAAAATGTTTTTATTGTATTTCTATATTTTGTCAATTACATAAATGACACAAACTGGTTATATAGCGCCTCGACTTTATATATTTTTATAAGTTTTTTTTTCGAACAAAGTTAATTTCAATGACTCAAAAGATATTTCTACCTGTAAATGTACTGCTAGTAAATATTCGAACTATTTTAGCTGTTGAAGGACATTCTAATGTCAGCTTGCCTTTCAAAATATCCTCAATATCGCCTACTTCCCCATGTTCTAAACTGTAAGGAAAAAATAGGAAGACCATAAGATCTCAGGGGTGCAATCTCAGGGGTGCAATCTCACCAGGACCACGCTAACACACAGTGGCGTAAGCGATTCTAAATAATCATAAAGTGGAGGGAAACTGAATGATAAGAACTTCGAAACCCGGAGGGAGAGGGGTGGTTCTAGAAACTCCACTGATAACATGCCATTTTCAAAAGTTGACTAAAATATTATTTGCAATAGTCAACTTACTTAATTTCTTCCGATTCACTCGATTCTGGTGCTTTTTTCAGGTCTGTATAAACAGGTAACGAACTACCACATCCCATTCTTATTTGTTACAGTTCCACAAATCATGTAACAACCTAGTATTAGAGATTATTTTTTAGAAAACGGCATACTCCTAAAATGTAGGAATCAACTGCACTCAATTGTAGGTATAGTGTTATTATAAATAAGGAAAATCATTTATAACCCGATCATCATTTACAATCTGATGTACATGTATTTGCATCCTGATCAACCTTCAATTTTTAAATTGTGATCATTAACAGTATTAACATTTGTGGTCTGGTCATCATTTACAGACTGATCATCATTTACAATCATTTACAGCAAGGACAACATTTGCAGCCTAATAATCATTTAAAGCATGAACAGCATGGCCTTTTTTTTTTACAACCTATTCACCTGATTTACAGCCAGATCATCATTTACACCTTGAACATGAATTAGTGTCAGTCTAATATCTACACACCTGGAGTATAATATTTAACATGTTGGAAAAGGATTAAGTTGTGATTGGCCTCTGACAAAAACTTTGTACACGCTACTTTTCGTGTCATTGCCAAATAGTTCAGACGTTCAGTATATTCAGTTCTATACCTATTGGTGCTTTTGGGAACTCTAAGTACTCTTCTATTAAATGCGCAACAACGCACACACAATAGAAGGTCTACTAACCCAATCGGGTATGGTAGCCTATAGACGGCATTTGGATCTGAATATATAATCTAGTAATGAGAAAGAGCATAGATATCAACAATATTTACCTGTCATTTCTTTCTCGTCACGTGTAAATCCGACATTTTGTATCCACAAAGAAATTCATAAATATTGACAATGAGTGAATGAAATAGACCAGGTTAATGAGTATTATAGGTCTTCTACCATTAGCCTACATTTAATAGAAAAAATATGACTGGTTGATAGAGAATATTGTTTACCATAGATACCACTAAATAGATAAATAAAAGCAAAGAAATGAAATGTAGTTTATTGTCTAGGTATATTATACCGACGAGTTTGGGTCATTAGGCCAATACATCTATTATTTAAATCGAATATAACACTCGAAATGAGTTATGTTTTGTTCACTTTATAGTAGGCCTATCCTTCTTTAAAAACTGCGACACACGAAACATATTGTTAGGCCTATATTAGACCCAGGTCAATGTAGCAATGTTGATAATAATTTAATTCAAATTCTAGAATAATCACCTAAAATTCAAGTTTTTAATTCAAAATTCCAGAATTATCATTTGGGTGAAAATTCAAGTTTGTTTTTTTTTAAATTGAAAATAAGAGGCCAAAAAGGCTATAAATTTAGCTTGAGTCACAAGCACAAGAATACATTCTTTTTATTCTTCCAACCTTATTTTATTCTTGAGTGAACTATCTATTTGTTTTAAAAGAACTCGCCAGATTTATCTATCGTTGGAAAATATATGACATTTAGTGTATGTGGTCTTAATTTAAGATTTTAGTGAATATATTGTGGTCCGTATCCAATAGATTATTAAGCGGAAGCGGAAGTAAACTGAAAGTTTCAAAACAAAACAACGTTATCGCAGAGTAACGATCTTTACTCTGTGGTATTGTTTTCTTGTATAAAAATACTTCTTTCAATGTGTTGGTTTTGTTCCAGCTGACTTTGACAAGAAGAATCAGATATCATGAATATTTTACACCATAAAAGGTAATGTTGATTAAAAATGATTATCAAACTAAAGATTCAGTCAAGTGAATCGACCCAAAATAAAGATATTTGAGGAAAATGTTTACCATGCATGACACTAATGACACTTTCGTGTGACGTTGAACATCAATAACTTGACTAAATTAGGACAACTTAAAAAATTAGCTCAATGCACACTTCATTGTGCTCTCAGGTCACACACCATATTAATTAGGGTGTTATTTTAAACCACACTTGTCTCAATAATCTGATAATGAAGCAAAGCGAAACTCCTTTCGTTTACAATTTTGACTATTTTATTTGTATTTCAAAATCTGTTATGTTGTATACTACAGTTGGCATGTCAGAACTAAGAAAAATATAGAGAGAGTCAGAAGAGATGAAGAAAAGGCTGCAGAAGAAGAGAAAGAAAAGCAGCGAAGAATCGCATTAGCCGTGAGATATTTTAGTGTTGAATTACTAGGAACTTGTATCTATTTATATATATATATTTCTATGTAATGTAAAGGAAAAATCTGTGATTCTGTAATAGTTGGAATACAGAAAGAGTAAGTTAATAATAAATACAATAGTGTATTGCTCACATTCAACATATATTGCTGGTATAGTATTGGTTATATAGGCCTACTTAAGAAGGCTCCATTTAAAAAAAAAAACAGATGGTGAGCCACATGAATTATCATTTTATAGGAACAAGAAGCCAGAACAGATTTATTACGATCAAGGTCTAAAAATAAACTCAAATCAGGTGACAGAGATGAAATAGATCAAGGATCATCAACTGATGTAGTTCCTAGTACTAGTTCTACTGTTACAGAGCATGGTAATATCAACTTCTTTAAAGAAATTGAAGATGGGGTAAGTAACTTAAAGGGCATAGTAATACCTACATTAAAGCATGTTTTGTAGCAATCTAGAGTGCTTAATTGCTGTATTTTAAAGCAATAATAAACCTTATTTGTAACACCAATTTAATTAAAAGTGAAACATAAATGGAGATTTTAGAGTCCAAAATCATGTTGAAGATGGGCTGTAGGACAGTCAGAGTTTTAGAATTGAACATCATTTGCTTTGTTACCTTAAGTAAACTATATTTATAAGCTTAATTTCTCATCTTGATCAGTGTTGTAAAACCAGGTTTCCTTGATATTCAGTCATTTTTATACGCCCACATGGAAATGTGGACGTATATTGCCGTCGCCCCTGTCCGTCCGTCCGTCGGTCCGTCCACATTTGTTGTATCCACGATAGAGGCTACAGTTTTTATCTGATCTTAATGAAACTTGGTATACATGTATATATTGATGATATCTCGGTCAAGTTCGAAAATGGAAATTATCGCATGAACGGTTTTTGAGTTATTACACTTGACTTGGTAAAAACGCGTCAAATTTGGGTTGTATCCACAATAGAGGCTACAGTTTTTATCCAATCTTAATGAAACTTGGTATACATGTATATATTGATGATATCTCGGTCAAGTTCGAAAATGGAAATTTTCGCATGAACGGTTTTTGAGGTATTGCCCTTGACTTAGTAAAAACGTGTCAAATTTGGGTTGTATCCACAATAGAGGCTACAGTTTTCATCCAATCTTAGTGAAACTTGGTATACATGTATATATTGATGATATCTCGGTCAAGTTCGAAAATTGAAATTATCGAATGAATGGATTTTGAGTTATTGCCCTTGACTTAGTAAAAACACATCAAATTTGGGTTGTATCCACAATAGAGGCTATAGTTTTTATCCGATCTTAATGAAACTTGGTATACATGTATATATTGATGATATCTCGGTCAAGTTCGAAAATGGAAATTATCGCATGAACGGTTTTTGAGTTATTACACTTGACTTGGTAAAAACGCGTCAAATTTGGGTTGTATCCACAATAGAGGCTACAGTTTTTATCCAATCTTAATGAAACTTGGTATACATGTATATATTGATGATATCTCGGTCAAGTTCGAAAATGGAAATTTTCGCATGAACGGTTTTTGAGTTATTGCCCTTGACTTAGTAAAAACGTGTCAAATTTGGGTTGTATCCACAATAGAGGCTACAGTTTTTATCCGATCTTAATGAAACTTGGTATACATGTATATATTGATGATATCTCAGTCAAGTTCGAAAATGGAAATTATTGCATGCACGTTTTTTGAGTTATTGCACTTGACTTAGTAAAAACGCGTCAAATTTGGGTTGTATCCACAATAGAGGCTACAGTTTTTATCTGATCTTAATGAAACTTGGTATACATGTATATATTGATGATATCTATGTCAAGTTCAAAAATGGAAATTATTGCATGAACGGATTTTGAGTTATTGCCTTGACTTAGTAATAATGCGTCAAATTAGGGTTGTATCCATGATAGAGGCTACAGTTTTTATCCGATCTTAATGAAACTTGGTATAGGCCCTACATGTATATATTGATGATATCTCAGTCAAGTTCCAAAATGGAAATTATCGAATGAACAGATTTTGAGTTATTGCCCTTGACCTCGTAAAAACGTGTCAAATTTGGGTTATATCCACGATATAGGCTACAGTTTTTATCAGAAATTCAAATTTGACGATTTTTTGATGAATAGTTTATGAGTAATTGCCCTTGACTAAGTAAAATTGTGTAAAAATTCATTTTCTGTAGACACTATAGAAGCTACAATTATCTATGGATTTTAATGAAACTTGGTATGAGCATTGGAATTGATAAGAGGGCGGTCAAGTTCGATTTGGACGATTTTGTGATAAACAGTTTTGGAGTTATTGCCCCTGCCTCTATATTTGTTGTAGACAAAATAGAAGCTACAATTTTCAATGGATTTAAATGAAACTTGGTGTGAGCATTGGAATTGATAAGACACAGTCAAGTTCGAATTTGATGATTTTTCGATGAACAGTTTTTTAGTTATTGCCCTTGACTTAGTAAGATTGTGTCATAAATTTTTGTGGTTCAATAGAAGCTACAATTTTCAATGGATTTTGATGAAACTTGGTGTTTTTGAGTTTTTGCCCTTGACTTCAATATCCATTTAGTGAATGTTTTTGAGTCATTGCTCTATTTATTTTTCAAATTCAATGCTGCCAGTGGGCGTATGTTACCTTGCCTGGCAAGCTATCTTTCTCAATGTTCCAATCAAGTTATTGGTTATTTTGCCAAAACAAAAATGCGAGAAAATATAATATTTGGAATGAATCAGTATTAATTTGATACCAGAGTTTTTTGACTGTGTTAATTTTTGATATGTTTTCTGTTTATAGTTAAGGAAACAAGGTATCAATGAAGAGCATGCTAAAGAGAAAAAAGTTGAAAAAGAAAAATGGGAGAAGAGTGTTGGTTTGTTGACATATTTAGGGAAGAGTAATATTGAAGAGCAAAGTAAGAAAATAATCTATGATAACTAGGTATTTAATTTGACAGTGCAATATAAAAAAGAAGCTAATCTGTAAAGATTCAGGTAGATGAAAGTTTCTGTTAATATTCTAGATGAATCACCATGGTATTTGAGTGGTAAAAAAAGAAAACGAGATTGTATGGAAGAAGAAGAGAAAAAAGATTTCAGGTAATTATTTTTCGCCTCTTTTAAATAGTGTGTACACTTAATGATCTTTCCTACATCTAGCATTCAAGACATGTTGCACTGACTAGGTCCATACATCTGTACTAATTAAATGTATAAAACAATCATATAAGACATCATCATCACCTGAATTCTGGTTGTGCCTAGGTTTGATTGAATGAGGGTTTCCATTCTATTGCAACAATTTCCTTCATTCAGTCAAATAATTTGATTATTCAAACAAGCTGTAACATATAGTTATTAATCAAGCTCATTAGGCTATATTGATTTCTATGTTATAGACATTTAAAAGAAGAAAAAAAGAAAGCCAATTTAGATCCATTATTAGAAATGAGGGAATATGTGTATAAGAAGAAAAAGAAGAGAAAACATAAGGAAAAGGTTTGTTTCTGATAACCATTCATAGTGATCCAAGTGCAGCAGTTTTTGCAATTTGATGATCCCGAATGAGTTGGGAATTAAAATGCCACCTAATTAGTAGCTACAAAGAAGCAGTTAATTTAAGGTTCAAGTAAATTTTATGAATTTTCATGAGTAACAGCCTGCTATTCTGTTGACCATTTCATTATTTTTTCAGAAAGATAAAAATCACAATAACAGAGAGAGGGAAAGAATAAAGTCCCTACCAAAACCTAGAACTGGTAAAACAATAGAGCAACTGAGAGCAGAGCGTTTAAAACGTGAACAAGCTGAAAAGAACAGGACAGCAGAATTATTTTCGAAATTAAAGGGAGATGACTCTAAAAATTCCTCAGAATCTGAAGAAGAAGATAGAAGTCGCAAATATAATTCTCAATATAATCCAGAACTTTCTAGAAAATATAAGAAACATAAACCTAATGATTATAGCTGACAACTCAAAGTTCTTCCAGTCTTTATTGACTTTGATAGTCAGTATATCTTATTTCCTTTAGATCAGGGAATCATCTTCAAAAGAGAAATGAAAGAATAGCACATTTTATTATTTATCATTATTTATTTTATTTGTGCTTGTATGATTTTTAATCAAGATTTTGACATTTACAGTTGACGTTTGCAGAGCATCTGAATTTATTAAAAAACTTTTTCAATATGAGGAAATTTTTTAACTTCTACCATTATTACTGTAAATCTTGATCATACTTGTTTAATCAATTATTCCTTTTTTGTCATCAAAATTAGGACTCCTGTCTTTGTTGTAAGGGTGAAGCCATACAAGTTGAAAACCAAGGACAGAGATAATTGCATACATGATTTGATAATAAAGCTTATATCACTGGAGATGATAGATGAAAAAAAAAACGTACATTATATGTTAATATGATTTTGAAAAAGAACAAAGCTCAATCATGTACATGATTTGTGCTTATTGAAATGCGGATTATTCACATTGAATTTCCTCAGAAAATTGGAAAAATAGATCTATCTGAATTCCATGGTCTGGCTTCATAATTTAATTCTGTCAAAATGAAATAATTTTTGAAAACTGCTTCGAGAATTGATGTTATTATCTTACTTCCTTATTAAGGCCAAAACGTCAATTCGCAACTTCTCAATGTCAGGCCTATGTACTTTTTCTTACACCATTACTGCAAAAGCAGTAGGCTGGAGTGGAGGCGGGGGCTTTTTATGTTATATCTGACCCAATACGAGGATCAATTTCGAAATATTAAAAGTTTTCACGAAAATATATAAAAGTAGAAATCCAACTGACAGGGAACAATAATTATAAAAATATTGTAGTTTGATCTGCTTGATAACGATAAGAGAATACTTATTGAAACGTAGCAGTATTAATAAACAATAGTTGTAATTCATAAAGACTTCTTCTGTGAACAATAATTAGCTGTTTTGTTTGCAGTAGTCTGGCATATTGATATGGAACATTACAAACTTTTCTTTCCACATTATCTTGTCTAACTATTTAGGTGGCTCAAAATACTCAATTTATATAATTCTTCAATTGTTTTATAGATTTACACGGGTTTTTTAAAAGATTCTATTTGTATCGTTTTCGATTTTTGCAGATACTGTTGTTTTCGATTCGAATAAATTATTTGACAGATTCAGATTTCAGTTGAACAGATGGACATTTTCTGCTCCCCGTAGGATAGATGTCAATCCCAGCAGTTAGGCGTAATGCTCCATTTGATTTCTAGAATGATTTGTTTTAATTGGCTGCATAATACTGTCTCTTTATGATATAATGAGACAAGGGATATCCCAGTAGGGCTATAACGTCGTGTTACTGTTAATTACCCTCCAAACCCACATTCATTTTTGAATTGTATGTGATTGATTGGATGATTCACGTTTCAGAGAATCTGGTTGGAAATTCTTACAAAAATCCAGGTATGTTACAGATAGTTGGAAATAGAGAAAGTGTAATCTATGTCACAGTTCCGGCAAAAAACCAAGGCCTGTTAATTTGGGAGTATCAAATCCTTTTTTCTCGCAAACTAATAACAGGTTTCCCTTATACAAAATAATGATGCAACTACGAATCCGGTGTCCAAATGTCTGAGACCAGGAATCTAATGGCAACATCAAATGTATATTATATTCATGATGTACATGCCAAATTCTAAAATGACCACCGCAAACCCGTTTTATTAGCGACACCTTCACCCTTGCCGTACTTAACCAATCCAACATGATGATTTATTTACAAATATGTGCTTATATATTAGAAAGTTGTATTCTATGTAGGTTACATAATTCACAAGTAGCTAATAAAAAGATCTCAATCAAATTGAATACTTCATTTACAGTACGAACAAAGCGCGTTCTATTCTCGAAACGATATTATATGTAAAAAGTTTAAACCCCACAACATACAGCGCTTAATTCGTTTCAAGAAAACGAGGCCAGGATCTTATCACCAGTACTGGCACTTTTATATCAGACCTGTCGGAACATGAATCATAACAGAGCAGGAGTCATAACTTATTGTATATGACATATAGGCCTTCATGTATTACTATAAAATGAGACCTGGATAGCAATATTAATGGATGACGCTGATCTACCAGCAGATTTTCTCGGAACGCTTTGCCTGTATTTTGCATCTATCCTACAAAAAAGCCCAATATCTCTGTAATTCCTCTATCAGACAAAAAGAAATCTATAACGAAACATAACAGAAGCGCACGTAAGTACATACCCCTCACAGAAATGTCCTTTTCCATTACTATCGTTGTGAGTGTACTAGTATATAGCAAGTCGGAAACAACAACAAGATGTTTCTGTTCCACTTATCAGCATCAACAACTTGCAATATTGTTTTGCGACAGTATAACTGTAACTGAGTTACATTTCATATCGGTGTAAAATCTGCACATAGGGGGAAAAAGCTAAGTTGGTTCCTCCCTTCAAATTGTGTAGCTGAAGGGAAACACTCCCAAGTTTTGCACTGTATGATGGATTCTTTGCATCTTCCTGTTTGAATTATTAAAGAGATTGTATTGAACTGCAGATTAAGAACATGTACTGAATCATAATACTAAGATCTGTCTGTTGTCATGTGAATTGTTTCTTATAGGGAAATCCTTGTTTGTAATTAAAAATATTGGATTGGTAATGCATGCCCATGGTATAGGCATAGCTGATATTGCGGGTGTGGTGATCAATTTGGCAAGTACATCATGCAAATAACACAAATTGGCTTAGTAGATTCCTTGTCACACAATCACATGCAAAAGATCCATTATTAGTATTCGACAGCCATTTGGACGCCAACTGGATTTCATACCCATAGAATCAATTCGACGATTCCTTTAGATTCCTAGTCACAGAAAACATTCATGTGGACACTTCATTTGTAATTGCATCACGTATTAGCAAAAATATTCCATTCTTTAGTGTTTGGCAATCATTTTAGACGCCATATTAGATTCCATGCTCGCAGAAAGCAAAGAAAATTTGACATACTAATCCTTTTAAAGCTTATGATACCCTCTATCAAAATCAAATAAGTTATTAAAATGTTTGTATTGTTAATTTGATACCAAGCTTTATTTAAATCGGTTGGAAACCAGTTAAATTTCCGCAACTCGATATTCCAAAGAAGTTAAAATTTTAAACTACAAAATTTACTACCACTAATTGAAAAAAAAAATAGAAATAATCAATTAAATGATAATGAAATATAAAATAATTGCATAGAATTCAGGATTAAACCCTGCGTCAGATCTATGGAAACCGATAGCGGCCATTTGTTAACCGCGACTTGGCGAGTTGGCGACTTGTCGAGTTGGCGACTTTGAAATCCGGCGACTTGTCGAGTTGGCGACTTGGCGATTTTGAAATCCAACTCGCCAAGTCGCCAACTCGACTTCAAAGTCGCCAAGTCGCCAACTCGACAAGTCGCCAGTTCGAATTTCCGGCGAGTTGGCGACTTGTCGAGTTTGCGAGTTGGCGACTTTGGAATCCGGCGACTTGTCGACTTGGCGACTTTGAGACATTGAAAAAAGAGGATGGCCGCTATCGGCTTCCATACAGATCTGCGTGCATCTGAGATTGGTTATCGCTATCAAACTATAGAGCAGTAATTTAGACCTCAAGTCGATACCTCCATGTACTTCTTAAATGTCATAAAACACATATCAAAATAGCTTAATTAAAAGGTAAAATGGTATGATTATATTTAATCTCTATTAAAGCATAGTAGCTAATAACTAATTACTGGACAATACATAAATTCTAGTTAATTATGACAAATACTCGGCAGATGGTATATCGGTAGATTGCTAACCTTATCTGACATAACTTACAGAATCCTGAATCTTTTTAGTCGTGGCGGTATCGGAAACAGAATATCTAACTCGAGGCTTGAAACATACCGTCGTCTGCTAGAAGTATTCACAATATTCGTTGACTTATTCAACTTGGAGATAGCAGCCGCCAGTTCGATACTAGATCGGAAAATGTTCCTAATCAACGTGGTTGTCTTACGACAAAAATAATTGTGACAAAACTTATTACGGAATTTCATTAAACTGTAGTTACAGAAAACATTTCAAACAATCAAACGCGCTGTATACGAGTCAATTGATGCTTCCACGTCTAAACTGTGACATCTTTCTTATCTGACAACCAACACTTGTATATTGCATTATCAATTTCAAACGCTTCATTATCGTAGTATCAATCGTATAAATTTGATAATAGTTAGAGGTGTCACTCAATATTGAGAAGACGTATAAGGTGTTTCATCAACCGCTACTGTATATGTAAAGGATTACTTTCTAAGCTATTTGTTACGACCATGTTCCCAATGACTGTTTCATTTTAACATGTTTACTAGTAATATCGTGTGTTTGTTTGAATTCTCCATTCTGTTTATATCTTGGAAGTATAGTTCGACTGTCAATTGTGACACTGGTGTGTTCCTATCGTCTGGAAGTAATGGAACCAATGCGTCACTCCCGTGTCCGTCTAAATGTGTATGCAGCAGAGATAACATGAACATCCGTGTGGATTGCTCAGGAAAAAATCTAACCAGCGTACCACAGAATTTTGACAGATATACAACGCATTTGTAAGTTTCATATTTATATTTTACCACGTTATTACAAACACAATTACATTTGCTTTCATTATAATGTCACTTAAGTTTGCTCTTGGTAAGGGTTATTGACAAAATAAATGATTTCACTTAAATGTATGTAATGATAAGGAGCATTTTTAATACCGCTATACGCAACGTGGTTGAAAATCACGAATCTACATGTAGATGTGCATATTATCAATTTGTAGTCGCCTTGTCAAATCCAAATATTATGCCTTTGTCATGAATTTTAAAAACGCCTTGTTCTTTAATACGACTTTATTTATGAAAATAAACTGGTATCTGATGTTTTTTCATGAAAAATGTCTTTTAATGAAAATATCTATTGATGAATCGATCAAATTGTATTGTTAAAGCACTGCAACTAATTCCTTGATAATTTTACACGCCCGTCTTAATGCCAGGCAGGGAAATATACGCCCACTGACAGCATAGATTTTGAATAAAAAAATGACAGTACAGTAACAATGAGCGGTTCATCCTTGATAATGAACAATTTCAGCAAGTTTTGTCAAAATCTGAAAAGAATTGTGTCTTTTTTTTATATGACGTGTTTTCAAAAACAAGGACAATAACTGTTACTAAATGTTTTTCGATTTGTCTGATTTTCAATCCTTTTGGTTAGACATGATAATTAAACGCGTTTTCAAAAACAATGGCAATAACTGATACTAAATATTTTCATCCTTAAGTGATTACAGATTTTCATGCCAAGTTTCATCAAATCCATCAAGAATCGTGCTTTCTAGAGTGTGAACTAGCTAAAATTGAACGCGTTTTCAAAAATAATAACTCATGATGAATTTTTTTCGACTTTGCTGATGTTCAATAGGGTTCATCCTTTCGTTATAACAAACACTCACACCAAGTTTCATCAAAATCCCTCAAGAATTGCACATTGTTGAATGTTTACGAGTGTTTCAAGAACAAGGGCAATAACTCATACTAAATATTTTTCCGATTTCGCTGATTTCCATTATGGTTTATCCTTGCGTGATCAATACTTAATCAGTGTTTACGAGCAAATGTCCACCGACGGAGGGATCGACGGAGGGAGGACAAATGACAAATTGCACCGTGCGTATAAAAACATATGTTATGTATATAAATCAATATTCATGTCTTTCTAATTAATGTGTACTATAATTAAAAATTTGCACCGTGCGATATGTTTTGTACTAACCATACCTTTTTTTACTATCATAAATACCTCAAATGTCAAAACGTTTGATGCATGTTCTTTTGACAATTTACGTTTAATACGTATTTAAAAAGCGTTAACTGTAATTAAATGTTATAGACCCACTATAATATTAAACATTAACAGTAACAATAGAACAGCGTTTCTAATGATGAAAGGGGGAGTATCATTATTTCTGGCAGATGTAGACGAAAGGATTCGGGCAATTCATAACTTATACTTTTTTTGTTCTTGCCTCTTGTTATATGCATTGTCAGGCGATATATTAAATGAATTTGTGACAATTAAGATATACCAGTTGCCCCAAAGGAAAGTAAAACCCTCTGACCAGCCACCGGGGTATATAGCTTATTGTGGTGGAACTATATAATAAGTCTTCGTCTACCGTCATTAAAACAGGTACATGTATGAATAAAGTAATCGAAGAGTGATGATTTTGTAGAGTTTACAAAATAAATTTCCAAGAGAAAAGAATATGTCATCGATATTGTTGATTTTTGAAGTAAAAGCATGGAAACATATTGCTCGACTTTTATGAGTACCATTGGTCTGGTATATGATTTGGTATTTGTAAATCGTATGACTCTATTGATAAACTGTAGTGATGTTGATTCAAATATAAATTACCACAGAAAGTCTTTATTTCTTCAACGACTGCTGATGGGCCAAGCTTTTCTTGTGCAATGTCTCTATATGTCTGATGTTAATATTTGCAGTGTGCAGATCTCAATGACACCAAATAAATTATTGAACTAGATGGTAATAAAAAGCATTCCAGAGATATGAAAATTTCCTTAACTGTATGCCAAATAATATAGAAAAAAATGTCTCGTTAAAAAGTACTGATAACTTTGTTTTCTAAATGATAGTGATTGTCTTCAAAAAATCCTTTACCAAAACTGGGTGGTTTTGTAACTCAGTAATGTAGAACAAATGGGTATTAGTTCAACTTGACTAATTTTCACGATATATAGCATTCTGGCAATAATTCTATACAACACTTTCGGATATCGGTTATTTTCAACGCTTCTTAAATACCGAGTGTCCATAGCCCAGTTGAAACCAAATGCGTTTTTCTTGTTCTATGTTCTTCGCTTCGTTTCGCATCTCAATTTCTAGAGTGAATTTGATAGGAAATAATTTTTAGTGAATACCAAGATTAATATTTATTATTTGTTTATTTTTATTCTATTTTCAGCAAAACGCGAGAAATACATTTTTGAAATATTGAAATTTAAGACTCAAGCGAATTATTTTAAAGATGACACTTCAGAGAACCTTTTTGTAAGAATATCTGTTCTGAATAGCTGAATAGCAAACTATCGGAAATTATATTATTACTATAACTAATGATACTCATAATCTACTTTGTATCATGTGATAATAAATGCTAATTAATGACCGTTAATAATTTTAACAGATTATAAGTGTGTATTAATATCACAACATGTATATGTGGTGGCTCAACGTATGCTGGAAAAGTTTCATGACATAAAACTTATTCTTGAAATAATTTATTCAAATCATTAATCATGTGCTGAAAGGGTAATAATTTTGATTTATCATTTGTATCTAATCAGACACATAGCAGCGTTTTGAACACCACCTTCAGTGCTTCTAAATCGACCTAGTCCCTTCTCTTATGGAGCTATACAATTACACCCGAATGAGTCGTGATAACTGTGACCAACTTCGACGAAACTCCAGCGGTTAAACTGCTACAATTCACTTAAACGGCTTCATTCGGTTTTGCATGGAAAAAATAAATAAATGAGATGAAAATATCTGACTTTAAACTATTAACTAAAAAAAGGCAAACATTGTATTTTCGGAAATATTAGTTTTTCTTACAGCAGAAGACTCTTAACACTATTTTGGACCTTTCGAAAATTAATGAACCCCCTCCTCCAATAAATAACTTTGGCGCAATACCATGTGGAAGTTCTCAATGCCGCACCTGTGAACATATTCATATGTCTCATTATTTTCAAAATAAAAAAAACCGGAAAGACAATTGAAATTGAAGAACGTCGCACGTGTACGGATAAAAATATCATTTACCCAATTTCGTGTAAAAAATGTGACAAACAATACGTTGGCGAAACCCAGAACGCGTTACGAACTCGATTCAGCGGCCATCGCTTTGATATAATTCATAGCAAAAATAGACCAATTTCTCATCATTTTAATTTACCTGACCATTCCATTGAAGACCTTCTTATCATGCCTATTGAATCAATTCCTAACTCTGATCTTATCAAACCAAAAACCTAACGATTACAGAGGGAAAGCTACTGGGTGGACCAACTCCAAACAGTGGCTCCAAATGGACTTAACATCCAGCATGATAACCAAATGATTCTATTTGTTGCCACTTCAATCATACAGCTCTCAAAACCTCATCCATCGTCAAAAAGTATTACAGTGATTTACAGAATAGATTTCCGAATGTATATACCAAACGACTTGTAATTGCCTATAAGCGTAACAAAAACCTTAGTAATTTTCTGGTCCGTGGTAGACTCGATCCCATTGAATCCAATATTACTTGACCCCTCTCTTTATTTTCTAGCTCATTAAGTATAACATATTCTAATCCTTATACTTAGAGTTTTATCTTTTCAGAACCTATTCATACTCTCTTCTTTTAGAACTGTTAACAAGAAAAAATTTCATATTATGGACTATTATTTTTTGTAGATTACTTGTGAGTGTTTTTTTAACCCAATACTAACTATGCTTACTTCACCTTATCTTGTATCGAACATTTATCTCTTTATTTGTGATCTTGGTCAGTGCTTTACACAGAAGTTTCTAGGAACTTCTTCACTCTTAACACTGTAATTAACTGTTCAGTATTAAGCTGCTAGTCCACAGTCGAGTGACTGATGTCGTTGGTTATGGTGACGGCTTACAGATTTTTAGATAATTATGATTAAAGAGAACATTAATGTTGATTTATTCTGGTAAACTGAAAATCTTATTTATTGTCATCTATTTAGTAATCGATAGGTTTCTTTTTTTTCGTTTGCGATGCAAAATTTTTGGTGATTTCATAATGATACTTGAGTGAGAAATTGACTATTAAAGCTATTTCGGGATATTTCGCATAACCGGAAGTGACGCCATTTAGAAAAATTTATATAACAGGGATTTCGCTCTAGATCGCTTATTTATGGCCGATTTTGATCGGATTTCGTTTTTTGTAATCTATGTTACATTTGCGATGCAACTGCTATCTCGAGATTTAGAAAACTGGTCGAGAATGACAAAAAACCGAGTTTCGCAAATAATGCAATTTTTTTCAAAATTTCAGTTTTACAATCATGATAAAAGTAAATTCTTGAAAAAAAACTTTGACGCAACCACAGGCATGACATGAATGGTAAAAGGGGATAATGATGGCATGACTGAACTTTCCAACTATTTCGAGGTTGAGTGGATTTGGGGTATGTAAATACGTTTAAAACCTCCGCACCCGCGGCGGTGCGGAAAATCCCAAGTTTTAGGTGCCTAGTTTTTCTGACTCTCCCCAAGCCAAATAGCTATCAGAGGCTGGGAATAGAGTCAGCAAGTTTCGGACTAGATAGACCTTGACCTTGATACTGAGTATTGCCCTTGACATAACTTGTCCCATTGTACCTTTGTTTTTGACCTTGTCCTTATACTTCCGGTTCTGGAGTTTTGTTTTATTATTGACACATAAAAATAGGTATTTGCATACAGCCAAAATTTTACCAGATTCATAATGTCCTCTTCAAGACCTTTAGATTTATGTATCACATGACTATTTTGGTGAACATTTTGTGAAAATTGAATGTTTACCATTGATTTATATGGGGAAAGGGTGATGCATCATCTCTATTGATAGATTTGGGCGGAAAAAGAATGGTACATTGTTAACTTGGAAAATACACATAGAATTCGAATTCTGATAAGGCTAAATCATCCACCACATTTCTGGGAAAATGTAGCTCTTTTTGGACTACATTGTTATTCGGATAACTTTTTCTGGAAGTAGTCTATATGAAACTAAATTATATATAATTAGCTTTGAAGAAATATAATTAGAACTAGAAAGCTCGAGAGGCTATGAAAGAGGGCGAAACTGAAACCAGATTTAGAGTAGCCTATTTAAGTTTCAGAACGTTGTTACTTTATAAGAAAAAAATATTGCTGTGATGAAGTACACTTTTTTGACCAATTTATTTTTCAGCTTTAATGATCAATATTCTAAGGTACTTTCACACCATTTCCGACGTTAATCTGTGTTACTCGACAAACTGAAAAGATACATTTATACAATTTAATAGAGAAGTACTTTGAAAATTGTAGACCTTGTTTTAGTGCTTTGAAGGGGCGATCTGGGTTTTTTTTTAGGTCGAATCTGGAGAAATATATCTGAAAGTTTAAAATTGTACCGTTAATATTTATAAGGTAAAATTATTTGGTCTATGTATGATCTATGTAAACAGTAATCATTTTGTAATATAATATGTAATATTTATAAGGCAAAATTATTTGGTCTATGTATGATCTATGTAAACAGTAATCATTTTGTAATATAATATGTAATATTTTATAAGGCAAAATTATTTGGTCTATGTATGATCTATGTAAACAGTAATCATTTTGTAAGGATTTAAGCAGAATATATGCGTTATTGTTTTGCCTTTTACATATTTTGAAGGTTTCAGCAAATAATATTGAGCCATTATACATGTATAGCCAAAGAACAAACCTAAGTCCAACTGATAAATAAACAATTAGTAACTTTAATTAACCCCTTTTTAAAAAAACAAATTGAGTTTAATCAAGTAGATACATGGATATAAATAGCATATTTTAGAAATATTTTCAGGTATGATTTATATTGTTTGTGGTAATGAAAACATGTATACTGCCCCTTAAACAGTATCTCATTGGATTTACCCAGAATAATAAGAAACGAAATTGCTCTTATAATGCCACCATGAACTGAAGAAATATGATTAACACCATATGAATTTTTTTTCCTGTTTTACTTGCTGAAACTTCGAAATTAATTGATTTTAGAGTGTCGTAGATCACACAATGTTGTCTCAAAAAAAAATAATAGCTGCCATGTTTGCTTTACAGCTGATATTATGGCTCACTTGCCAATATCATAAAAAAAACGTATCAAATAAATATAATCTGTGTTACTCGACAAACTGAAAAGATACATCTATACAATTTAATAGAGAAGTACTTTGAAAATTGTAGACATTGTTTTAGTGCTTTGAAGGGGCGATCTGGGTTTTTTTTTTAGGTCGAATCTGGAGAAATATATCTGAAAGTTTAAATTTGTACCGTTAATATTTATAAGGCAAAATTATTTGGTCTATGTATGATCTATGTAAACAGTAATCATTTTGTAATATAATATGTAATATTTATAAGGCACAATTATTTGGTCTATGTATGATCTATGTAAACAGTAATCATTTTGTAAGGATTAAAGCAGAATATATGCGTTATTGTTTTGCCTTTTACATATTTTGAAGGTTTCAGCAAATAATATTGAGCCATTATACATGTAAGCAAAGAACAAACCTAAGCCAAGAAATATAAACAATTATTTTTTACCCCCTTTTTAAAAAAAATTTTTTAAAGGTTTCAGAAAAGTAATACATGGTTTAAAAATACATGTTTAGAAATTTTTCAAATTTAAGTCCAACTGGAAAATAAAACATGTTAGTTAAACTTTCATTAACCCAGAATATAAAAACAAATTGAGTTTAATCAAGTAGATACATGGATATAAATAGCATATTTTAGAAATATTTTCAGGTATGATTTATATTGTTTGTGGTAATGAAAACATGTATACTGCCCCTTAAACAGTATCTCATTGGATTTACCCAGAATAATAAGAAACGAAATTGCTCTTATAATGCCACCATGAACTCAAGACATATGAATTTTTGTTCCTGTTTTACTTGCTGAAACTTCGAAAGTAATTGATTTTAGAGTGTCGTAGATCACACAATGTTGTCTCAAAAAATAATAGCTGCGATGTTTGCTTTACAACTGATATTATGGCTCACTTGCCAATATCATAAAAAAAACGTATCAAATAAAACATAGTTTTATACGCCCACTTGAATATGTTGACGTATATTGTCGTCGCCCCTGTCCATCTGTCCACCGGTCCGTCAATTTTTATTGTGTGAACAATAGAAGCTACAATTTCCAATGGATTTGAATAAATCTTGGTGTGGGCAATGGAATTTATAAGACGGTGGTAAAGTTAAAATTTGACGAATTTTCGATGATCGTTTTTTTTGAGTTATTGTCCCTGCCTCTATATTTGTTGTGGATACAATAGAAGGGTCAATTTTCAAAATTTGGTGTGAGCATTGGAATTGTTAAGACGGGGCGGTCTTTTCAGTTGATTTTGATGAAACTTGTTGTGGAACATTGGAACATTTTGTTTGTATGCCGAAATGTGGGCGTATGTTGTCTTTCCTGGCAAGCTATCTTCAGTAAATATCAGACTCTCGGTTCATTTACAATGTAATATAAAAATACCATAGATATTAATTCTATGATCATTCTCGGGTCGTTATATAAATTATTATCAATTTAAACGTAAAAAGCTACCTCAGCATTTCTGAAGTTAATTTGTTTTACCCAGATATATATATATATATATATAGTTTTCAAAGTAATTTACTGCTAGTTTAATTGAGATGAAAGGTATTTTAAATATTAAATGTTTAAATTGGTTCCAGGGTTGTATTATGTAGTTATTTTAATGAAGAATGTTATTGAAAAGTAGGTATGATATATATATATATATAATGAACCCCAGGTTCTCTCATTATCTATTATAACATTTCTTTGGTGGTAAGTGTACATTGTGAAATTTGAACAAATAATAGTATAATTCTTAAATACATTTAATGGACTAGCATATAAAAGACCTAATGCTAGACTCTATGGTTGAATATCCTTCCCTTCCGCGTGAATGTTATGTATCAAAATGGGGTTTAAATTCTGATAAATCAACCAAATCAAACGTGAAAAAATGCCAGATATGTGTTTCGCTTGGATGTATGCACGTATTTTATCTGAAGAGTGATGTGTCATTTTAACCATGATGGTAATATCTAATTAAATATGCTGATAAGACTTAACTAAATATACCAAATCGGCCAAGAATAACATTCAATGTATGCGACATGTACCACAGTAGAAGAATCTAAATTCTCTATGGTGATACACGATAAGATGGTTTAAATCTTGTTCTAAACAAATATCAATGCAGAAATTAAGCCATTCTTATAACTTATTTTCGGTTGATTGCTGTCCTTGGTTCCTTCTGGCGTTTTCTCCGGAGTTCTTTTTATAGTGAATGATCAATATAATTCAATGTATAGCATTAAACATCCAGAAGATATACCGATTCGTATATCTACCGTTTCTGTGCTAAAGGCGTTTCTCTTGTTTGAAATTCGATTTCTTGTAATTACTCTTCATCCTGAAGGACAT
This sequence comes from Nipponacmea schrenckii, assembly GCA_030562195.1. Taxonomy (NCBI): domain Eukaryota; kingdom Metazoa; phylum Mollusca; class Gastropoda; family Lottiidae; genus Nipponacmea; species Nipponacmea schrenckii. The sequence continues at coordinate 13,088,421 of CM060201.1, forward strand.
AATCCAATAATATCGAAATATACTATTTGAGTTAGTGGGAATATACTATTAATACAGTTTGACTGCTTGAAGCTGTTGTCTCTATATGGTCTATGCTATGGAATTTATTAAATGAAGAATGAATTATTATATGTTTGAATGTCCCTTAGTTTCCTTGGGGTGTTATTTATTGCTTATTCAGATTGAATAGAAGAATTTATAAGACTTAAAGAGAATCAAATGTCTCTACTTTGGCTAAATAACTTAAAGGAAATGTTATGACTAAACATATACAATTTAAACTCTTTATCCATCAGAATCGGTCAACTGGGACTATGCTAAGGTTTAGTCCATTCTGATCGAGACGTTTTTTTTCCATTTTTCAAACATAATTTTGTTTGTAATTTTATAATATTCATAAAGTTTTTTTTTTTTGTTCATGTCAGTTTTAATCTTATTAAAAATATTAATTATGCCCATGGTGATATTTAATAGAAATTCGATTATGCTGCAGATTATTTTGTAATAAAACCCCCGTATAAATATCATTAGTAATTAGTATTATTTTTAGATAAATCAAAGCTTACCACCTTGAGGACATTGTTACTCGTAAATGACGTATTATATCAATAACATTGTATACAAAAATAAAATAATAAATCTTCGTCAATTAAATATAACGCTATACACACGTAGATAAAATATACAACTTCACAAAGCCAAGGTATAACAACTACGTCTTATACTTTGACATCATTAGGCACTCTTTTGTGTACTTTTATGGAACATACAATCACGACACAGACACAATAGTTGTTACATGTGCACTATATTATTAACACAGAACAGTGTTGACACTTGGTTGTCATTTTCTATCAGACCTCCTCCTCCTTACAGACACCTTACAGGAAGGTAATTTCTGCTCAAATTTCAATTAAGTGTACTTAACAAAAGACATTTCCAACGATGTTGAAATTATTTTGATAGCTCAAATAAAAAATGGCTTGGAAAATTTTATTCTCTAGGTTGGCGCAATAAACCACTCTTTCTTCTTACGGCACCCGTAGGCTTATTACTTGGATTTGACCTCAAGTTAAGTTTTGAAATTTTTAAGTTTTGCTATAAAGTACTTAATGTATTTTCAAAAGAACATATTTAAAGTTAATTTAGGTTATTATGTAATTATATATGCCTAACCTATTGTTACAAAGTCATATTAATCTTGATTGTATAACTTTAGTCAAGATAAAGTAACCTCTTAAATATGTAAATTAAATAACGTATTATTCTTCTCTTATCTTTTAAATAGAATAGACTGTTTGTACCGTTTCCACCGTCAATGAAACAAGAAAGTCTATGAGACTCCCATTTTTTCGACATTCATTGATTTCATAACAGCCAATGACAAAACAAATCGCAAATTATAATTTTCAAACCTTCTGCAAAAAGGGATTTCTGGTCGGTATTATCAAGCAATTAAATGGATATATGCAGAGGTAAAAGTTGTGTACGGATAAATGTTCTCAAAGCAAATTGTTTGACATTAACTGTGGTCTCAAACAAGGATATCTGTTGTCTCCTTTATTTTTCAATCTGTATGTAATAATTTTGTACAATTTATAACTGAATTGGGTGTCGGTATCGATACTGGTGGGAAAAGTTGTCAATTTTGCTTTATGCCGATGACATAGTTATATTAGCCGAGAACGAGCTGGATTTACAAAACTTTTTGGATAATTATGTTAAATACTTGGATGTCTAATAATAGCATGGTTCTTAATTTCAAATGTTGTCCTTTTTCGTAATAATGCTGAGTCGAGAACAACCCATGTATTTACTTGTGGCAACGATGCGATTGAAATCATTGATAGGTACGTCTACGTAGGATTATAATCAAATGGCTGAACATGTATCAAAATCAGCATCTCGCGCATTAGGCTTACTGATTGCTATCCTGTTATAATGTATAACAGCGGTGCAAAATAGGACCTGTCGGTACTTCTTAGCAGTCGAATGCAGCTATATCTAGCGATATGGGTTGGGTACCCACCCCTTTAAGGGCTTGGATCCCTGTTATTAAGTACTATTGTCGTCTGTCAAATATGTAAAATGAGCTCTTAGCTGCAAGAATTTTTAAATGGGACCAATCTAAACCGATAAAAGTTTCAAATTGGACAAATAGGATCTAAAAGTTCCTGATAAAAATTGGTATCAAGTAGTGTAAATACCAAATTTATTAGTTTATGATGTCTTCGAACAAAATTCCAACATATTCTCTAAAAATGGCATATAGATGTTACGAGAGATATTTCAAAGCATGGGCAATGTCGAAATAAACTAAGAACGTATAGGTAAATAAAACAAATATATGGAACGGAAGACTATGTTAATTTGTCTATCCCAACATCCCACAGAAGGCCGTAACAAAATTTAGATGCGGGGTTGCCCCTTTGAGAATAGAAACTGGGCGCTATGAAGGTGTTCCTGTTAAAAACAGGACATGTTTTTATTGTAAGAACGAAATTGAAGCAGAGGAACATTGTTTATTGTATTGTGGTCTATACCTTGAATTAAGAGCTGAACTTTTTAAATATTTGTTATCAATACATCGAAATATTAACTTTACCTAGCCGATGGAAAAGTAGCAAGAAAAAATACCAGGAACTGCTATGAAATTTTATTGAAACGAAAATCTTATATATATCCCGTGTAATAATTATATATTTTCATTTGTTTCTTTATTATTTTGTAAATATTATATTTTAACTTATTCTAACCTTTTAAAAATTGTTCTAACTTGTTTTAGGAATTGTTGTGTATTTCATATTTGTGAATGTTGTGTCTTATAAACCAATTTGGCAGGGTAGCAATTTTATTTAATTTTTGTAAATGTAAAATGTATAAACATGTGTGACACGTTAATAAACTACACTACTACCATCGCATATCTTCGAGATATAGAAGTCAAGCACCCCTTTAATTTCTAACAAAGCTATTGTAATAAATCAATAACTGTTTTGTAATAAAATATAGATACATATAATAACTTCTTAAAGAAGACAATGTATGTAAAATTATAAATTTTAGTGATGTTTTATCTACGTTCTAACACAAATTTTTACTCGTCACTATATAATTTAGTATAAAGCTAGTTTCAAAAGTTATAAAACTGATATAAAATTGACAATAATTGGAAATGTTAAATGACGTGTAAATTTTATTATAACGCGTGTTTTTCTGTCCTTAACATTAATAAATTGATTGACAAAGGAACAGAAAGATTCATTAAAAATAGATTTCATATTAATTATCATGCAACCATAAATAAATTTTCTGAAAATTATTGTGAGCTAGCATTTGTAAGAGGTTTACCACACGATTTGAGAAAAACATGATCGTAGGTTTATAGTCGATTTGTAACTCGTAAAATCTAAAATGTTACAATAATACGCGCGATATGAAATTCCTCAGCATGTTCTACTTGTGTTGAAATTCATATTAGCCATTGGTGAGAGCAGCGTCTGGCTCATCTACTCATCAGCTCCATTTTTGTATGGTGCCTGATTGAGCATTTTTGCAACTCGTGCACACTCTACTCTACAGTTATCTATGAATTCTTTTGATTTATTTTGTAGGTTATTGTCATTATATAGATGAACCATATTGATTTTCATAATGATCTGATATTTTTGCACCGAAATATTGTGTCCGACTTATGTTCGCGTTTTCATAGTGCAACTCCGCTCACTAATAACAGACAACAATTATTTACAGATTCTTTTGATTTTTATTTTGACTGCTTAAAATTCTCTATAGAATAGACATGAACCAAAGTGAATGGACAACAAACAATGATTTGTTCTTGCAATCAAAGCTGCTGATGGGCATATGTCATCTTGCTTCGCAAAGCTATCTTTCATTTGCTTGAGTCAAGAAAATGTCTATTTTTTGTATTATTCCCTATATCGGATAAAGCAACCTTAGATATTTAACATGGCAAATAAAACGTAAGAGAAAGCTAAATTAAGTGTGAAGTCTAATAAGATAGAACATCGCGAGCGAAAACATGGTCAGTAATTAAAATCGCAGAAAATTTCATGGGAATTTAAATCAATTTCGAGGTTTCAAGAGCAAAGACCATCTATATTACCGGCGTAAGCTGTGAAAAATAATATAGTGAAAGGAATGTACTAGTTGTTTAGCTTTGCATGAAACCTTTGACAATTCCAAATAAGATGAGTGAACAAAAATCAATAATCCATTCGAAAAATGAAAAAAAAAAAAAAACTAATGAAATTTATTTGTTGAGTTTGCGATTTCTCTAATGGTTCATCGATACAAACTAATTTATTAATATTTCAGAATACTTCATGATGGTTACGATATAATTTGTAGTAACGTTGCGTGTGGTAAGAATATATTAAGGTTTTAAACCAAATTGGGCTACGAGACTGGTGCAAAATGCAAAAAGTCATATATACAGTAAAAGAGTATATTTTCTGTATAAGCCAATAATTTTACTGACTGATGCATGATGTCATATTTTGTACCCCTAAATTAAAAAAATATATATTATCAAAATTGAGAGATGGGCACAGTTTGACTTGAAAATGCTTGCTTTAAAAAATACATTACACCGCTTATACTCTTGGTAGACCTTTTTTAATTCATAAATTCATTAATGGGATTCAGGAACAGGCTTAGGCCTAAATAACCCCTCTTCATAATACATTTCGATACTATAGTATATAAAATACATGTAAATATATAAAAATATATAAGCTTTGGTTTTTCATAGGTTAAAATACTCATTTGCGAGTATTTAAAACTAAAACAGGGAAAATGACTATTTGTGATACTATAACCTTCAATCTACCCTTGAATTCGATTATAAAAACCGCCGTGATTAGTAACTTATTTAAGTATTTTTTTTCAGATCTTGGCGTCAGTTGATTAGCCTATATAATTATATTAAGAAATGTACTGGAGAGTCTGGAATGGGTCACTTATTTTCACAATTATATTTTCATTGTTATATTGGACTTACCCGCTTTCCTTCTTTCTTTATTGCATATTTTGAAAGATGAACATTACAATATACAGTTGAAGGGATTGTAATAAGGTTTTCTTAACACTTTTTTATTGTATCAGGGACATTGATAGCGTAAATTAGCACCATTCCAATGTGGTTTCGCTAAAACTAAGCTATGTATATATTTTCTGGTAGTTACGCCATAAAACACATAGTTTTAGTAGATTTACAGTAACCAATGTCTTCGGATTGAAACTTAGAATAGAGGATGAAGAAAGAAATTTCAGAGTAAGAAAACCTATTATTTTCATGCACTTATCATAGTTTCTACTATTATAACAGTGTTCTTTTCTGAAAAAAAATATCTAGAAAATGCTTATCAAAAAACGTAAGACAAACATTTGCACGTACGCAAAGCCGGTGAATAAAAAACAGAAAGGAAACGTTGTCTTTGTGGTTTGCCAAACCCTATAGCAATTAATGTTTCCTGGATTGTTTATACTTGGCTATATTTCTGCACAATGAAATGTACTTAACCGAAAAGAAAGGAAATGAAAAAGCGGTCTACTGAATGATGTATAGGACTAATCACCTACTGCACATGAAGATATTTCCTTTTGATAAATGTCACTGGCTATAGTTGCCCTTACAAAAAACATTAGGTTGTAAAAAAAAATTAAAATCAGTAAAGAAAAAGTTCCTTATTCAGATTATGTGGACGTGTGTCAGAGATGACTACTTTATCATACTGAATAAAACGGTTCTATTAATTGTTTACATAATTCAATTTTGCTTAAACCCGTAAACATCCCAAAAAGTTTAACGAATTAAATAAATTCTCATAAGCCTTTAAAATGGTTATAACAATGAAATATAAACTGCAAACTTTTCTGTTAAAATTTTACAGATTAAAAAACATATTTCTCAATATTTTGGTCATTACTTTAAACAAATGTTTAAATTATTTTCTGTACTGGATAATGTACTAAATAACTGGCATGGAACATTTAATCAAAAATGACTCAAAATAAGAAATGACGTTGGGCAGGAAGGTTTTTGCTTAACTTGAAAAAGTTACAAAATAACGTCAATTAGAATTGTACTTTTAGCCATTCTGACAAGTTTCCTTAATCCTTTTAGGCAGGCAAATAATTGCTTTCCAATTTTGTCTTGCATTTTATATGACACACTTCCGTCCATATTATTGAGTGGTAAATTAGAAATTTGTCACTCTTTGTTTTCATAAGAGAAGTCGCCTTTAGAAATAAAAAGACATCATAAAATATTTTCTTCCACTTCCAGTTTTTGCGTGAGAACTTCCGGTTATTCAGAACCACATTGGATGACCCAGCCTCCAGTGTATGTAAGAAATGAGTACAAAAGCTATACATATAAATTATCAAGCATAATTAGAACCCACATAGAGGAAAAAATTCTAACCGGAAGTGAAACTTTATGTGTTATCACAGAACGGTAACATTTAGCAAAATTTTCTCCGATTTGTACGATTTTGGTGTTTTCTGAAACCTTGTTACTTTCTCTAAAATTTGCAGGGAACAGAATTTTCATTTTCAAATTTTATTTTTTTAAGGCCGATTGATTTTTTAAAAAAATTAAAAGGCTATATCAAATGACCTTGACCTTCAATAACCCTGAATTTTTACAAGTAGAATGTTCTTGACATTAGCTATCCACACATAGGCCTATAATGGTCGACAACAATTTTTTTGTACCCGTTTTAGTTATAAAAAAATTCAAAAGGCTATATCAAGTGACCTTGACCTTCAATTACCTTAATAATTTTCAAGTAAAATGTACTTGACCTAAGATGCCCATACATATGCTTATAATGGTTGTTAAAAAGTTTGTTTTGAGTGTTTAAATATTCAAAAGGCTATATCACGTGACCTTGTATCAAGTGGCCCCATAGGGGTTGTTTGCCACTCTCAGTACTGTTCACAGTTCTAGTATTCAATTTTATTAATAATTTAAGACAATCATCGACAGACTTATGTTTCTGTTTCTGTTTCGGTCCATCATATTTTGGGATAACTAAGCAAAAGGCATTAAGTAGCTAAAACACTTGTTCTAAGACTCATATATTCAGGATTGATCCGCAACAATTAAGAACCCGAACAGCACCAAATGCATAAATTATAGACTTAAATCAAACTTTTATTTTGAAGATTATTTAGTTCAAGTATCTCCACCAACATACATAGTTCATTCTGCTTCATTTCGTTTCAGACGCTATCGCCTGCGAATAGAATCAGGTTTTTATAAAATATAAAAAGGCAGGAACGATTTTTTCGATTGTGATTTCTAATTCAGAAATAGGTGATAAATTCCATTATATCCTTTATCGTCCGTAAAAAAAATTTATTTAAACCCTCGTCATAGAACATTCCCATCATCTTTAAAGATTCAGCATTTATTCACAAGCAACGGTTCAGAACTTCAGAAATCACGTACATTTATTGTTAAAAATTTGTTAAAAGGTACTTTGACGTAAACTGTGAATAAATGAAACTACAAATAGTTAATGGTCAACAATTGTAACGATTATTATTACATGTATTTCCCTTGATAAAACATTTTAGTGTAAAGAAAATTTGAGATGGCTTGATAATGTCGTTTGTATATATTATTCGTGTACGTACTACTGTCCAACTATTGTAAGGTCATTTTCCTATGTCTCCTAACGATATTACTTTCAATATTTATTTTTATGTATTTCTAAAATAATATGTCATACAGTAACAAACTGTGAGCTTATACAGTTTACATCAAGACTATGGAGCAGAACACTTTCCAGTAATGCAAAGGCATTGTTACTATCGCTATCACCGAAATATTTTCTGCGCTGAGCACAGGTCACGATCTGGACTTTATTTGGGACAGTAGGTCTGTATTACCCATAAATGTAACAACAACCATACATGTAATACCCACCATAAATGTAATAATTTTTAACCATAAATGTAATACCCGCCATAAATGTAATACTCGTCAACCATAAACGTAATAACCTACCTCACCAAAAATGTAATAATTTTTAACCATAAATGTAATAACCAAAACCCACCATAAATGTAATAAAAAACAACCATAAATGTAATAAACTTAAGTGCAGTAAGACTAGCATTGATTGAACCTCGATATCATTGTAGGCGTCAGACCGTCAGTGGGGATACTGGGAGAGGTCGGCATATCTGTCCCTTCCACAAAACGTAATGCACAAAATAAATCATATATTTGAGGCTTGAAATCTCTATTTATTGTACCTTTAGTTCCAAGAGGCTTTGCATACTTTTTTCCTATGCGCCAAATTAATAGGATGATCGATTTTTTTGATTTTTTTTTCTTTGTTGGGTAGAATTTATTACATTGTCAGGTAATGCTGGTCTATGTGCAGAGTGAAATAATATAGGGTAATATAATTTTAATTTTTGAATTTTTTCTAATTTCAAGACACTATCTCACTAATATAAAATGAACGAATGAAAAATGAAAAACCTTTTATATTCTTTTTTTAAGAAAATGTATGTTCAGATAAGCTGAAATTTAAATTTGGATTAATATTTGTCCTTAACATTTTTTTCTCCAGAAAATGTTAACTACTCGAAACCATCCATACATAATGGCATTTAAATTGAGCCACGCATTTACCCATTTTGGATGTACGATAATTTCTCTTAGGCTAATTATAAGTCCACTGCTACGTCCATATTTTCGTAAAAGACCTAGAACACTTACAATATTACTTGGTACACCCCTAGATATGTACACCTTGGGCAAAAAGCCCTCACATGTCTCTTCGGTAATTTTTCGAAATCTCGAATCCACAGCCCGCAAACGTCTGTAGAGCTGACACCTTTGGAAGTATATGGGTTCGGACAGCATGGCAAAATACAAAATTTTTTCAAAAATTTCATTTGGAATCATGTTGAAATATGAACTGTCCCCACCCCCTTTACCGTCACTTTCTATGTCGCCTCTACCGTCACTTTCCATATCCCCTCTACCGTCACTTTCGATGTCCCCTCTACCGTTACTTTCTATGTCTCTACCGTCACTTTCCATATCCCCTCTACCGTCACTTTCTATGTCCCCTCTACCGCCACTTTCCATGTCCCCTCTACCGTCACTTTCAATGTCCCCTCTGCCGTCACTTTCCATGTCCCCTCTGCCGCCACTTTCCATGTCCCCTTTACCGTCACTTTCCATGTCCCCTCTACCGTCACTTTCCATGTACCCTCTACATGCTGTAACTTTCCTTCATGTCCCTCGTTTTCTGCGTAATGGCCAAGTACAAACTGTGCTAAAGGTAAAGAGTTGTATGGGTGGATCATTGATTTACCGCTAGGTCCAATAGATGAAACAATTTCTAGCTGTACGTTAAATAAATTTGCAAATGCTTGTAGTGTTAATTGATCTCCGTATGTGCCAATTCTAGACATTTCTGACAAGTATTGCCGCCATGGCATGGCAACAAACAGTTCAAGTGGAAAACCCTCTACATTGTTGGGATTGTCCTCCAATTCTCTCACAACTTCATCCCGAACCGTTTCGTGGCATCTGTAAATTCCTATTTGTGGTAACAGGTAGGCTAGTGCTTCAAATTGGCAGTTCCCATCTCCCATTGGATCATACACAATAGTGTATCCTTGATTTTTAAATACATTGTGGGGGTCGTTTGGTGTTAAAGGGATGTAGAATCGTCGCCTATGCTTAGTTTTAATATGATTTTCATTGTTTTTCATTTTAGCAAGAGCTTTCTTTTTTATCTCAATTTCTCTAGTTAAACCAGTTATGTCCTCAGCAGAAATCCAGTTTGTGACATTTTTTTTATGCTTGGAGATCTGTAAATTACTTTGTACTTATGATACTTTAATTGTTTTTCGACAATTTTGGCTTTGATGACGTATATTTTCTTAGGTGCTACTCGGGTGGTTTTTGTGAAGGGGAATCGTATAAAGACTTTTTCGCCTATGGCATATTCTGAAGGAGGGTTTCCCTTTAGTCTTCGTTCAATGTATCGTACATCCCAGACATCACTAGACGACTTTCCTTTTTGTCACAATTTCTTCCTGTTATTTTCAAATTTGGTATAATCATTTCCTTTACCCTCTGTGTTTACGTTGTTTGGATTGGACTCTTCGTTGTATCTGCCTCCGATTACTCGCTGTGACACAGCATTGCTTACTCTTCCATAAAAAATCTCAAAAGGTGAATGGTTGCCAAGAACAACCATTGGTTCCTCATTCAGCAACTTTTGATACGTCAGAACACGCTTTACCCAGTTAACACCCATGGTTTGGTGAAAGCTGTTTAGATCATAGGAGATCTTCTTTTGGAAACTTCTATGTGATCGCTCTTCCTTTCCTTGGCTTTGAGGATGGTACGGTGAGCCTCGAATTATTTTGACAGATAATGAACGGCAAAGCTTTTCCACAGCTTTCTTGAACTCACCTCCATTGTCACACTGAATGATTTTTGGAGGACCAACTTCTAAATACAGTTTACGAAGTTCCTTTGAAATGTGCTTGCTTGATTTCCTCGGCAAAGGTCGTAACCAAATATAACGCGAAAAAACATCTTGTACAGTAAGAATATATCTATACCCCTTTTCCCTTTGGGGAGCGGAGAAAGTTTTTCCTCATGTCGATAAGATCTTTTTGGTGTCGAACCTAAAAAGTGAACAAGAAATGATGGTTTATATACATAAAGTTGATTTTGAAGGAGAAATCGGACAGGGAAGATTAGGTTTACATCTTAGGCCTTTACGGGGTCTATTGGGGATGGCCTTGGTGAACATAATTATTTGTAAGGAAGGGCGTTAACAGTCGACACCCCTCCCACCTGCTCCGTAGAAATGCCACAATATCAAATGGTGAATTCCTCAAGGTAAATTGGTACAGGTGGGTCTTTAAAACAGACGGGCCTATATGATAGGCCCGAATTTTTAATTGTACCTTGCGGAATACATATACCGGTAGTGGCGTTTCTAGATAGAAGGACGATATAAGACAAATGTACCTTGCGGATTATCTAAAGTTTTCTTACCTGGACAGCACTTGCTCGAATAGGTCTAGTTATAACCTTGTTGTTAAACCTTGCATTGGCACGCTGGTTCGATTTGCTTCTGGAGAGAACTTTGTTGACACATGGTTCGCTCACACCACAGAACCTTTGACGAAGTCTATGCTTCAGTTTTCTTGATCCTATACCCTTGCAGTGTTTGAATTCGGTATTTACCAAGCGTTTTAAGTCAGACTTCTTAATAACTTCTTTGCCACCAAAAAGTAGCTTGCCATCTCTGTTTACAGTGTAGCGTTCCTTGTTTCTCCAAAACCTGACAATAGCAGTCTTTTGAATTCGTGTTCTTTTTTTCACTGGAACATGGAATTTTCCCTGACACAATTTAGCGAGTACTTCGTATACACTCTCTTCCAATGCAGAAATCTGACGATCTCGCTTTTGACTTCCAACTCCAAGGTTTTTCATTGTAAAGGCCTATTGTCAAAAACATAAAGTAAGCACTTTCATGAAAAGGTGCGTTCGATTGACTGTTCTGGAAACAATCAATTTAGACCCAAATCATTCTACCAAATTGCCACAGAGGTCCATTTTGGTTCAGTTATTCTTTTTTGTTTCTTATGACTGTTTTGCAATGGATTTGACTTTAGGTGTCTAAATCTAGACACTTTCTTTTCAATTATTAATTTTTTTTCTGTTTTTTTTAAAGTACTATTTGAATATTTGTTTGGAGTCGCGGTAGCTTATTGAGTTAGACGCTTTCGCTAATCTGGAGGCCCCGGGTTCAATCCCGGCAAGGGACGGTATTTCAGCCCGGTTTCAGCTTGTCAGCGTGGACGGAAAATACATCCAGGCCAAAGGGCGGCGATCTGTTTTGCGAACTGTGGGTGGGGGGGGGGGGGATATCTTGTTTTGGGTTCTGGTGAGGGGTACTTAGATATAATCCTAACCCTACAAGGCGCAACCGAACATTTTTTAGATTTAAACTAAAACGAAATATTTATTCTTCCTCGTTGCGAAAGCATAAATAACAAAATGAATTTAAATGTTATGATTTCTTTATTTTTAATTAAATATAAATAATGCTAGAGATTATGCAATATAATTACAAGCATACAACATTATGCACATTTATAGGACGTGGTTGTGGTCAATTTCATCAATGAATGAATTGAATTTTCGTTTATGCCGACCTCTCCCAGTACCCCCACTGACGGTATGACGCCTACAATGATATCGAGGTTCAATCAATGCTAGTCTTACTGTACTTTAGTTTATTACATTTATGGTTGTTTTTTATTACACTTATGGTGGGTTTTGGTTATTACATTTATGGTTAAAAATTATTACATTTATGGTGGGGTAGGTTATTACATTTATGGTTGATGAGTATTACATTTATGGTGGGTATTACATTTATGGTTGTTTTTTATTACATTTATGGTGGGTATTACATTTATGGTTGTTGTTACATTTATGGGTAATACAAGGTCTGTATTAATGGTCGTATAACACAGAAACCTAACGTATTGCAGGAATTCGTCTTCCTGCGTATCTTCTATTTGAACCGACCATATCTCAATGTAAACGGATGTGTAAGATCAAATAAAGAAGGATTGTTGCCGAATATGTAGGACGGTAATGAAAAAAAACTACACTTAATACAACAATCCTATATTTACGTGTAAATGCTATTTTGCGTATTTTCCGAAATTGGTAAAATTGATAAAAAATATAAGTGTTAAGGACCATCTGTACATCTGTATTGGAAAACAGTTGTCATATAACCAGATAAGATTTGTGCTACAGGATGTCTATCTTGATAGTTTATCTATAGTATGGTTATTATCATGATAACAGTAATATCATCATGATAAGAGAATATGTGAACTGATTGTTTAAATACAGAGGTAGTTAGGGTTATCATTAAAATAAGGCTGTTATATTATAACGGCGCACGAACGAGACAAGGAGAAATCGTGCTGAAAAATCCGAATACTCGTATAGGTGACTCGTATAATAACTCCTTGTCGACTTACACATACTCATTGGTGACTTGCATGTGGATTCCCAGATGAGAAGTGTAGGAAATCATAGGAGACTGATATATTGACTCAATCAGCTTGAATATTTCCATTGATTTCTTACATAATACATGTATGCACTTTATGGTGATTTGGACTTTAACATATTATAATGATTTGCACATGAATATGAAACCGTCTAACGCGACGTAAACAAAAGGAATCATATGATTCGATTTAACTCACAACTTGTTTAGTTACTGTTTAGATAAACACACGTAAAACCATACGATTTTAATCACAATATTACTGGTCTCTTTCGTATGCTGAGTTATGAACGTAGAAGGTCAATAATAAACTGAAGACATCGTTGACATTTTAAATCACGTCTATTACTTTTGAAAGCTATATAGATGTAAACACGAACAAATGGTATATATTCTAGAAAAGAATTTAATCTGATCCTTCAGCAAATTACTTCCTTTTGATTTATCCGGTTTTTGTGGCCATCTTCATAATTTGCTTCATTCGTTTCAATTCTGCCTATAATTATAGTTTTCTCAAAAAAATATTCAGAGCATTTATGTGTCTTTGTCCTACTATTTCCAGTATATGGATTACTGTCGAATGAAATGAATGAATGTATTATTATAGACAAGCACCCTTGACACAAAGTTTCCAATTTTTTTACATTTGAATTATGAAACAATTAATAAACTGATTGGCCAGAATAAATTAAATGAGCAAAACGGGGTGATAGGATAAATTTCAGATAATATTTGCATATGACATTGTTATCTTTCAATTGATTGTTGTTCAAATATCCCTGAAATACTCCATAATTGATCATGGATATGGTAATGCTTGCCTCCGATTTCTATATCATTTGTTGTATCTTTCGGATTCCCCCGTAGTTACAACAGGGAGTGTGGTGAAATGTTTTATGTATCGTGCAACTGTATCGATTATCAGTTTTTTTTAGGTCAATTTTTAAAGCTGCAGAATAGACATAATTCTTGAAATGATGAGATGGAAGATGCTGATACCATAGCATCACTGTAGTACATACACACTTGATATTATCAGGTTAACAGATATCATAAACCTGATAAATAAACGACAAGATCTTGCTGTTTATTATAAACATTGGAACCCATCAGTACATATGATGATATTTATAAAATCAATATTGTTAGACAGTTTATTTCTGTCGAAAACAATTCTCACTTGGCAGAAGTTATTTGATACACAACCAAATTCATGGATTGCCTGAACCAAGTAAACTGATATCTTCACATCTACTTCAAATGAAATTATTCTGTGACTTGTTAAAACTCTTTACGACATAAACTTAGTTGCAACGAAAAAAAAAACCCCAAAACAACCAATCCCTGAGCTGTCTTAATCGTCAAATGCATTGATGTTTCTCTAAAGTTACTTTGTTTCAACATACTATCAGAGGAATTTATAGGCTGGCTTAGAAAGACCAATGTGAAGAGGTTTTACTAATGATCAGTAAGTACAGACAAGCTAACTTTATCCGAGCTGTGCTCCATTAAGAAAAGACGGAGACAAATCGGATTGTCAATAAATTAGATTATAGTAAATGGAGGTTAGAAAGGAAACTATTTTGACATCCATAAATGCTACCGCCGCAATTGTTTGAATAACAAAAACAAAAAACTACTCATCTGACTTAAAAAGGGAATCTTGAACAATGATGCAACTCACAGAACAATGTTTCTCGCTGAACAGTATTGTTACTCACAGACCAATGATGTTTCTTACTATTTATAGGCCAATGATGTTTGTGCTTAAAAATGGTGAAATATTTGGTTTCTCAGACTAAAATATATTTTACTCACTGAAGAATACTGCTACTTTCAGAATTTTGTTACTAACTCAACAATAATGTGTTAACACAAGACTGGGATATCTCAATAATGACAATTAGGATTATCACAAATCTGAACGTCCAACTGAACAACAGCAGGCACTCCTCATATTGTAATTCTTTTTACCTGTCTGGACAAGCTGCTGCTCTACGTATTCCACAAAACGAATGAAATTAAATGAATCGGATTTGCGCCCTACATTATACATAATATGGTTGTTTTAATGCAGACAGAACTCCCCGACCTGCATCAATGATAGGAGGCTGGAACGTCAAATTATAGCACTGCTCGTTTTTATGTCCTACTTAGAAGCCTTTCTTAGCAATTTTACTATGTTGTAGGGGATGCAGACGTTTGTCTACTTATTTTACGGGACAGTATGTTCAGAAAAGTTGAATCTGCTTCCTCAGGTACTTTAGAAAATGTCTTACTTTACTTATAATGATTCAGATTTCCTTATAGATCTTAACTCTTCTAGAAAATAACAATTTCATAATCTGTTAAAACTCTTTAGAACATGAGTTATGGGAGTCAAAATTCTAACAAGAAAGCTCTATTGTGAAGGATTTGTATTTCATGGAAATATGTCACTTCAAGTCTTTAGTTATCTCTTTAGTGTATAACTTCACTCTCTTCTTTTATTGAAATGAGGAGTAAAAATCCCTCAAATTCAGAAAAACCCATAAGTTTGGGAACTTTTATTTCACCAGCATGGTGCTATCGAGGAAGAAACATTTACCAAACATTATAATAAGAAAAATCTTGCATGGCACAGTTACATTTTAAAATCATGATCAATCTATTTTTAAGTCGAACCTGGAGATTATTTTGTTTTCAGAAAAAAAAAATCTTTCAATGTCTAAGAAGTTGGAATTGTTTTTACATTAGGGCAGATGGGTGCCTGCAGGAATCTTCATCACTAACTGACTTGATTAAATGTATACCAAAAATTCTATTTTCACTTAATTTCAAAATCGATTAGTGGTTGAGAGAAACAGGTACATCCTGTAATACTTTGTACAATATATATATATATAAAAAAGTCATATCAGAATTATATAATAAGCTATTATCATCTCTTATTCATGAAATCTTGGACTTACTTAGTGTTTTATCAAAAAGCTGATCGTGAGGAAAATCAAAAAGCTCAGGATAACCAACCATGTGTCTCCAGTTACAAGAAATCCATGGAAATTCTTTGCTCTTGCCGATAGATCACTGAAATGATAAATACGCGTTCACAGTTTGTCTGATGGTGATGACTCATCCCCTTTGATACCCATTCTATTGGGAGGCATTAAACTCCAAAAAGAGTCCCAACATGGAGTTAAATGTGGAGGGTGAATAATTGAAATATCTTTGATTTTAATAAAAGAAAACTAGCAAATAAAAACTTAGTAGATCGTAATCATCGTTATATTTATGAAATGGTATTGTGTAAGTACAAGCAAAGTAAGCACTGGTATTAACTTCTTTATGTATATAAATTGTGGCTGTATGTCGGCTAACGAGAATTTGTCTAAAATAACCATTAACACTGGGTGAGAGGCTAATAACCCTATGAATACATCAGACTAAATTAGCCTCGCTTATCCACGCTTGCCACACAAGACAATTGCCAATGAATATGGAATATACTGGTACCTGCTTTTCTGTCCTTATTGAAAATATCGATCACTATAATACCATCAATGTTTATTTTGCAGCCAATATAAAAGACATATTCGAAGGATATTGATGGAATGTGCCTTTTTGGATATAATAATGCATCGGAATTCAATGTAATCCCCACTATCATGGGCCATTATTGAATTCAGCATTGATTATTACGTCTGTGTAAAGTAGAAATAAATGGGACCTAACTATATTTTTATGATTAGGTAGATTTACAAATCATGAAAAGTCATCCTTAGTAAAAGATTATGTTTTCTGTACCCGCTATACATTTAGAAGTAACGTTACATTTTACATGTGTTTCGAAACGTAGTATGTAGGCTAATAAAAAGTAGTTTTTATATATCCAGTGTTCTTAATGGAACTACTTTATACAGTTCATACATTCAGGAGTATTGGTTAACACTGATATCTAATTTGTTATTGCCTTATTAATCAAAAATGTAATGGCTTTGGTAAGTTATATTTACAAACTATCAAGTACAAATTTTTAAACCCCATCAAAATTGTCCATTTAAGAAAAAGCGGGTATAATCTTAAGTGATTTCTTCATACTAAAAAAGTAACAGACGTGGTAAGCATTGTATTCAGAAGCTACATACTTCTATCTATTTATAGTAATGTTGTCTAATTCATTAGTTGATGTTTGATAGAAATATAATATGTATTTATTACAAGCAGCAGATTCGGTGATATTGATGTTCAAGCTCTTGGTGTCTTACATTCTAAACATCGTCGTCTTATTTCTCATTAATCAATACCTCCACAGGCAATCGAATCATTTGATTTCCCTTTTTTCTCGTACTTTAAAAGCGTAAAATTTGTCTGTTATTTGACTGAATATGACTTGGAGTGCTTGCGGCAAACCATTGTTATTGATGGGGCATGTCTTAGCTTCATTTTATAATGACGTTTTGCTTGAAGTACATGAGTTCTCCAACATTGGACCTTATCGTTTAAAAACGTTTACTGTGTGTTAAAGTTGCACGTGAGGATTCGAAATGTTATTCCAAAGCTGCTTTTTCAAAAGACCAGACCATAAAAACGTCAATGGACGTCACTGGTGTTTAACCGAAGTACGGACCTTTACGACTAGAGACCCTTGGAAATTCATCAATCGTTAACAAATGCCTGTGTAATAGAAAGTATCATGTTTTCCCAATAATGTTCTGATCTGTTAGATTCTTTAAATTGATTCCCCCCAAGCCCCGATTCGTGACCGACAAAAACAAACGAAAACTCTTTCAGATCTTCGATTAATTTCAGAAAATAAAACTGAAGAAAATAATCACGTTTATATCAAATTTGGTCCGACCTGGAGATAAGTTTATCCCAAATTGGTTTTTAGACGTCAATAGAATCAGACTTACTACTGTTTCATTGTAAAGTTTTCGAGAGATTCCGGGCACTATGGTGATCCCTTTTCTATACATACGGAACCTTTTCGTCAGCGTGACAATTCTACGAGAAACGAAAGTATAAAGAAAAAGGAGTGAATGGATTTAGCAATTTTTGATACGATGACAATGAATGAAGGAATGGATATACATGTATACAGATAAATGAGAGAATAAAAGAATGAACTATTGGACGAGGGTGAGGACCTTGATTAAATCCAAAAATGTCTGAATCATCAGCTGTTTGTTATATCAAGATTTCAAGAAGCTTTTCTGGTACCATAAGTTGACTCTGGTAATTAAGGTGTTCATACTCTACACTTGTTTGAAGATGTAACTAGCTTTCTTCCAGCTAATAAGCTATTTGAACTCATCAGATATTGACAAATCGGGTCTGTGTCGAACTGGCCGTATATTATGTTCTGAAAGAGCTATGTTATTATAAGTGAGATTATGTTTAATTAAAAGTACGAATCACATTGCCTTATACTCGTAACCAATGACCACACGAATAACAAGATAACAAAAATAACATGGCAATATAATTTAACAGGATCACTTGAGTAGTAAATTCTAAGTGAGCAAGTAATTTTGTCTATATCTGTCCTTGTATGATCTCAGCTGAATCTTACATAGTTACATTTGAGGATAAGCTTATAAATAATACACTAATAAGTAACAGATGTTGTTGACAAGCACTCCTCTGTGGAATATTTCTCGTAAAATGTTGTGTTGTAATCTATAACAGTAGCTTAAACCAAAATGAATATTGCTCAGCGCTTTGTAATCCTTGAATAACAATCGTAAGTAAAAAACTTACAATGTATGCTTTCAATCAGCAGTTAATATTCTATTGGAATGGCAAGCATGTCTTTTGGATTTAAAAATTTAAAATGGGTTTTTGTTCTTGTCCTTTTGAATAAGCCAACAAAAATACACAGATTCGACTAGTAATACTAGATGAAACTTATCTGAATGGAAATCTTCAAAATTCGGAAATTAAACAATTTAAGGCCATTTTGATAATATTTAAAATAGTCACTCGAATTTTAAAGAACAGGTTTTTTTTTTTTTTGGCAGTCGGTAAAAGATTGATCAAATTAATCATATTATTGGCGTTCCAGCTTCAAATATGTTTCCTGTTGTTAGACCCCAGATAAGTACCATTAACCTTGATTTACTGGGTTGATGAAGAAATTAATTCACTGTAATTAAGTTTGAATTGGAACGAGGGACATATTGTTTGTCACTCAAATAACAAAAACAGCGTGTTGTTTATAACGTATTATTCATCTCTGCTGTACATCTACTTAATATGCATAGATTTCTCCAAAACCCATCAATGTTAATTGAGAAATGGATAAGGTTAATTTTATCAGTTAATTCCCTTCAACCTTCTTGAAATTCTGTCTTCTCCACGAAGCCAATTTGACGTTTAGAATTCTGCTTCAAACCCCAAAGCGATTTTATAAGTAGTCCTACAACTGCCTGCAGAATTGTGATTTTTATATATAATTTAGATTTAAATGAAGTCAGTCTGCAAATAGCATTAAGAATGTCAGGTAAATCTTCGACTGACAAATGTTCTTCTCAGACTTTAAAGCCAAGGACATTTGTCTGCTGCTGCCCTAGTATCTTGTAGACAAAGCCAATTTAATAATTAGGAAATCTAGATTTATTGAACCTCTTTGTGAAAGAATTTATTGCCACCGTATTTGATATTTTAATCATATTTTTGAAAGCTAATAACCCTTCAGAAAGAAGAAGACAGATTATGAGAAAAGTGAAGGAAATGTTTTTGCAGTGAAACGAATTAGATTTCCATCACTGTACTGAGATCAACAAGGGTATATGTAGGCTTATTTATCTACATATAATACGCGTTAAATTATTTCAAGTTTACTGGTTTGCCAGACTAGGAAAAAAAATTTGTATAGGACAGAAAGGTTTATGGCGAGACTAGGACTTCAAACAGTAACCTTTTTTTCAGTAGATATTTTTATCTTTTTCCTTTTGAGAAATGTTCGGTTCATCATAATTTAACTAGCACACTTGTGTCACATTTGAATCTAATGATCGAAAAAAGAAGACATGTAATGAGACCATTGGGATATATTCTGTAAGTTTATTTAAGAATTTCAGGTTAATATTAACTGACATTTCAAATCGGAAGCTTCAGAGTAATATCACTGATTATACTTTATTACATGTTTTTGAAATTCGATTTCCGGAAACGTTTTTAAATCGAAATTAAGCCTTTTGAAATCCGAATTTTTTACTCACAACCTTCGCAATGTCAAACAGTGTTCTAGTCGTTTTTACATGGCATCAACGTTAGGTTTGAATAGCAGAAGTACAATTGGCAAATACATTTAGATAGTATAGATTTTACAAACATTCATAGTCTCATTGTCAAATATAATTATAGATATCATTTCATTGTACTAATGAGATTTTATATTTCATCAAGTGCAGGAATATTAATTATAGAATCCCAGGAAATTTTTATTATTTAATGCATGGATATTAATACTAAATCTCGAAATAATTATGTATTTAGAGAACGCCTTATCAAACATAACAGAGAACATTGCAAATTAGTCCTCGCCAATTTATAATTAAAAAAAATAAAGTCCTCAAAAAATCCTTCGGGATGTGGGATTTTAAATATCATAAAAACCCTCTGCCGCTTTTTATCCTATACAAAGACAATTTGTTGTCGAAAGCTCTGGAAAAAAGCTCTTTATGTCTCTGACTTGAAAGATAACTTTGGCTCCATCATTTAGATCATTACTGAAAGATACATACTCGAGTACATTTAGATTGGCCTATTGTCCTTTTATCCAGTTATTTTATATGGCTGTAACTATATCGCATGGGCAATGTTTACCCTTTCTATCATGATACAAACTTTTATAGTGTGGGGGCGGGGAAAGCTGAACAAATCTCATCTCCTGCCCAATCCTTTCTGTGGATTCTTAAAAATCATCAGGCCATTGTCTAAATTTGAATTTACTTAAAACACATGCTCACTCTTCCAGAGACGCCTGATGCCACTAGTGTTTATCAATTTGACAAGCAATCGCAAAGAGATAAGAACTATTCCAAGTCGAAGAAAGTCTGTCTCGAGTGGGATCTTCTAATTCAAATTAATCATAGCCCGACTGTCATTCAATTTGACTGATCTGATTTGGTCTGGGTTTGGCCGCTGTTATATCCATGTTTTGCAAGATTATGACTAGGGGTGTTTTAATTTGTTGGGATGTATGTTGTATGTTTGTGCTAAGACATTTCAATGTAGCACAATTCACTTTTATCTTGCCTTTTGTTTAATGTGTTTTTAAATTGTTCTTATCAGTATTCTTGACCCAAACAACTGAAATGTTTAACCCTGGCCAAAATGTGTCATCAGTTATTTTATCAGTGCACTTATACCTGGTGCACCTCTCTTCAATTCAATACTTATTCATGTGGACATATATATGGATTTATCAGATCATTAAGGGATTCTGTTTTACAGTTATGGCATTGGATAGGTTCAAAGATGAATATATACTATTATTGACAGTTTGAGTATCTGAATTGTATGTTCCTTTAACACTATTCTTAATATTCGAAGCTGACGCGTATTTCACTTGATAAGCTTATCAACATCACCATGTCACAGGCAGCATGGATCTTTTGAACTTATTAGACAGTAAGGGAAAATACAATTAATGCCATTTAAACTACTGATGCTGAACTACAGATCTTTTCACTACTCTAACAGAAAGAAAAGGTAAATAACGGACCAGCACAAAATATACCTTACAAAAAAGGTATTTCATCTAACCACTGATTACACAAAACAGTGACTCTTACGTTACATGCAAAGTATTTGTGATGAAAGTATTAAATAAATTGCTTGCAATCCTGTTGGTTGGTCAGACGATCAGTCCTTGTATACGTCCTTGGGTGGATCGATAGGTTCGTCCTTACCCCATTTCTTCGTAAACCCTCTTGGATCTAAAACTTTTAATCGATTTAATCAAATTTGGCATCCGTTTGTTTTGACATAAAAGATAATTATGTTCTAATTTTTTACTTCAGTAGTTTGATATATTCCGTAATTTCTTGATGAAATTTAAACAATACATAAAATTACCATCGTGTTTTTATTTCGTTAACCCTACTCTCTAATGTTAATCATCGAAATATTGACCAACTATATTTATAATTGCTCCCATTTCATTGTTTGCCAAGTAGATTTCGATTTTAATTAGATATACATGTTGCGATTTGGTTGCTGATCTTGCAAAGTTAAACGCATGGAAATTATTCATGGCCTTCGTAATTTCTTTAATCATTATTTTTACTTTTATCCGATTATACAGTCCTAGTATTAAGAAAATTGAATCAACGCCGTTATGAATTTCCTAGCTATTGATTTTACTACTAAATTCTCGAATGTTACATTAAATTAAGCGAGAAGTAAAAGACCTATTGACAGAATG
Source organism: Nipponacmea schrenckii (assembly GCA_030562195.1). NCBI lineage: Eukaryota > Metazoa > Mollusca > Gastropoda > Lottiidae > Nipponacmea > Nipponacmea schrenckii. The sequence goes on from CM060201.1 coordinate 13,110,954, forward strand.
TAAAGCATCCGGGAAAAAGTTAACCAAACCTGTCAGTAATCTTAAGAGTGCATAAATCAATTTCGTCTCTAAATGAAAATTCGCTGACTCTTCAAATCTGTTATTTTTTGACACCTCCGCTTGGAAATATGTTCCTTTTAAACAAGTAGTGTAGACATACGATCGATTTGAATTAGATTGAAAGGAGTATGTCTTTTTTCTATATTTCTAGCCAGGTCTTCACAATTGTACTTCTAATTGCATTGATATTTTCCATACAAAAATATTCTTATAAACGCATGTCCATAAACTTACTGAAAATACCGTAGAAAGAAAGCCACATTTTGCCAACTTGAAAGAACTTTTCTTTGAACCGTTGTCTTCACTCTGTATCGAAAGAACTTTCGATTAATCATTATCAAACACTTTACATAGTTCATTTTTAACAATGACTGTTTAAATTAATTCTTTCAAAGAAAATCAATAAATAATATAAGTAATAAAAGAAGTTAAAAAACATGTTTTTGCATCCTAACAACTTTTCTTTTCAATCAAAAACATCCTTTGAAATGTTATTGATAAACATGAACAGCATTAAATCCGCAACACGGTTAAAGAAAACCCAGTTAAATCGGCTAATATTAAACTATGGGCATATACATGTAATGTAAACTTAAACACAGATTCAAGTTCATCGAATGTAAACTAACCTATCTTTTGTAAAAATCTTTTTTAAAATCGAATTCAGTTGAATTTGAATACAACTTGCCTGGCTGTACAAAATGAATATGAAAAATTTCGTGGTGCACAGCAACTTCACTAGATTTTGGATCACTAACATTGTATTAGACATATACCAGATCGAATCTGAAGTTATTATGCCAAATAAAGCGAATAATGATAAGATAGTTTCTCATTCCGTAAGATCTCAATCGCCAACTTTAAAAGATTAATGCAAAAACAATGGCATTTTGTCGTACTGGAAAAAGTGATGTCTGAAACATTTAATTCTTCGATAGTTAGTATTCATTCAATGTAAGCCTTATCTGAAATGACAAGCGATATTAAGGAAATCAACATTAAATCCGTATGGCCTTTCGTCTGTTGCACTTGAAATATTGGATTTCAATTTTATCATTTACTTGTTGACTTGAATACGGGCTTTAATAATACTCTAGCTACGTTCTATTAGTGAAATAATGGTTTTGAATAAGGACGATCGAATATCGATCTGCTCAACTTTGAAACAAATATATAGCCGCGAATAAACAGTCATATCGAAAAATTTGTTTTTCAATATCCTGAGTATAGAGCAGTAGATTGAAGATGAGTTCCCTTATTTTTATTTATTTATATAATTATATAATATTTATCACCCAATAAGGTATTCTGCAGTAGATATCGCTTGTAGGATAAAAGGCGTTATCTACTGTACTAGGAGATAACGCTTAGGTCTATCTATTTCTTTATTATCTAACAGTGATATTGGTTTATAAATAAAATCTCAAACTCGTCTTTCTTGATATCAAAAAATATCACCACTTGTCGATAAAAGTTCAAAAAAACCTTGACAGCGCCTCGGAGTTTTGCACTTTTATCGACTTGTGGTGATATGTTTGATATCAAGAAAGACTCGTTAGAGATTCTCTATAAATATACATGTATTCGATAATTGAGAGGCTTATATCAATCGCGGTAGACGGTGTTGACAAATGCAGGAAAGGAAATGAATGGAGTTTAACGCCTTTTTGGCTAATGAAGACGGCAGTGTTCAATGAGGGAAATTTGGCCAGGACAGCGGCATTAGGCTACTCTTTTTACGATCTTCAACTGTCGAGGGATCTTTAACATTCACAGTCTGTTTATTGTCGAGCGACCTGCATCACAAGGGGAAACGGGGTTGAAAAATCCGAAAGTGCCTGAACTCTGAACCCTCAGGTTATTGAGGAAGCGCCCAACTAAGCCACCGCGGCTATAGAACCGTTTTAAGGAAGATAAATAATTTCTTATAGCCCGAAACTTTCAGACTGTTTATTAAAATTATGAGACCACGGGGACCCATTGAATGTTTCAAGCATTGTCGTTTCAGTAAAATACTAGCCATTATTTTTAAATACATAATCCGTAAGTCAACGTTGAAGTTTAATTGGATTTTATAAGAAAAATCTCAGTGAGACATTATACAATGTATAAAGAAAAAGATCAATTTCATATATAGCACTCAGCACAAATGAAATACAAGAGTTTTCTGAAAATTATCATAAAAAGCAGAGATAACACTTGGACCATTGGTTCTCAATATTTTTTAAAATTGCAAAGCGAGGTATTGGTGGTTATTAAGCTCTCTGGATGTATGTCCAGATTAAGTCAAAATGACTAATTAGAAGGTTTGCTTCGAGCAGGGCAGAATCGTAATATGCAGCTCGGTAACAGACTGTATACGAAGTTGCCTGGCAGAATTCAAATGAAACACAAAACTAGAAAGCCATGAAACATAATGTAGGTGATGTATGTATAAGGTGTTTATAAACTGATACCTTAGATGCAACGATTTTGGTTATTGTTAGCAGTCATACCTCGGTTTCGTTGAGACTACTATGGTGGGAAATTTGCCTTAAAGTTGTTGACGCGAATGCCATGTGTGGGTTGGCAATGCTGAAGACGGTATAGCAATAAATATCCATGTATCGGGTATCTGTGTTTTGGATAGTTTTAACGAGCAACTTAAGGTTGAAGTATTTTGCTCGCCTTAAATTATCTATCCTGAGGCAAAAAATACACCATATTTGTCTAATACTGTGAATTATATATATAATGGGATAGACACGCATTTTCTTTTTCAGTAGATTGTGTTATGAGATATTCTACTGAAAAAATTATTATTGATCGATTAAAGTGGATGTTTCCAAAGAATATGATATCCGTAAAAAAGGTTAAATGAAAACTCTACTTTCATACTTGATGAAACGTTTATTTGATGATATTATCTTGAACACGTCAATTTTGAATAAAAATGGTTGTGAACATAATTTGTGCTACTCAATTTACCTCTGACTTGTTTTTGAACTTTGTCAGATATTAAAGAATTGTATTTTTAACATGCGTGTGAAGAAGAGATTTTTTGTTCATCAGTGGAAATATGAAGGTCATTTCCTGCACGTGGTCACGGTAAAGTACAAAACAGATTGGATCTAACTTATTTCAGGATCAAGAGCTATAAGATGAACTACAGAATCAGGTAGTCTAATTTTGAAAAGACAAACAATCATGTTTCAACATTGACCAACTTCCGACATATACAGATATTGATAATAGATCTTCATCGATCAAGAACTTCTCGCTCATCCTATCGATATATTTATAATAAGGTTTCAGACAGGTACTTCCTGATACGTGTTTAATCTATTAGTCTACCAGAAATGAAATGAATGAATGAAATAAGAAGTTTACTTCCACTTTTTGGTACCTGATTAGCCTTCTTTATTTTCGATCTCTATCGGTCGAAAATTTCTCGCATGAGTTATTATTTACAGAACAAACCATGGAATCGTTATTTATTTCTTAAGTGAAATGAAGCTGTTAAAGATGCGATTTTGCCAACGTATTATTTTAAAAGTAAGAATATTTAGTACAGACCCATTTTCTTTAATAGTCAAACCACTATGTATTGATTATAATACCTTGGGAGAAAACACCATTTCCAATAGCCTTTTTAAAACTGAAAGCATTATTAGGTCAAAGACGATTCATACTAGGGAGGTCTGGGCTGATTTTCATTTAATTAAATACTTAACCTAATTTTCAGGATGTCCTCAGGTGGCTTCTACTAATCAATTGGTAATCCTATCTGATCCAAAACTTAAAGACTTCACTTGGAAAAATTGAAGAATAGATATATGAAACTGTTTCTTTTGATGTTATCTATTTTATCTTGTTTTTTTATGTCTGACAAGAGAAGATTAATGTTCACTAATGGAACAGAACAATTCGACTCAATCTGTAGTATCTTATATTTATATTCAGCCAATTGCCCTAAATTACCAATAATCAAAAATATCCCAATTTTATACTATACCTGCTTAAATCGAAGTAGTGATTCAAATGGTTGTGAATTACGTTCGTCTGTATTATTTCCATGTAAAAACTATACAAGTCGTATGAGTCATTATTCTTCTGAGATGAAAGCAGGCATCGACAATTGTCTACGCGAGCTCAGTCGAAGCAAATTTAATCCCAGGCACGGTGTTTAAAAGTTTATTAAGTGTTTTTATATCCAGTTTTTCAGTCAGTTTGTCCAGGTCTACGTATGTACAAAGCATACTTGGAAATCCAAGATCCCAGTCTACTTTTGTGTTGGAATTATTTATTCGCGCCATGTCACACCCCTGCCCGGGCCTATGAGAGAAGGTTCTTTAGCATCCATCCATCCACGGGATGTTGGTCCCCGTCGTAATAGGAAAAACACTGATAAATAATTCCGATGAAAAGTTAAGAAGTTTAATAAAAAAAGAATAAGGTAAAACATCCATTAAAGTGAATCATCACAAAGTTACACACTGAAGCCAAAAGAACACATAAAAGTCATCCTTCAAAAAATGGAATATCCAAGATATAAATGGCTTGTCCATATAAGAAAACCACTATTATAATACTAATAGCCTATAAAAAAAACTAACGATGGGCTGACCGCCGGCACACTAGCCTGACATCGCTGACCAAGAGACTAAGAGTCTCATTCAAGGTTCAAGGCTCAACGACAGATTCTAGACTGTTCTGTTTCCGCGCGTTCTGAAGGATATATCTACCATGCACGTGCTGCACGAGATGCTGCATTCGAATCGTTATAGCAAGACAGGGTTGTCACACGCCAGTATTCATTTCTGAAATCACAAACAATACTATGTAAATATTAGGCCGACAAGTGAGTGTATTGTCCTCAATTTAATCATTTCAGACTTTATTTTCAACGGATATGGTACATGTACTCTAAAAATTCCTTTTGACTTCAAATCAAGCTACCTTTATTTTTTTCACATGAAGAAATACTTCGCTAACACTTATGGGAACATTTCAGTAAATTTGTGAAAACCACTCAAAACCCAATACCAAACATTGTAAATTCCGCTGTGTTAAATCCTCCATTACTTATTCAGTAAAACCTGTCAGATTATTTCCCTTAGTTAATGAATTCTTATTAAGTATTTCAATGTAAGGCTATTTATTAGCTTTTCTTCCAGGCTTTGGATTTTTCGGAAATAGCATTTGGCTAATAAATCGCGTTTAAAGTTGCAAAGTTAGGCTTTATGAGATAATAGTTAGTCACTTAGATTAGAAATTGACAAATTGATGACAATTCCAGCAAATGCTCTTATCGAATGTTTTATTACACCTAGTATAATCAAAATAAAAGGGAATCTAGGTCAAATTTAACCTAGGTAATAGAATCATAAAATGAAATGTATTGATTTATTAATAATAATGACCAATGGACTGTATAATCAGTTCACAAACATCGGTATTATTGTTATAATGAATGTCATTAGCTACACAATAGGGAATAATCATACATCTATTAATAGTACACGTTATTCTGTTTCGATTCCACAAAGTATATAGAGTAGAAATTTCAATATAATTTCGCATAGCTTTCTAATCAATTTTTTTTTAAAGCATTTGAATAGACCTTAACCCAACATCATTGGTAAATAAACAAAATCCAATCATCCAAAATTAACCAACCTAATCAACTGACAACTTACTCAACCGACCAATTCCAACGACCCATCCCAACCAAATCAACCGTCATCGCAATCAAACAATACAGACCAGTCAACATCACTACTGCATCACAAGTAGGGCCAATTGGTACAGTCGACTGAAACCTTTGAATGTTTCTTACTAGAAGTCCATATTTACATCGCCGATCCCTTTACTTACTGTCGTATAGCCTACAGTAAATATGTAGCTTTGTAAACTTTTTGTAAAAACTCCATAACATAATTATGTAAAAGAACTTAAAGGGGCACAATCTTGATTTTTAGTGGTCGTTTTGGGCCTTTGTTACATTTAAACAGTCCTCAGAAATACTCAAGCTCTAAGAAAATCGCAAAATACCTTGAAATATACCTCAAAAATTTCACTTTTTATTTTTTTCCGTGCTGTACGCGGCTGGTCTTCAGTCAGTCTGAAAATTGTGTGTCCTGTTGACAAAATCTACAATTGTTATTACATGTACTTTCTTTTTGTTTTATCAGTGTGGGCCTGCGCAGTAGTCTATTTATAACTCCTTGAATTTCCAATATGGCGGGACGTTCATAATATCTTAAGACATTATGATTTTCAAACACGGATAAATATGTATACCCATGGATTTGAAGGCTCAAATTTCAAAGGTAAGCTCTGTAGACTATGTCTGATTAGCTAAACCAAAAGGATTTCATGTGTTTAGGCTGTAAATATGATTTGTCCCGAAACAAATTTAAATGTGCCCCTTTAAACTTATTATTGAAAAAAGAGTTGAATTCCGAGTACTGGGATATCTATCAAAAGTGTTACCTTTAAATAAACATTGTGTAGGTTTTATGAACCGCTTAAAATTGAACTTTTCCCGACGACAGTATTCCCTCGAGATAATCATTCACGTTTTAAGGCAGAACCTTTAATAGTCACGTTTCGACTGATGTGGACTCACTGGAATGGAAATAATATGAGAAATCGACAATATACTTATTAGAATAAGTTAAAACTGTCACGTTACAGTTTTCATTTTTCGTTGTTCTGCTGTGAGTAAGAGTAGCGGCTATATCGGGGTTGGATAAGGTGTATTCTAAAGAAATAATACTGAAAACGGCCACTAAACACCACTTGAGATAAAGAGGTTTTGCGGTTTATAATACGGTTTTTCGGTGCATAGTAGTATTTCAATGATATATTTCCTCTTTGTGGGTGTTAAATTCATAAGAATGTATTTGTGGGTATGTTTTTCAAAAGAAACAATACGTAAAACACCAGTTGAGAGAAACTGATTTTGCAGTTAATAATACAGTTTTTCAGTGCATTACAGCATGCATTACAGTATTTCAATGATATATTTCCTTTTTACATTACGTTGATTCCACAGAAATGTGTCTCTGGGTTTCCCAAAAGAATCATTGTTATGTCACCAAATACGGAAAAGAAATGTTTTTGTCTCTGACATTTCCTCACCTCAAGAGAGGGGGGGGGGTCTGACTTTCTTAAGCAGTGTTACTCTACATATATGTTAAAAACCGATATTTCCTCACACATAGCCTTCCAGGCAACACATTGTCCCACAAAAGTTGAAACGCAAAAGGCAAAAGAATTAAAACGGCTCGAGGGTGGGGGCGAAAAAGGGCGTTAAGAGGTACAAACAAGCAGCGATTTTAGGAGCTATTTAGTTACAAAATTAGCGTAACGGGGAAGTTGTAAGTAAAACTTGAAAAATCACTTTTCGTATCCATAGTACTGCCAAAAGTAAGGGGGGTGACAATTAAGAAATACAATGCAGATTACCCCAGAGCAATATCTACACACCAGGCAAAGTCAACATTTTGTACGTCATTTTGAAAAAAATAAGACGTAGCTCACCTACTTATAGAAAAAAGGGCACATAAAATAATTAAATCCCTTTCATTTCTGACTAGTCTCCAAAAGTTACAGCTACGATTTTCTGATTTTAGAAAACCATCCTCTGCCAACGATCGCTTCCACTTTTGTTTTCCTTTTTTTGTGTATAGGGCTTGCGAAAATGTTTAACCATAACTATCTACTATGATGATGAGGCAAAAGTCAGATTTACCCGATATTCATAAACTCGGTGATATTGAAAGATGCTTCGTTAAATTTCCCCGCTGTTCAATAGAACTTCGTCTTTGAGTAAATTGATGTTGTATCAATTTCCATTGAACTACTTCAAAAACTGAATTATCTTTGAGCCTGAGCAAACATCGGTCGAGTTAACAAACAATGTCTGGTCAATATCGTCAATAGAAGACAGTAAAAAGACTATCTGAAGTTTGAAATCTGTTCAATAATGATGGAATGGTGCCATTATTCTCATGAATTACTCTTGTAAAAATTGGTTATCAGGGGAACAAGAAAACAGATTGTAACATTCTAATACCAATAATGTCTGGCCAACATTTATCGTAAAATAGATGTTATAGATAGCTGAAACCTTGTATCGATACACAGGGTTTCGTAGAGGATCGTTGCGAACAGTTTCTACCAAAACGACTTGTGGTGGTATTGGCATTAAAGCTAAATGAACAAACAAACAAACAAACAAAATATTTTTAATCAAATGAGGAAATCGGATAATCAAATAAGTATCAAATCCGATAAAAATCATGAAATTAAAATAAATAACAAATGAGATAGTTTGAGGCCAAATTCCACATGGGCGATTAAAGTACTTACGACCACAAAAAATTAATCGCATGGTTTTATCGCCAGAAAACTAAAATCGCAGGTAGTCGCATACTTTCCTACAAGAATTAATCGCATGTGGCTTCAGTGTCCACTTGTTCGAATAAATAAAGAATCGCAACACGTGATACAAATATTTACAATGAAAAAGAAAAATGGCAGCACGGTACATAAAAGAAAATAAGCGATTAATATGGTTATCGCAGGGTGTATGCGATTAAATATCAAACACGTTGGTCTCATGGTCTCACCAAAAATGTACACTTGTCGCATGCTTTTTTCCTATAATCGCATGTGATCGCACAGAAAGTTTAACTATTTAGTTTCCATTCTAGCGATTATTTTTAATCACATACTTTACACCATGCGACAAGCAACTTTCAATTAATTTTCACTTTAATCGCACAAGTTGAATTTGGCCTTAAAGAAGACGCAAATTTAATATGTCGTAGATTTATCCGAAATAACTTTGCAAAATATGCAGATGATATTAGCCTTAAAGTCATTGTATGTAAACTTTATATTGATCACTTTTGTCTTTTCAGGGACTTGAGTATGAATAATATTACAACAATACCCAAAGAAACATTTAATAAACTGCAGTATTTACGAGAATTGTAAGTGAATATATTTCATTTCGTCAAAAACATTGTAAATAATTAGTTGATATAAACATATACAAATAGCAAAACATTGGTAGCAGCTCGTAAGTATATCCGTAAGTATTTCATAATGATAATGGTATCAAGTGCTAAGAAGAGTAAACGTGCATAACTTGCCTTGCGCCACACCCACAATTGCTGCTTAACACTGTTAAAAATTGTAAGGTAAAAAACTATAATGTCCTGATATAGAAAATTTCTTACAGTAGACGTAACATAGTACTGCCAAATATATACTTAATACATTGTGGGGACATTTCAGATTTCATTATTATAAAATTATGTATACAAATGTATAATGAGAATGAACTGAGTGTACTTATAACCTTCTTTTATTTTCAGGCGTTTAGTTAGTAATAATATCAAAGAGCTCCCAGTTAGACTATTACAAAATAATAAATTGTTACAAGTTTTGTAAGTATTCAAATCTACATCCCAAACAAATTGATTTTAAAAGAGATAAGCATGCTGCATAGTGATACAGAGCAGAAAAGTTCATGATTATATTTTGTTTGCAACGTAATATAATTGTATAGTTTTTCAAACGAACAACGTCTGATGCGCTGAATTTATTAAGCTTTTTACATAATATACTGTTTCACAGTAAATTGTCTGTCACACTGCTATTTCGATTTCGAGAATCTATCAGCTTGATTCTCGAATATTAATTTGTTTCGATTTTCAGATGCTTACAGGGAAATCGATTCAACAAAATTCCTAGTGACACAATTAAAAACCTAAGAAATTTAAAACAATTGTAAGTATTGTTTTATAAATTCCAGTCCACGTATGAACATCTATTGTAGAAAATGATTACTGTAACACAAAGGCAAAAATGTATGTCTATCATTCTTCTAATGTGCCCTCTCCGTAAATATTTTTCATTTACACAGTGAGTCTATTTTGAACTCAATGATTTTTTCTAATGAATATTTCAATTTTCAGACATCTAGATGCAAATAAGATTGAATTTGTTGCACCAGACAGTTTTAGAAATATGGTATCATTAAAACATGTGTATTTAAATGCTAATAGATTAACATCAGTGCCAGTGGAAGCATTAAAATACACTTCATCTTTAGAAGCTTTGTAAGTATATGTCTAATTATAGTATTTGGGGGCATTTTTATGTTTTGGCCAGGGTAAAGTTTTCTTGTATTGGCCGACCTTATCTGGTCAAGTTTCTTCCCGTATTGACCGACTTTATCTTGTATCTAACTTAAGTTCTTTCTGACTGACCCTTTCCTATTACTTGTAAAGATATTTCTTAAATTGGCTGCACCTGTCTTATAATATTGTTAAGTTATTCCATGTATTGAATGATCTGGTCCTGTAACTGGGGCAACTTTTATTCTTGTATTGCCTGACACTTGTATGGCTGATCATCGGTTATTATGCACGAAGTTCTTTCTTGTGGTGATTGAAATTGCGCTGCGACTTGGTCGAGTTCTTTCTTATATTGGCTGAGCTTACCTTGGCTTTCTTGTAACATGGGCAAGTCTTTTCATGTTTCTAGAAATTATTTAGCGGTCTCTGCGGTCTTGTAAAAGAACCGGGTTTTCACAATTTTATTTTTCTTGTGGACCATTTGTAATTCCAGTAATGCATCCTGTCAGGCGATATTGTCTTTAATATGTTGATGACTTGTAATTTAAAAAACGGTAGTATAGTGCGTTGGCATCCTCTTGTGATTCAGTCATTAAAGATCTTCAGAGAAATTACTTCTACCTTTAAGTGTAGTAATAAGGTTATTCATGCGGTAATCGAAATTATTTTATACTGTGATCAAGGAATGATTATCGGTTAACATTATTGTTGGAGTAAAAATGTAAGTCAATAGTGAGTTATCGCGGAATTCTATGATCAATCGCAACCTGACGTGTGGATACTATTTTTAATTATTCAGATTTCATTGATCACTGAGTATCAAAGTAAACTATCTCCTATAATCTGATCAAAATACAACGATAGACCATCTTCTTTAATCTGATCACAGTAAAACACACGATCTTTCATAAAAATGATCACAGTAAAAAAGTGGACCATCTTCCACAATCTGATCACAGTAGTACAACAGTACCGTTCAACAGTAGATCATCTTACTTGATTAGATCATAGTACAAAAGTAGATAATCTTCCATCATTTGATTTCAGTACAACAGTAGATCATCTTTCATAATATGATCATAGTACAGCAGTAAACAATGTTCTACAGTTGTGTCCCCCCCCCTTTCATTGATCCCTGAGTTTCTGACCAAGATACAACAGTAGACCATCTTCTTTAATCTGATCACAGTAAAACAGTGGATCATATTTAATAATATGATCACAGTACAACAGTAAACCATCTTTCATAATATCATCACAGTACAGCAGTAGATCATCTTTCATAATTTTCCACAATCTGATCACAGTAGTACAACAGTGGAGAATCTTCAATAATCTGATCACCGTACAACAGCAGACCATCTTCCATAATCAGATCACCGTTCAACAGTAGACCATCTTCTTTAATCAACAGTAGATTATCTTTCATAATTTGATCACAGCACAAAAGTGGACCATCTTCCACAATCTGATCACCGTACAACAGTAGACCATCTTCCCTAATCTGATCATAGTACAAAAGTAGACCATCTTCCTTAATCTGATCACAATACAAAAGTAGATCATCTTCATTAATCTGATCACAGTTAAACCTTCCCGTTATATGTATAGGATATTGGCCGACTGCTGTTCGTTAAGTCTAATATGACGACTGCACAAGGACCGAAGGTCCGAGTGCTGACGTCATATTAGACGAAACGAACAGCAGAGGCCAATATTCTACTTAAAAGACAATTTGAACTATGGTCAAATTTGAACATGGTCAGATTTGAACACTCATTTAAACTATAGTCACATTCTAAACTATGGTGAGTGCATGTTGTTAAAGCTAATCATGTGACTAATATGATCGGATACTAAAACGACACCACCAAAAACCTTCTACCATAAATGTAACCAGGAAGTGTAGCAGGTAAATAAAACATGAGCTTATTCGAGTACGGAAATTTGGAAGTAGAATGGAATGAATGTACGGACGATAGTGACATCGAATTGTTAACAGCATCACAGAAAATTGAAGCAGAATATTTGCCTGAACATACTGCGAACGACAGCGATATTGAACTTTTAAATTCATCACAACAAATTGAAATGGAATACTATGGAGCACTTTTTTCTGACATTAGTGATGATGACAAGATTGAATGTGGTCAATCCAAGGTGTCTACAGTGGACAATAATAGAATTGAACAACAAACTTGTTTTGGACCATATTCTGAAATCAGAGAGCCTGACACATCTTCGGAAAAACAGAAAGGTGGCAACGCGCGTTTTACAGATATATCGCATGAACAACTAAATGATTTGGCATTTTCAAGACTTCCAGAGAATACTATCGCCAAGAGTAAATGGGCGATTCGAGCATTCGTAAATTGGAGTGAGTACCGTAAATCCAAAGCGAGCAACTCAAAAAGTGTACAAAAGGACATTTTGGATATGGACAACAAAGAACTAAATGATTGTTTAAGTTTCTTTATTGCTGAAATAAGAAAACAAGACGGGAGTGAGTACATGGGTAAAACATATGAACTAATTACAGCAATTCAATATCATTTACGGATTAACGGAGTTATTGTTAACTTTTTAACAGACGACCAATTTATTGGACTAAGAAGTGTACTCGATGGAAAAATGAAAGAATTGGCTCGCAAAGGGATCGGATTAACTAAAAAACAGGCAGACATAATTACAGAAGAAAATGAAGAAATTTTATGGAGAACCGGAATTCTAGGGTCTGATACACCAAAGAAATTGCTGGATACTATATTTTATCTTATCGGACTAAATTTCGCCCTCAGAGCTGGCAAAGAGCACAGGCAATTACGTTATGGTGCACACTCCCAAATCACCTTACATACATCGGATTCAGGAGTAAGGTATTTAAAATATACAGAAGATGTCTCGAAAAGCAACCAAGGGGGTATAAAACATTTAAAACATTCACAGAAGTGTGTAAAGGCATTCGAAAATAGAAGTAACCCAGAAAAATGTATTGTACAGCTGTACGAAAAATATGTCAATTTGAGGTAGGTTTTTAATGTGAAAAAATTTCAGAATTGAGAATTTCTTTCAATGCATAATAGAAATCTTACACAACCTGCATCGGGAGAAGCTTCTCCTTTTATTTAATGTTACCAATTTTGCTGAGTGTATTTTTGTATTTTATTCAGAGATTATGTTTACATGAGTTCATTATATGACACCTGGGATAAATGTGTTTATTAAATCAGTTATTATCTTATCTTATCATCATTACGTGTCTGTGGTTAGATCCTGTTTTTTTGGATCTTGTTAACCAAAATATAGATTCCCAATGGCGGAATGTTATAATCTTGGTAATCTATATTAAATGTTTGTATTTCACATTACAGGCCAAGCAACTGTTCCAGTGACGCATTCTATTTACAGCCGAGTAAGATGTTTAGCACTAAAGTTTGGTATAATAGAAGTCCACTTGGAGTACACACTTTACAAGGATTAGTTAAAAACATGTGTTCACGAGCAGGAATTAAAGGGTACTTTACAAACCATTCTTTAAGGGCTACTGCGGCCACGCGACTTTATAATGCTGGGCTCGATGAGCAATTGATTGCTGAAACTACGGGACATTCGTCTGATGCTGTTCGTGCCTATAAGAGAACAAGCGAGGAACAATTGAAAACCGTCAGTGACATAATTCAAAATAAGAAGCCTAAACTCCAGAAGGAACAACCGACAGAACACTGCAATGATGAAAAATTGAAAGATGTTGAGAATTCTGAACCCAGACATCTTTGTATTGAAAACAAGCACTTCAAGTTATCCTTAAAATTTTAGACCAATAAAAACTTGTAGATCGTTGTCAATTTTGTTCCCCCTCCCCTTTCCAAACCCGAGTCTCCAATTTTACATCTCCATTTTGAGTCTAATATTTCCTCCATTTTGAGTCCAATATTTCCGCCATTTTGAGTCCAATATTTCCGCCATTTTGTCCAAATAATGTACTGACCTGATTATACCCGTATCATTATGTGAAATAATGGTACTCGAACATCAAAGAGTGACGTCACGATTGTCTTTTAATGTAATATCATGTGGAAGGATTACTCTGGGCAGGCTTGTGAAGTGTTGAGCGAGAAACTTTAGTATAAAAAAATACTAGTAATAATATTTTTTTGTTCCTCATTCAACTTTCAAACGCCAACGATCAATTGAACATGATTTCATACTTCAAATAAAATATGTTTTTTACATCTCGAGCCTCGATGAAAGGTAAAAACAACTTAACCTTTACAGAAAAATTCTTAAGCAAAAAAACATACTTGTAACTTATCATTTTGAAGGAGAAATTTATCCGAATTTGCTTTTTTTGATTTGTAACAAAAATATTTTAAATATTATACTGATACTGGAAAACTATTTTACCAAAGTTTAACAAAATATACGTCAAATTCTAGAGAAAAGCGTATCTTACTTACTATGAAGGTTTCAACTAAAGATATATGGAACGCCGTAGCTGTCTTATGTGGCATAAGTATCATTATATGGTGTCCTGACTTCATTATATGGTGTCCTGACTTCATTATATGGTGTCCTGACTTCATTATATGGTGTCCTCACTTCATTATATGGTGTCTTAACTTCATTATATGGTGTCTTAACTTCGTTGTATGGTGTCCTTACATCATTACATGGGGTCCTAACTTCATTATATGGGGTCCTAACTTCATTATATGCGGTCATAACTTCATTATATGGTGTCCTAACTTCATTTTATTGTGGCCTAACTTCATTATATGATGTCCTAACTTCATTATATAGTGTCATAACTTCATTATATGGTGTCCTTACTTCATTATATGGTGTCCTAACTTTATTATATGGGGTCCTAACTTCATTATATGGGGTCCTAACTTCATTATATGGTGTCCTAACTTCATTATATGGTGTCCTAACTTCATTATATGGTGCCCTAACTTCATTATATGGGGCCATAACTCCATTATATGGTGTCCTAACTTCATTTTATTGTGTCCTAACTCCATTATATGGTGTCCTAACTTCATTATATGGTGTCATAACTTCATTATATGGTGTCCTTACTTCATTATATGGGGTCCTAACTTCATTATATGGGTCCTAACTTCATTATACGGGGTCCTAACTTCAGTATATGGTGTCCTAACTTCATTATATGGTGTCCTGACTTCATTATATGGTGCCCTAACTTCATTATATGGGGTCCTAACTTCATTATATGGTGTCTTAACTACTTCATTACATGGTGTCCTTACTTCATTATATGGTGTCCTAACTTCATTATATGGTGTCCTTACTTCATTATATGGTGTCCTAACTTCATTATATGGTGTCCTAACTTCATTATATGGTGTCCTTACTTCATTATGGGGTCCTAACTTCATTATATGGTGTCCTAACTTCATTATATGGTGTCCTTAATGAAGTTAGGACCATATAATAAATTTAGGACCCCATATAATGAAGTTATGACACCATATAATGAAGTTAGGACACCATGTAGGCCTAATGAAGTAAGGACCCCATATAATGAAGTTATGACACCATATAATAAAGTTATGACCGCATATAATGAAGAAAGAACACCATATAATGAAGTTACGACACCGTATAATGCAGTTAGGACCCCATATAATGGAGTTAGGACATCATATAGCGATACTAATACCGCATAAGACAGCTACGGCGTTCCATAATGATAAGGAAAAACACAATAATCAAACTGCTTAATTTATAATTCATAAATTTATTTTTATCGTCCCTTTTGGAACAAATTCAGGTTGCTCATATATATACATGGATGTAAATAGAATATTAACAATTTTCTTTCTATAAGTAGGTCCATGCTAATTTATCTACCGATTTGTAACTTATATTTCGTATTATAAATTAAAAATCCAAATTAACTCCCGTTCTTTCATATTTGACGGTGAAATTCTACTTTGACTCGGTAACAACTTTTTGGGGCATCTGTAATAATCTTAATTTCCTCTGAGAATACTCTAGTTTTCATAAAGAGATATTTACTCAGGAAAGAAATTTTATTCAGTTCAAAACAATGATTTTATTTATTTCAGAACATTAGCTGCTAACCGAATCAAGATTATTCCTAACAATAGTTTCAAAAATTTATCAGGACTCGTTGTTTTGTAAGTACTTTAACCACCATACATTATATACACGAGAAGGGTCAAATTAACACTAGCTGAAAACATTCAAAGATGAGCTTTACAAATTTGAACTGAAAGAGTGTTGTTGAATTATTCGATAAACGTTTCCTTGTATATCAACTTCATATTTTACAAATTAATGGATCAAATATTGCAGAAATTTTGAATTAACTGTTGTAAAGGTCGATCAAATCTTCCAGAGATAACATATTTATTCGTGCTTTTAAATAAATGGATTACTTGTAAAGTCATCAAATCTAGTATATGTGAATTACTGGATCACTATACTGTAGATATCTAAATTTGTGCTATAGCTTGACACTATTTATTAAATATGTTAGAAACACGTGGGGCTAAAATACAAGTTCTTGATTCCTTAAACCCACTATAATCTTCCCTTCATTTTTCTCAATTTTATTTAAATCCATTCTGATAGAAGTTTATTTCAATATTTAGATTACTACATGATAACCAAATTGAGACTATTGAAGATTTTGCATTCCGTGGGTTAGATTCGTTGAAAATATTGTAAGTCACTTTACTCTTCATTCTTATCTTATGACTTAGATATTTAGAAATTGGTCTCAAAATTCATAAAGATTTTTGAATGAGGATATTTTTGTTGAGGATTAAATTGTCAACTTAAAATATTAGATTAAGAATGATTCTTAAACCATACTTTACGCATAAAAATATGCAACAAATAAAACATACAGCGAAGAAATGTGATATTGTTCTTTTAAATAGTGGTCGTTATACAAAATACTCATTATCATACTAAACAAATTTTTTTCAGGGAGATGAATAAAAACGATTTAGTTCGACTCCCTCCAGCTTTTTCAGTATTATCATCATTAACAGAATTGTAAGATTATTATATTATATTTTCAAATTTGTATTTAATTCCCATCATTTTAACCTTATCAGTTAATAGTTTCCATTGGTGACAATACAGAGGTTTTTGGTCATTATGTTGTTGGGCTTCAGTTCTTTAAGAATGCGATGCATGCATAATCTGTGTGAGTTGAGGGTTTTTATTGTGTTCACTCATTAGAGCTGAGCCCTGGCTAGTGAGAATTTATCCCCACTTATTGCTTTCTCTCAAAACTGTTTTCAGTTAGCAGAGCAGAGATTGATTAATTTACCAAAAAAAAAAAATAGATCAACATTATGATAGGAATTTTTTAGCGCCTTGGAATTATTTATAGTTTTCGAAAATCCCTGGTGGAGGAGGAAAAAAATACAGGCCCTAGTACCAATTCAGTCTTGGATACGGAGCTGGTTCACACTCTATTAAGATTACACTTATCGTTCTCTGATTATCATCATTCATGGAAAAACCGTTCCTTGCCAAAGACAAGAAAATATTTCAAATTTAACTCGGTTGATGAAGACGGATACAAACTTTTAACAAATATTCTCTATAAATGCACATATCGTGACTTATTTACAGGAACATAGAAGATAATTTGATAAAATATCTACCAGGAAACAGTTTTTCTAGCAACCAACTGCTAACTGTATTGTGTATAAAGGGCAATCCTATTTCATCTGTGCATAGAAACGCTTTTATAGGATTACCAATGCTGAAAAAATTGTAAGTAAATGAATTTCAATACATTGTGATTAATATTTTCTCAACTAGTTGGGGTTGGCCTCAATAATCTCAATGTACTATACTAGAATTATTACAAAACTTACGGTTCATCTACAACATGTATTGTAAAAAAACATATTTTCAGACCGTTTATGGCTTTGTCATTGACATTTGGTCGATGGCATAAAATTGAAAGTCAAAAATAGAACTATATAATTATCAAATGTTTGGGAAAATTATCTACAGGACTTTTATGCAAGATATACATTCGCCTTTATAACTGTTATCGACAAAGTACAGTTGTATTACAGATGTACATGTTTATTAGAACTATTATCGACGATGGACATACTTATTACTATAATTATTATCAAAGATGCATTTTGTAATATCAGAGATGTACTGATTTGTTTTAGCAGATATTAGTATTGAAAGACCTTTTGCTGTATTAGAACTATCATCAAAGATATAAATATATTATATTATTTCAGAACTATATCAGAGGCTAGAGATATGACAGAGTTTCCAGATGTATCAATGTCGGCTAGTCTGGAGATACTAAGATTTGATAGAGCTAGTATCAATAAAATACCAACTTATATTTGTCATAACCTTATAAGATTGAAAAGTTTGTAAGTATCCAACTTGATCAAATTATGCCATAGAAAAATGAATTCTTGTGACACTTTCTCAAATTACAATAGAGGACATTTTAATGTGTCAAATCACTACTCCGATATCAATAGTGATTTTAAATTTGCGCAAAAATAAATTTTATGGGAATGGAATTTCAGTTATCAATTACATTACAATATAACATATAAATCTTCACCAACAACATCTTAAAGTGTTACTATACTATTTCCATCTGTTTTAGTTCTACTATTTCGATAAATTCACTAATATTTCGCAAACCTTTTTATTTGTTAATTTTTTTTATTACCTCGTGATTTGAATTTATTTCTCCATTATCAATCAGCCTGTTATACTAACAGTCCTGAGTGACTTTCATGGAATTTATGTGAGATTATGTGTAAAAAATTCAAGAGGTAATGTTGTTGAGAAATTAATATAATGTTGAAAACATGAGTTAAATCACTTGGCTCTGATTTAAAGATGTCATTTTGTTGATTATTTTGTTATTTCAGTGATGTACATTCTAATCGGATTGCAGTTATTCCAGACTTGTCTGCGTGTAAAGAGGCTTTAAACATGTAAGTTGGCATCATCCCGTTATGTGACTATTTATACGCGCACATGAAATGCGGAGCGTATATTGTCGCACCAATGTCCGTCCGTTCGTCCGTCCACAATTGCTCGTAAACACTCTAGAAGACACAATTCTTTACGGATTTTGACATACCCTTGTGTGAGTTTTCATATTCACCCAAAGATGAACATCATTGAAAATTAGCGAAATCTTGAAATGCTTGTAAAAACTCTACAATGTGCAAATCCTGGCGGATTTTGATGAAACTTGGTTTGAGAGTATGTTATCAATCAAGAATGAACCCTTGATGAAACTTGCTGAAATTGTTTGATAACACCCCAGGATGAGCCCTATTGAAAATTAAGAATATCGAAATATATTAAATATGACTTATTGCCCTTGTTCTAAAAAGGGCGTTTGATTTTTGGCTCGTAAACACTTTACAAGGCAAAATTCACGTGCACAAGGCACATGATAGCATTCGGGAATGCGGATTCCGAGAGCAGATACCAAAATAAACCTCAGATATTAAAGAGTTTAAACATGCCACACTGTGTTCTGAAAAACTGAATTTTAAAGGTTTCACCCCTGTGACGATCAAAAAGCATTTTTATTGCTTACTTGTGCGTGTTTAAAATGTGGTATTATTTATTTCAAAAATGATCTCCAATTTCTTATTTTATAATGGCGATTCTCTAATTAAATATCTATACATGTATATGACATTTAATGTAATTACCTGCAGGTAAGAAACAACTAAGTGACAGTTAAATCACCATGAGTCATTAAATATATGACAATTGGCGGCTTTAAACTTTTTAATGATTTGTTTCAGACGAAACAATTGCGACATGTGCAGCTTCATGTCGAGCATTTTGCATAGCAAGACAAACTTTTTTTCCCATTTTTATTGAAAAAAAATAACCCAGAATTTTTCAAGTATTATAAAATTTCTTTAACGAGAAAAAAAAAAATAAAGCGACATCAATCTTCTGTTAACTTTCCTAATCGAGGTACATATTATTTATCATGGTTTCATTTTGCTTTCAGAAATCTCGGCAATAATGAAATCACTTCATTGGAAGGGAAACCTTTTGAAGGCTTAACAGAACTACGCGACTTAACTTTAGGCCATAATTACATAGACTATATACCAGAAGATGCCTTTGAAGGTCTCATCAATTTACAATATCTGTAAGTGAAATATTTTTTTTCTTGAAACTGCATGTGTTTTTCTTGAGGTTTTACCAGAGTCCTACACCTCCAGACGAGATACAGTTACAACTACTTGTTTCATATTGGATTTTTCTAGTTGAAAGAGGTTAATTGATAAAGGCAAAACGTTTTATATGACATACAATGCCACACCATGTACAACAAGAAGAAATTATGACGAATATGGAAGTATGAAGCCAATAATTGCTCGTTACTCTGCGATGATGTTTTGTTGTGATATAATTACAAGCCGAATTACCGATCATGCCTTTTGTAAACATAGCAACATGAAAAATATAACCAAACTCTGTGTCGCAATGACTCTTTTTCAAATATTGTTTTTGTCTGAAGGTGTATGGAAAAGATCATCGTGTCTAAATTCGTCTGATTTTCATATAAGATTGACATTAATGAATAATATATCTCATTATATGACTGTTTTTCAGAGATCTGGTTCATAATCGTATAAAAGAGATACATTATAATGCATTTCTTCCTCTATCGTCATTAGAAGACTTGTAAGTATGCAATTTTGTCAGTTAATGATATAGCCGTAACCGTGACCATATTAATTTCTTTATTGGGAAGATTGTATAGATCGACAAATAAACCGTTACAATTAACTCATTTAGTTATTTCGCTCAACTTTTCAAATGCTCAAAACCTAGTTTCTTTTCAATTTTGAAGCCCATTAAGGTATTGACTGGTAATAGCCATGTTCCTTTTTGAGAAACTGGTTTATGTGTAAGATCATATTGACCCCAAGGGATTTTCATTTCAAAACCTATCATTGATTTCAAAGCACCAATCGTAAAAGTAAAATCTGGTATGGTGTAAGCAATAGTTCACATGAAATCATGCAACAATATAAGTAGGGTTTTCTCAATTCTTAAAGAGTGAATGGAGAACGTTGGTTCTAATGTCAGTTGGTGTGTGAAAGCCAAAAAAAAAACTTATTTGGCATATTCTACGCAGTCGCATATGGGTACGGATACTCCGGGAAAGGTCAACGCCAATTCATTTGTTTTGGTCAAGGATCAAGATGTTAACCTTAAAAAATTGTTATTGGTTGATTTTCTTCTCGTGTATATCTGAAATTCCAGTAATTCCAAGACTACGCAAGCTGGCAGCGATATTATGTGAAAATTTCACCGGTTCTATCGACTAAGATGTTTACTTAATTTCTATATTGTCTTTGCAGAAATCTTGGCGAGAATGAATTCAAATCCTTACCAACTAATGGGTTACAAAACGTTCTGGAGCTAAAAACATACCATAATACGCATCTGAAAGAATTCCCAAGAAAAGAAAATTTCCCCAAGATACAGTCTCTAACTCTATCCTATGCCTACCATTGTTGTGATTTCCTCCAAGCACCAACAGGGGTAATGTACTTAGAATAAGAATACTATAATACATCTTTAAAAATACTCAATGATGGAAAATTTCTTTATCAAATGTTTACCAATATATATAAGTATAAAATACAAAACACTGTTAACTGATTGAGAATTACAAAAAAGGACAGGTAAAAAACTGGGCAAATAGGGTTAGTCTTATCCTTAAATGATCCAGTCTTCAGTATGTTATCTCTCCAATACCCATCACTAAATTCGTGTTACCTACTTTTGAACAATTTTAAAGTCGACATTTGTAATCAAAGTATACTGTTGTCAATTTTTAGACAAATAAAAAGATACAACTTGAAGAAAATATCGTTTGGTTGAGTGAAGGTGAAACTAATAATGAAATGTGGTCAAAGCTTGAGAATTTATCTACATATTGGAAAACACATCTTGGTAAGTTGAACTGACTTCAATCATTCAAATTGAGAATTCTCACTTCCCAGTATGTAAGATTACAAAGTAGGTTATTGTTTACTATTTCAAATGATGATATGAATAGCTGAAAGTTTATATAACTATATTTATATAGATAAATTGCAATATAACTCTACAGTTCATACTTTGTTGGTTTTAATTTACGACCGATGCATATGAAACATTGAGTATGCCTTCCTACGCCTGTATGTTTCCAGTTCCGTTCACGATGCAATGAAAAAAAATATTGTGAAAAATTTTTTAGTACTCATTAACGTCTTTGTCTTATTTCAGACAACACTTCAGTAGGTGTTCAAGTTTGGGATAATTTTGGAAGTTATGATTATAATTTTGCTGATCTATCTCTACCACCTGAAGCACAAAATTATTTAGAGGATTATAAACCACGTGACTATACACACGACCTTGTTATGGCCAAACCGCCAATTACATGTAAACCAAAACCAGGTTTGTAATTAATAATCTTATAATTAGTAGACCATACGTTTAAACCATACAAGTTCCGCTATCTATATGACAGTTTGTGTAGTTTTCGAGCAGGAGGAAACCACCTCTTTAACTATGTTCAAATTTGAACAAACGCAGCTAGATTTTGATGCGTAACTTAAAGGGAAATCCAGTTCGGAAAGATGACTATTAAATGTATTTTGTAGACAAACGAATCCATTGATATGGTATCCAATAATCGACACAGCATCAAGGAGCCTTTTTACTTAATCATGGAGAGTGATATTGTCATGTTTTGAGGAGACACCGAATGAATCCAAAATACATTGTCATTTTGTTTACAATGTGATATTGTGCGTTTCGTTTTCCAAGATATCCATACAAATTTATATCGCTTACAAACTTGTAAACTAAAGGCTTCTAGATTTAACTTTAATACCTCGCTACACTTATATAAATAATGGTAGATTTAACACTTGGCTACTGGCAAGTGGATCACCATATTTTGGGGGTTTTTTTTTGGTTTTTTTTATTCAACTCATCTTAATTACAATTCATTGATAATTTTATATGTAAAAATACAATACATATTATTCCTTATCGTTAACTTTATTTCTTTTAGGTCCATTTATGCCCTGTGATGACCTGTTCGGATGGTGGTCATTAAGGTGTGGAGTATGGTTTGTGTTTCTCTTAGCTATGCTGGGAAATGGTGTGGTTTTATTTGTGTCTATTACCAGTCGAAGTAAAATGGATGTCCCCAGATTTCTGATTTGTAATTTAGCTTGCGCTGATTTCTTTATGGGAATATACCTGGGATTTCTGGCTGTTGTGGATGCTTCTACTTTAGGTACGAAATATTCGTTAAAAGTGTTAAAAAGACAAGCTTTCGAACTTTTCATGCACCCCATTATTATCTTATGGAGTGCCCTATTTCAAAACTCCATCTAATCTATACTGACTAATCTATCAGCTAGCTCTTCATTCTATTTAATAGTGCCATCTCAACAGACAACAGATTATTTTTATCTTACATTTTTTGTGTGTGTGTATTTTCTTTACCTGTCGAATTCTGCCCATTGGATGAAAGTAGTTGATCAGTGGCATTCTAGTGATGATTGTTACATTTCATCTTTGAATGATTCTCATCAGATTAAATAATACAAGTAATGGATTGTTACTTGCAGGTGAATTTAGGAAACATGCTATATGGTGGCAGTTGAGTCCAGGATGTCTAATAGCAGGCTTTGTAGGAGTCTTCTCTAGTGAACTCAGTGTGTTCACATTAACAGTTATCACCATAGAGAGATTTTACGCTATTACTCATGCTATGCAGCTAAATAAAAGACTCTCATTGAGACACGCCGGTAAGGTTAATATTTCTTATAAATACAGTTCAAAAAACATTTAAAAGTCGGTTATGCAAAAGAGTCTCTTACCTCTTTTAAGTTCCTGTTCTTTGTTAAAGCATGCCTAGCGTTTTAAAGAGTGTTAATTTCAAAAAAAAAATCTCAAAGATGTTGTCTCTAAATCTCTTGAGCTAGAAAATAAAAATTACCTGAAAAATGAGCATCATACAAGAATATAATATTACAGTTGAACATGTCATTTGAATTAACGACAATGAAATATAATGACCTACATGGACAACCACTTTCTGGCGAAGTTTTAAAGATTAATTTAGAAGCCTTTATATAGTTTACAAGTTGCAAGCGATATAAATGACTGTGTATGGATATCTTGTAAATAGAAACGTACAATGTCACATTGTAAACAAATTGACAATGTCATTAGAATTCATTCGGTGTCTCCTCAAAAAATGACAATATCACATCACGATAATTAAGTAAAACGGCTCCTTGATGCTGTGTCGATTATTAGATACCATATCAATGGATTCGTTTGTCTAGAAAATGTATTTATATCTACATCAATGCACTATAAATATATGAATAAATAATGGTACATATGACATTTGATTACTGGTATTGATCACAATAGGAAAGAAGCCATTCTTGTTGAATTCCAAATAAATTATCAATGTGTTCGCATAATAATTTCTCAAGAAGTACACAAGGATAACTATGTACTAATGTATTAATCCTATGTTATTTACAAACCTCAAACATTACAATTTCATGATATCTACCGTAATATGATATTTTAGGCTTTGTATAATTATTTTCTATATATTTCAGGATATGTCATGTTATTAGGATGGCTATATTCAATAATATTGGCTAGTTTACCATTGTTTGGTATCTCAGATTATAGAAAATTTGCAGTTTGTCTCCCATTTGAAATCACTGACGTATTTTCTAAAGGTAAGCCTTAAAACTTGACTATTTCAGATTAAAGACACCACATGGTCGAATCATAAATCTTGTTGCTAATTTGAATTTTGCCATAAGCTATTGAATTTAGGCGACAGTCATGCTTTCCGTACTGTATGTCGCCATATTTCACAACTGAGCAGACTATTCTGTCATTGTATCGCCGAGTATGCAAGATACCAATTTTTTGAGTAACCGTCATACAAATTTACCTATGGATTTAAGCATCAAAATCGATCTACGTTTGTTCAAATTTTGAACTTAAGGTTAAAAAGATAGTTTGCTAGTACACTGACAATTACCACCGCTTAAACAAAATAGATTGAGATATTGGATCTGTATTTAAATCCTATGGATTGTGTATATTTCAGCTTATGTGTGTTATATAATGATTTTCAATGGTCTGTGTTTCTTTACCATACTGTCCTGTTACCTCATCATGTACCTCTCCATACGACAATCACAGGCGTGGAATTCAGGTGACACCAGAGTTGCTAAGCGAATGGCCCTATTAGTGTTTACGGATTTTATATGCTGGGCACCTATAGCCTTTCTGTCCTTGGCTAGTGCTTTTGGTAAAAACCTAATTCATCTAAATGAGGCTAAAGTAAGTATGATTGTCCTGCTTAAACAAAAGACCGATATACATGGAACGGCAGTCAATTAAAACTTGTGGTTTGTTACTCTTAAAATCAATTGGAAAACGAATTACAATTTCTCAGTTGTTCGATTATCCAAGTATCTTGAGGATATGTTATTCATACCCAGTCTTAGATCAGAACTTTTAAATTAACAAGTATCTTTCATGTATGATCTCGTGGAATGAAAGGTCATACTCTACAAATACAATAACAACAAAATACTTATTCCTTTGAATTCCTTTTTTCAGGTTCTGACAATATTTGTTCTACCATTAAACAGTTGTGCTAATCCATTTCTATATGCCATATTTACCAAACAATTTAAAAAGGATTGCGTTTCCTTATGCCGGAGACTTGAAGATTCATCTATCGGTCGCCATTTTTCTCGAGCCAGCCAACGACATGTATCATTTACGTGGGGTTCCTCAAGAAGGCCCTCAGGGCTCAACAGTCTGGTACCATGTGAGAAACCTGGAAGCTGTAATTCTGCTAGCAGCAATGGTGGAAACTATAATTATAACGGAGATTTTAGGCAATCGTGGAATCGCCAGAATGACCAAAGTGATTGTGAAGATCGTGATAAGGAAGGATGTTATTCCAGTCTGCTCCCGATTGATACCATGGGCAAAACATGTCATTCAAAATACGCATGTAAAGACCCGAAATGCCGTGCTGTTGATTCTTATATTATTATTCACAAAGAGTTCTCTTCACCAAAAAAGAAGAAAGTAATGGAAGAGGTCTATTCCACATCCGATACGTATGTTAAAACTGACAGTGGTGTAGAGGAAGTCAAAAAACCTAAAATCAAAACAAAACAAACGCGAGGCGACCGGAAAAGAAAGTCGCATGATCATAAGCGTAAACACGAAATGGTACTTCCAGTTGTTTCGTTTCATGGAAATAAAGAAAGGATAAACATAAAGACCGAGAATTCCAAGAAAAATAAATGTGTGATTCCGTGCTGTAGTGCCCACTCGAGTCCTACAGACTCTCAGAAATGTTGTGACTACCAGATTGTAAGTGCGTATGTCGGAAAAAATGGCGTCATTATACCTAAAGACATCAAATGTCTTATACATGGAGATACCATTAGTAGTATGCCTAGCACTAAAATACCGAATGACATTGAATATTCCAAACCAGTTGTCGAAAGTGGAATAGAGCAGCTCTCTAAGCCTCTTGAACCCAATGAAAAATGCCTACTTAATGATAATGAAGCAGCAAAAGGGATAGATGAAGAAGCTCATACACGTATGACAACTTATACCGTACCAATATGCATGAGGGAATTTCTTCCAGGTGAACCACCCACCATTGGTAAATTGGGAAGAGAAAAGATCGATAAAAAAGCGCAAATGAACTTCTTTACTCAATCCTTAGCAGAACATGAATTTGTCCAAAACGCAGTATGTCGTTCAAATAGCTTGGTTGAACTCGCCCATCACCAATTAGCAGATCTATATAATAATCCTAACAAACGCTTTAGTCTGACACCACGGCAGGAAGGTTATATTTTATTGAATGATGGTAGTAGTGATTCGGCTTATATTGATGATGACAGACGTGACCCAGACGAAGATAACTTGTCCAACATATCAGACCTTCATAGCTCAGATACTTGTAAATCAGACGGAATTGAGGTCGTCTTCGAACCAGCTTCAAGAGATAAGTTGTGTTTCAATCCTTCACGACGTCAAACCAAACAGGACAGTGGAACCATTGAAGAGAACTGTAAGTTGTTATCATATGATAACCAGGACAAACACAGCACAAAAACTTCGCCTGATCATATTGCAAAATTAGGAAGCATGAAACTGTCATCGGACCTTGAAAGTGTTACATTACCATCGAATCCTAGTTGTGATATAGAGAGTGGATTCATTTCTGAAACATAATTTTTGTTGTCTGTTTTTTTCTTTTTTCGAAATGACATTCATATGTGAGAACTATCGATCAGCAAAAGATGCAAAATTCAGATTAAGAAAATATTTTCTGGGTTTAGTTTGTGAGTTGACAGCTGTTTAAATCATTCAATAGCTATTACATGTTGTTATGAGTTTGTCGCTCAAAGTGCTTGAAAACTGAATTGAAAGCTGTAATCCGGAGAAAGTTAAAATTTGCTTGTTTTCATATTCATTAAATTTTACATTTTATAATTTGTCACTATCGATGGTTTCCGGGAACGGGAGTTTATTATTCTTTTTACCCATGGTAAAATTTTATTAGATTGAATGATTGTAAATAAATTAATTTCTCAGACGCCAGTTATTGTTAATTGAATCATGTTTGTTTGTAAATCTATTGTTAGACGTCGTCTGAAACCATGACAGTTAGTCACTTCAGGAAGAAAATGGCATAATGCCGTAAAACACCATGACAAGTTAACTATAATAATGTTACTTCTGCCTTCAAAATAGATATGCTTAGTATTTGAGGAGCAAAACTTTGACAGCGCATATAGACTTTTCAACAGGACGTCTCCTCCTATCAAATGTGAATATCTATTTTAAAACTGCTGTTTTATTTGCCTTGATGATGTTATATTGTATTAAGTGATAATTCGATGCTTTGGTTTTGTTTTATGGTAATTTTTACATATAATTTATGATAATTAGAAAACACTTTGTAAATTCGTTTACATGTATACTCATGTACATGTATACTAGATAACATATAAGATATTTATTCACCGGAGCATTTCTACTTTGTTATTGTGTTTTTTATTTAAATGGTTATTAGCGCTATTATTATAAGCCAGTCTTTTGTTCTTTACTACAAGTAAATATGTTAGTAATAATAAAGAAATATACCATCCTATATATATTAATCTGAACTGAAAATTGGTTACTCCTTATATTTCAGAATAAAGCATCAATTCTAGTATACCACCATCCCCATAGAAACTTTAATGATTACAGTAAAGCTTGGTATTTTTCAACTAAGAGTATATTGTTTGAATAATTATGTTACTGTATTAACACAGTCTTCCTTATAATTATGTGATAATCTTGTTGCTATGTAAATATTTTTCTTTCACGCAGTTATATAAATTATGTAAAATTGTTGATTATTGCATCTAAGGAGGACATTTCAAAAATTTTTGATCGACAAAAATGACCTCCAAGGATCTCCATACCCATTTGTTACAATATTGTATTTTGATAATTGTACACATAAAATGTTAAAAATAAAAAGTTTAAAAGCGTTATTAAAAGTTCTCCCAAAGATCTGGTTGGGGCTGGTTTATATGTATCAGTGGTGTAATTTACCAGGGCATTGGCTGGTCATATTCCATTCGTACCTGACAAGAGTTTTTATAAAGGTATTAAGTTAATAAATTTATTTTCTATAAAACATCGGATAGTCCAAGCATTCTTAAGTTTATCCGGAATTTATAAGTGGATCGACTGAAATAATGACGAAATGTGACAACATGAACATTTAAATATAAAAAGGGACATAACTTAAATTTAAACAGACCACATCTATTGTGGCGTTCCATGAAAGAACTAAACGGACTTCAATTGGAACAGTTGGTTTTTTTTCGAATTCAGTTGCTGATAAAAAGAAAATGAAATGCAACTCCAATCAAAAACACATTTTCAATTTTTCAGCTAAGAAACGTCATATCATTTTTGCAGTTTTCATCGGATAACCAATAAGAACGATATAGAAGATAACAAATCTGTTTTAACCAACTCTTTTTTTTATTTTATTTATTGAAATAAGCTTTTAGTACCATACGTCAAAAACGTCAGTCTAATTTGGCTGTTAGATGACATAAATTATTGTAACATAGAATAGCACCAGAAATATAACATATCATTTACACATTACAGTTTACTAGGTCACGTGATAACATGAACACCATGTGTTAAGACCGTCAGTGTGTTTACAATTCGGTCTTTATTTTCTCTTAGGCGTTGGAACGTAAACACTATATTTTGGCCACGGTTTTAATACCAAGTAGTGTCAAACAATTTTAAGGAATTGGAATGATTTAAGTACAACCCATCTTTAAATTTCTGGGCCAGAATTTCGTATGCTACAGTTTTGTGCCTTTATTGTTTGCATTGTAACCAGCGTGTAATAGTGAAAATTGAGAACCGGGAAAACAGGAATGAACCTACATTGTTGACCTAGTTTGGAGTTTGTGTTGAATTAGTTATAACAATGGCTCGAGGAATAGATATATGTAATAAGACTTGGTGGTTGACAGTATTAAAAACAAATTTATTGGTCTTGTTAACGTTAACTGGTGCCATCATTGGTTTCGCATTAGGAATTGGATTAAGATCTCACGATTTATCACAAGATGCCGTCATTTGGATAGGTAAGATTTCAATGTCCATGCCCTCTCCCCTATCCCGTGTTGGAGATTCGGGTAATACAGTGAGAGGACTGCAACGCCAAAAAATGCAATTGTCACTATGCGGCCTGTGCCCATAACTTGGCATGTATCATTTAAATAAATGGCTTCTGTGAGTGCCTCGATGTTGCATGTCGATGTGAGTTCACAAAGAGGTACAACTGCAGAAAAGCAAGCATCAATTCCCACTCCAACAAACCCACCCCACCCCCTTCCCCCCTCCCTTTATTTTGAGTGGAAAATGTAACATTATCACGAAATAACTTATTTTGTGAAATTTGATACATTGAAATGGATAATTAGAATCATATGTTAATTGGTCATGCTTAATTATCATGAAATGGTAACCTAATATATTATCTAGAAATTACAAGTCCTGATTGTTAGTTTGGCGACCTCGCTGGAATTTATAGTACTTTTAGGTTGAACAAATTAGCTTAAATCAATGTGAGATAACGATTTACATGCCGCTTTTTTCAGATGATATGTGTAAGTCTTAGGTTAACATATTACATTAAATACACTAAAATGTTGCCTGGAGATTTCTCGGAAAAAATTAGTATGTCGCCTATTTTTTGGTTAAAGTCATTTCCACCAGTTGAAGCAGTTATTTGCTGGTAATTGTAAATGAAATATCTGTCTTTTATAAATCTTATATATTATGACGTTACAATAAGGCAAATATCAAGATGAATGTATGCATTCAACATCAAGTGGCGTCTTTTTTCTGAAATGCAGGCCGAGTAACATCATGATATTTAGAATGTGGATACTTTAATGACCCCTTAAGAACTTATCTTAATACTGTATAAGAGGATTGTAAAGAGGGGTTATGTCATATATGACCATAAATTGCGACTTTCTATTTACTTATGGAAGGGATAGAGATTAGTATTACATCTGAGCCTTCTCGAACAATGCATTAAGGGCCATGGCAATAAATCCATGCTCTCGCTTAACATTATTCTGTTCTGGTTTTCTCATAATTTATGATGGTTGGAGTTTACTAGGGTTGATTATTTACACAAAAAGCAGGAAGACTAGGATGTAAAATTTCATTATATTATTCACGGGAAAGTTTCTTTACCTTTCATATTTGAAATCCTGAGACATAATCAAACCTCTGATTAGCAGAGTCAACTCATGAAAATGATTTGGAAAGACCATAAATTTATTTTATCGAATAACTTTTATTTTATGCCTTTAGTCTCTCTTTATAGAGTAAATTTTATGTGTTCAAAGGTTAGGTCGAATATTTTATTTTGTTTTGAAAGTCCACAAGTATGTATTTAAATAAATATCAGATTTGGTTTAAAACGATAAATGGTAAGGACCTCATTCTATATTCTATGAAATGATGCCATTCTTGGCCTTGACCGAATAATCTAGTTCTATTCATGAAATTGAAGAAGCACTACAATATAGATGTTATTTTAGGCCTATACAAAACTGATTAAGGTTACAAGCATATTTTTATCAACTTTCAGCTACTAAAGAATTCGAAATTCAACTTTCAATATCTGAAATTTTGATGTCTATTCCAAACGATCTAATTTTCTTTATCCAATAACATAAGTAGTCGACTGAAGATTGTATATGATGCATTCTGTACATCTGAAAACTGACATAATCGTCTCCACACTTATCGGCTGATATTGATAGAGCTGGCTAACCCGAAGGTCAATGATTTAACACCGGTAAGGTCGAGATGACCTTTCGGATATTTTGGCCTGGTTTCGATTTTTCAATGATGCAAGTCGGAGAGACTAACATGGGAAAAGCGTCTTTCGGGTGGGGTAACGAACCGAGGCCCCGTATGTTACAGACTGCACGTTTAAGAAACCTCGACAGTTGGGCATCAGAAAAAGAGTAGTCTTATGCCACGTTCCTGGCAATATTTCACCTATTGCAACCTGAATAACGTCTTCATTAGACAAAGAGGTGCAATTATTAATCTTTTAACAAGCAGGTTATTGAAAAAAATATATATATAATAATAAGTCGATATACTGCCAAACAAATTTTATGATTATTAACCTTTTATAACATGCGATGACTTTCTCCCATTGATGGCGTAAAATCGAATCAAATCTCAAACTTATGATACAAGCAAATCATCTCAATAACAGACGCAGTTGGTAATAGCTGTCAAGATGCGTTGAAGGTATAATTTTGTTCTATCTCTTCTCTACATTTCTCATCATAATATTACTAAATTTTCTGCTAAATCATTATTATAACCACGCAATCAATATTGATGTCAATCACCTGGTCAAATGTCACAGGAAAATACAAGATGTGTGACTTTTTATTCTCATAATAAAGTAATACAACCCAATTGAGAAATGATGTATGTTGTTCTCTGTCCCCCAAAAATCTAAGATGTGCAAAACCAATAATGCAACCCAGATGTTACCAATATAACAATGGTGGATGTGTCTTATGATCTTAAACTCACATTGATTTAAGATGTTTTTAATCGATTATTCTGTGCATCATGAATTAATATGAAATATGACATATAATTCAACGAAGGAATGCTCTGTATCACAATCTGCGCGATGGATGACGTTTCGACCCTTTATTTCGACTTCATTGGGGAGTGGGGGGGGGGTCGTCTTTGGTTGGTGGTTAACTGTCGAAGTTTGGCTTTAAAAACATCTATAATATGTAACCACGTATGGAGCGTGTAAGTTGAGTCTCCCCGAGGAAAACTTTTGAAAATCAGAATAGATTTCACACATATTTTGGGATGAAAACAAAGTTATATTTGAGGTGAGGGTACATAGGGGTTACAAACCATATTTCATGGGGAACACGCTCATCAAGATTTAGTTTGGTCGGTTGTAAACTGTGTCATATGTTCTGAAGAAACAAAGGTTTTTATAAATACCCTGAGATATATTCATATTCCCACGTGAATAAGTAATGACTTCAAGTATTGTTATTGTACTTTCAAGAAGTAGATGGGGGAAAAGTACTGTGTATAAGCTGATATCGACTAACTGAAGGTCGACTTCTGATATAATAAAACATACTTAAACTAATAGCTTTTCCACTCTAAAATTTTACATGATAAAAGCCTAGTAACAACCTTGTTTCATTGACTTATTATGGTTTAAAGATAGTAATGGCTAAAACTGACCGTTTGTTTTGGGTTACATTGAACTTACCTGCCAGATGCTTGCCCTTTTATTAATAAAGGTGGAAATCAGCCTTATTTTACATCGATGTTAATTTAGTTGTAGATTTCAGAAAACAGACAAAACAAATAAAATATTGTTCCACCCTAGGCCTGTACATCTTGGAGATTCAATCCCTCCCTTCCCCGAAACTTGAATTAATGTTTAGGCCATTTAGTTATTGTATCATTTCTGACAATTAGCCGTTTACTTTACTATTTATCTATATTAAGGTATACCGGGTGAAATGTATATGAGAAGCTTGAAGATGATGATATTACCGTTGATTATTTGTAGTGTTATAGCAGGTATGATAAAATTAGTGAATTCCGTTTATATCCCTTTCTTCAGTAACAAAGATCCAATTCAATAATAGTACTAGTTCCCACGAATGGGAAAATGTTGCCATAAGAAAGAAAAGCTCAAACGCTTTGGAATCAGCGAAATATGCTCATCAATGTATAATCTAAAAAATATTTTATTATTACATGAAAGCTGTAATGTCTTCTTAATTTCAGGTACAGCGTCGTTAGATCCCAAGTCTAACGGTAAAATTAGTATAGTTGCCTTAGTTTATATATTAGTTACTAATTCTTTACCATGTCTGGTTGGCATGGCAATGGCTTTCATTATTAGACCAGGTACTTACTTTTGATTTATATGCAATAAAGAAGTTTGGCACATAATGCCAAAAGAAATTTTTATTTGCAAGATGAAAGCTCTCTAGAAATATTTATCGCCAGCATTCTCTCAAAACATGATCAAGTATTACGCCAAATTGTTGCAAGCTCAAGGTCTTCAGGTTGCTTAAATCTTTAGAGACTCTGCGTAGTGGAGGTTGACTATTTGACTGCATAGGCCAATAAAAATATAAGTTTAAAAGATTCCATAAATTGCAAAACACGAACTGTAATTGGACATCTGTTCATATTTTCCGGGGGTAGGAACAAAAATTTTAGCCAGGCGCGGTATTCTGCCCAGTACCATATGCATCAACGACAATGTGGGTTTAAGCGATAATCCAGTAAGGGAAATTATTTTTGAGTTGATTATATTCAAGAAGTGGACTGTTATTTTCAGTTGTATATTTAAGGTATTATGCATTTTAAAAATAAAAAGTTAGATTGAAAATGTTCACCCAATAGGCATTAATCAAGGGAAAGTTAATGGTTAAGATATTTTATAATCACGTGACATATTAACTGTTAAAATGCAGATGCGACTTCACCCTTTGATCTCTGATATCCAACATATTGGTACTGACAATATGCAGATCAATCATTAACTCCACATATTGGACTTTTGGCTTATTGTCATTAACATTAGTCACTTAAATCGGGATTAGACAGCAACTTCTGCGCAAAACTTTTTATTACACGTTTGTTTGTTATAAAATCTTCCTACCGCGAAAATTATATTAATATTACAAACTAACTCTTACTATGGGTATTTATGTCCATTCTAGGTGAAGGTGTTGATGTATCAAATGGACAGAGAGCGGTTGACCAACCAGTTATGGAAACATCAGATATATTTGCCGACTTATTTCGGTAATAATATTTCAGTTTAATTAAGAAATTGTATAGTTGTATATAGTAATTGTTGTTATTTCGTTCAGTTCGTTACTCTTTGATTCAAATTGAATGGTTTACTTAAATTTACTTATATTTAAGAACTTTCGGAACAAATTGTGGTAGACTAGGCTTATATGAA
The DNA here is from genome assembly GCA_030562195.1 of Nipponacmea schrenckii. Classification (NCBI taxonomy): domain Eukaryota; kingdom Metazoa; phylum Mollusca; class Gastropoda; family Lottiidae; genus Nipponacmea; species Nipponacmea schrenckii. The sequence continues at coordinate 13,145,889 of CM060201.1, forward strand.
TTGGAATAAACAACCAATAAGATTTGATGAAGTAGATATATTATTCTTTAAAATTCATATCAAAATATTATTTTTTGTTTTTACATGAATTAGCATAATTATGTTTGGTGTATTAGTTAATGTTATGTTGTTTTTGTAATATGATATATCTTCTACAGGAATGTTTTCCCAGACAATATTGTCGCTGCTAGTTTTCAGCAGGTAATCTATTAGGGTATATGTACACAAACACATTGAAAAAAACCCAATTTTTAATTATATTAGTATGTTTGTTTTAACTTTTCCTCAGTCTAAGAGTGTGTTTATCAGATGTTATATGAGCCAAAATAAAATAAAACATTGGAAAAAGGATAATGCTACTTGACCTATTTTAATTTCACATGCGCCAACTAATGAAATTTTCTTTTTTTCTAGTCACAAACTAAATATGAAATTCAAGAAGAATTTACCCAATTGAACGTTAGTGGTAATGCAGTCAATAAGACAGTAATAGAAAAACTTAAAAAAATAGGCGTAGCCTATTCTACTAACGTGCTAGGTAATATTCAATGGATAACTTCCGATAAGAGAGCATTGATTTGTTTATGGGACTGGAAGCCTAAGCTGCTCTCAGAAGCAATTGTCGTGCCATCATATTTTTGGAGGACTAGAATCCACGCCTTCTGTTGTCGCCTTACAGGCGAAAATAAAACACCATTAACTAGGCTGTGGATATCCCTGTAAGTCAACCAATTTGACGATGTACATGTAATTATGATCTACAAGTGAAATGCCTGTATGGAAGCAACGTTCTTGTTGAGCTATATAGGCAGTAAACCAATGACATAATCATGTGAATAAACCTTAAAGATTCTTGCTATAATCTTCGGGTACAATTTCATCCGTTATTTCTTCTTTTATCCATTTTCAAAAGGTATTGTCATATGCTGCCTCTTGTTCGGTATTGCCACAACAGCAGTAGGTGAGGTTGGCAAACCTTTCTTCCTCTTCTTTCACTCAGCTAGTGAAATAATTCTAAAGATTCTACGATGGATGGTGTGGTGAGTATATATTACTAAGATTATATCTAGCCTAATAAATATCTCTTGTTAGGCTTCACGCTAGCGTCTACTCTGTAATTATATTGTAACGTTTCCTTTATCGAACACCATTCATGCTCTAGAAATCTAGCATCTAGTCGAAGACTTTAGGAATTTATATTTTTTTCAGGGCAACTCCAGTTGGTGTGGCAAGTCTGATAGCAGTCGCTTTAATAAAATCCGGTGGTTTAGTGGATACATTTAAATCAATGGGAATGTTTACACTTACTATAGCATCTGGTATAGCTGTTTACCAGTTGTTAATCGTACCGCTCTATTATTTTATCATCATGAGAACTAATCCATATAAATTCCTTATTAGTATGTCCAGGCCATGGATGGTTGCGTTTGCGACAGCTAGTTCGTAAGTACACAGTTGAAGCATTTTAGGTCCCAATGGAGTGGATTTGGTCAAAGTTGAGACACCCTTTTGTCTTTCATACCTGGCTATATGAAGAGCTTACTTGGATCCGAATTACAATGAAATGGCCACTGTGTGCTGCGGTAGGATGTATAACATATACAATATTGTCAGAATTACTGAAATAACCATTTAAATGACGATGGCGTTCACTTTAAATACAGAGCCCCAGTAGCCAAAGAAGTTGTTGAAACATCAGGGTTTGTCTGAGAGCATCTTTTCCTCAACTATATAGCTGATAAGGTATATTCGCATTTCAGGGCAGTTGCTATACCAGAAACGTTGAATAGTCTAGAACAAGATAATCAAGTAGATAAAAGAATTTCCAGATTTGTGGTACCATTAGCTTCCACTATTAATAGAGATGGTAGTGCTCTTTATATTACTGCAGCCTGTATATTTGTTGCACAACTAACTGGAGTTGACTTAGATGGTGGTAAAATAGTTCTTATTTGGTAAGCGTTGTTTTCTTCCCATAGTCATTTCAAGTTTTATACCCTAAGCTACATTCTTTTGATGACGGGCACTCATATAAACATTGTTGTAATACACATCTAATGGGAAAAGGCGAAATTAGAAGAAGTATCCAAAGAAGAATATTAGCAAGTCAGTGTTTTAGAGAACAAAACCACCAAGATGTAAAATTAATAGCTATAAATGTCTAACCAGTGATGACTGGTAAAATTGAATTTTAGAGATCATTTGTGAAAGCTTTCTCGTTTTTTTTAAACAAAATTTACAGTTATTTATCTACAGTGAGTAATACAATCCTTTTAATGATTCCAGGGTGTTAACAACAGTTATTTCATTAGCAGTCCCATCTGTTCCAAGTGCAGGCGTCATGGCAGTATTAATCAATCTTACAGCTTTGGGTATACCAGGAGACAATATAGGATTGCTGTTTGCAATGGAATGGCTCTTGTAAGTACTATTTTCACCATTTCAGGTGTTATAAGGTAGGCTATAGGCCTATGATGTAAGCTTAAAACCGAAAAACCATGTTATTGGATCTTTATGTGGGTGGGGAACTTTCCTGATAGCGTTTTTCACTAACACAGATGATAAGGCCTACCTACTACAAATTTTGACCTAATTATTAATCACCTTTCATTATCTTTATATAAGGGCATTCCTTTGGAGGATCAGTTCTTAATAACTTTTGGTTTTTCTATTTCAGAGATCGAATACGAACTGGAAGTAATATGTTAAGTCACGCTTGTTGTGCAATGGTTGTATTCAAATTATGTAAATCATCCTTACCACCTTTGGATGAAGAAATTGAAATTAACTTAAGAGCAGACGACGTTGAGAAACCAGAGTTATGTCCCTTGAATAATCTGGAAATCAATGAAAATTCAGAGAAAACAATGCTGTGAAAGAAGCCATTGTTTCAGACAAAAAACGTATGCTTGTAGCCTTAATCCTCACATGAGAAACTGTTAAACATTTTAAATTTTGAAGAAGCTTTAATGAATTGGAATTCATTTCCAGGATGCCTTTTATTGTGCCAAAAATGATTAACTCTAAACCAGAGAGTGATGTACGAAGACTGATCAAGTGAGATCTTCTGAAGTTCCCTTATTTCAAATAAAAGTCTTTGTACAAATGATTATTCAAAATATATTTTATATTAAAATCATGCTCACATATTAAGATGTAGTTTGACTCTCAACACAAAGGAATAAAGATGTGTAAAGGGATCAGAAGTTTAGTGGGCTACCAATACATCCGTTATTTCAAATGCAAAGTGACTGGAAAGTTAGGCAAGTTGAACATGAAATTATATGGCAAGTACAGGATCAAACAAAAATTATACTTGTATTCTATTCAAACCTCACAAAGTATTTGTTCAGCAACACCTTATGTCAACCACTCATATAGAGTATATAAGAGAGATTGTACATGAGGAAATATAAGCAGATGAAAAAGGCCAAGTGATGCGATAGACAACACATCATATATTAGCATACAAAAGAGCCAAATGTTATAATTATTTGTAAACCATGATCCCAGTTAAAGTTATGGACATCTTGACATTTGTAGGCCTTAACTATACTCAAGAATGACCAAGAATTTCTGGTAAAATCAAACATCAGTTAAATCCAATTAAAAAATAACATTTAATTCAAAGGAATACCTTATAATATACAAAAAAATAGAGAAATAAAATCAGAGTAAAAAAGCACTTGACTAAAATTTAACATTTAAAAAAATTCAAAATATGGTTTCATTTAGAAATGCATTTAAATGTTAAGTGGATTGTCATACAATCTTAAATTCTAAGCCATCATATGATTAAAACCTAAACAGTGAAATAGGCAGCAAGATGTTCCAGATTCACATTCTCCATGTACAATTCAGCAGATAAATGATGGGTAGTTTACATACATTCGATTACACTTTCTTGAATTGATAAGGAGCAATTTAATGGATTATAACAAGGGGAAACAATATCAAATATCAAGAAAACAATGGTTCTTATGATACCAATCTCTAAATGCATATAAAATAAATCACAATAATTATATTTACTAACAGTTTGTCTTAAAATACATGCTACAATTCAGCAGAAAATCATATTTTCCATTAATAAAATAATGATTATTTAGCACTATAACAATGATGATGGTGATGGTGGTATTTAAATACATTAAGTAGATAAAACTGAGTATCTTTTATTTAAATATTAGGGTTGTTCAAGATTCAAAATGCCAGAGATTACAATAAGATGCATAATAAATATTTTGTATAAAGGGGCTGATGGTCTTATTATTTTACATACCAGTAGTGAAAGAATTGCCTGAAACTGTTCCTCCCACCTTATGTTTCTTGGAAACACATTTGATTGTGACTAACTTCTTAGCCTGGTGGCACAATAGGAAGCTTCTGTGAATAAGAAGAGTTGCTGATAGGATTAAAATCAGGTTTGTTTAATCATATGTTAGAAATAATACAAGTTACTTTAAAAAACTAGCTATAATCATTTCAGCAACCTTATTTTAATGACATACTTAAGCTTTTAACTTAAAATGTAACCACAACAAGGCATTTCTACATAAACAAAACAACCAAAATATACACTAATAGACAACATAATATCAAGATAATAAAATACATAAAAAATGCTGTTAACAACGACTAGTAAACAAATTGAAATATATATATATTTCATGGATTTCAATGAAATATAAGATTAACTAGAGATGCATTCCAAAACAAGCATATCTTACAAGTTAAACATTTTATGAGTGTGTTGGATTATTTGTAACATACAAATGACATTTGAAATTTTGAAAACAAGCCTTTAGAAGATTTTTATTCCAGTCAAAATGAGTTTCTGGTGAATTTGCACTAATTTCGATCAGGGATCAAAACAATAAGTAAAACCTTTACCCAATATCTGAATCTTCCTTGTTCTGTTATCCACATTATATTTAAACAATAGGCAGTACTAATTTGTCTGCCATTGGTCAGCAATAAATTACCATTATGGAACCATTGTTAAATACTTAGCAACCATTGGCTTGCAAGAAGCAAGCCTTAACCAGCACTACAAAGCACCATTCATAAATCATTAATGAACAAAGTTCTGAAAAAAATCAGAGCCTATCTCTAAAATGCACAAACAATGATAAAAAATAACAATAACAAAATAAATACAAATAAATGTTACGTGACCATTGATTGGTCAGGTATATGTGTTGCCATGGTAATTGATGTCAGATCTAATGATGATTGGTTGAATTGTTCAGCAGATGAGTTTGGTGTGTCGTCTGGTTCCAGTTTGGGCACAAATGTACCAACACCACAATTTCCATTGAAGCTAACAGGAGAGTATCTCTCATTATCAAAGTTGTATGGATCATTTGATGGACTCAATGGTTCCTGAAATTAAATTTCAATATTTCATGAATTCAATTGATATTTCAATATTTTGTCAGTTAAATTAAGCGAGAATAAGACTTTTTGTTGATCAGCTCCTCAGTGCATGTTGTTCATAAACCTCTTACAGAATGACAAGAAAGGTTGAAAAAAACGGTTGAGGAAAGGTGGGAAGCACTGAGCATCAACTTAAGAACGACCTTAAGATCTCTAGTTTACCTACCTCTTTGATATCATCTTCCTTTTTAATTGAGAAAAATCTTCCTCCATTTCCTCGAATTCTTTTTAAAGCATGTTTATGACGAGATTCGTGTAGATATTTCTGAAAAAAAATGTGACAAAGGGAGCTAAGCCAAATAGTTCCTATAAGCAATGTTATGATAGCAACCTTAATAAGATGTACAGTTAAAAATTTAGTGTTAAGTCCTAGCAATACATAATATGGTTTAAATTGAAATCTCAACCTTCAGTCAGACATCACTGGCAAAGAGACAACTATGTAAAAAAATCCTTACCTTTCTACATCTAGATATTTTACCCTCTGCCTCTAGTTTAGCACGAGCTATTCTACGCTTTAATATTCTATGGTATTGTTTAGCATTAACATAAAGTGGTTCATCTATTATATCATCACAGTTTGGTATAGCTATACGGTTTACAGTGGTTGTATTGGTTGAACCAGGCACCATCTAACATAAAATATTATTGTTAAACGGTAACTAAATCAAACAAGTGAATGAAGTGATCAACTTGAACTTAAAATTTATAAAACATTCAGTGTTATCACATCCCAAATTGTAAGGAAAATATGACCCAATCTGCACAAATCAGGATTGGTCATAAGTATCTTTATTTAACAAAACATCAAACAACACAAACAAGATATTCTTCTTCAGCAACTCAAATCTTGAAATGACATACATGGAAGTTAAAAACGAAACTAAAAATTCATTTGTAATTGGAACAAATATTCAAAAGGACACTTACCAAAACAACGTTATTTTCATCTGTAGTGATAGTCTGTGTAGGGCTAGAAGCAACTTCACTACCTACAGATGTATTTAATGCCTCTTCAGTAGTGGATGCTGCTTGGACAAGCTGACCATGCTGCTGGAAATAGGTTCCAGAAGAGGTGGGAATAGGTTGACCAACTTGTAAAAACTGACCATTTATCAACTGACCACTTGCTGCCTGCACAAACTGATTCATATTTGATGGATATTGCACTTGAAACATGTCTAAAATAAAGTCAATATAGTAGTTAGAGATCATTATTTCTTTAAATTATCTCCCTTTGTTTGAAAGCGAGAACTTTGTTTTCCAGAACTTCCTGTTAGCTCCTCTAAATGGAATGAAATTTGAGGAAAGGGATATAATATAAACTAATTAAATGCATGACAAAATAATTCTGTTTCTTTCCATCTTGGACTCCTTTCCTAAAAGAATATTCTCATGCATGTTTAAGTTGTGTTCCAATGATGTTGTATTAAAATTGTTACATCATAAAATCCCATGTTATGAGATAGCTATTTTGTATATTTTGCACTTCTCATGGACAAAAAAGGTTTTGACTTAAAATATGGCAGAATTCTGTTCCACTTACTTTGTCCTTGAACTTGCTGAGTCCCATCAGGGTTAAGAGGTTGTTGCCAGATTATTTGACCAGTTGGAGTTTGTATAAAAGAATTCATTATTTGATTTTGACCATTTGGTTGCTGAAAAATGATCTAAAAAAGCAAGTTGTTAATTAAAAAGTAGTAAATAGGATAAAGGCTATGTTAAATTCTTAACTGTCAAACGTTTCAATTAGAACAATTAAAGAAAATACATCTTTTTGTAATTTTGGCAATGAATATTCATAGATTCATGATAATAATTACATGTGTATTCTTTCTACATATGGTCTTACACAAAATGGCTTGGCAGTGCTTATTTGTATGAATGAAGCCAATGATAGAATTGAAACATGGTTTCTTACATGTTGTGGAATGGCTTGACCTTGAAAACCCTGATTAGCTAGAACAGGAATCTAAAAAGAACCAAAGATACAAATATGAAAGGAGCATATAAAAATGAACTAATATGATTGTATCAGTTTGGTTTATGCCATCACTGCACCTTTCAGGGTTAAATTTTAGCAGCACAATAACATAGTTTGCAACTCAAATTGACCCATTTTTATAATCGAATCTTCCCCATGATTTACCAAAATGGTGTGGATCTTCAAGCCAAATCAAAGTGAATATTTTTCATGAAAATTGTTTACACATATTTATCCAATCAGAGTCCCAAGAAATGAAAATTTACAGTCATTTAGTTAATAAAGTTGACAAAATCTTGGTTGTTAAAAATCTTAATTACAGATGTCCATTATTAAAATATCAAAATTTAGAGAGGAATGGGCTTAACTTGCACTTCTAGAAACACTGTTTTTACTTCAAATAAAAACAAAAAAGAGAAACAACACAATTAACAGTCACAGCTTTGTTTGACTTACATTTTGTCCTTGAATAAGCTGTTGTCCATTTTGTCCTTGAATAAGCTGTTGTCCATTTTGTCCTGGAAATAGCTGTTGTCCATTTTGTCCTTGAATCAGCTGTTGTCCATTAGCACTTTGAAGTATTTGTTGCCCATTAGGACCTTGAATGATATGCTGGCCATTTGCATTTTGTAAAATTTGTTGGCCATTTAAATGAATTTGTTGTCCATTTTGTCCTTGAAGTTGGAAAATTTGTCCATTTGGTCCCTGTAACTGAATATTTTGCCCATTATGTCCATGAAGTTGAATAGTTTGTCCATTTTGAAGTTGTAATGCTTGACCATTTTGACCTTGTAATTGAATTGTTTGTCCATTCGGTCCTTGCAGCTGCACTGTTTGTCCATTCTGGCCTTGCAACTGAATTTGTTGTCCATTTTGTCCTTGGATTTGAATTTGTTGTCCATTTTGTCCTTGGATTTGAATTTGTTGTCCATTTTGAGGTTGAACAGGAATGGGTTGGTTTTGGAGTTGCATTATCTGATTGCCTGATAATACTTGGTTTTGTCCAAGCTGAAAAACCTGTAAGCAAATAATTTTATATTATGAGTTAGGTTATTAGCATCAAGTTCAAATTTAATCAATATATACTTGTATAAATTGTCTACGAGAAGGGCTGCCCATATTTAAATATTTCATTGAGATACAACTTGTAATCAGTGTAATAAATGACCATATTTGATGCTATTGTAATTTTGTCAATTCAATTTGAATATTGAAATAATAAATTCTGGCTTGATATTTGGAAATGTTCGGACAAAAGAGGTTCAATTGTTACCTGTTGATTGCCAGGCTGTAGTGGAACTTGAACATGTTGCAGTTGAGACTGTAAGATATTCAGATAACTCTGAGGATCAAATATTTGTTGATTTTGAAGATTTTGTAATTCAACTCCAGATAAACTTGCTAAATCAACTGGTGTCAGAGTTTGTGAGGATTGTAAATTTTGTAATGTCTGTAAATCAACTGTTGGTATATTTTGCACTTGTACTTCCACATTTTGAGCACCATTTTGTGGTTCCTGTCCTTCCATACTAATCCTCAACTCTTTATCATTTTACCTCACAAGGTGGCATTTTGGAAATTCACTTGATTTCAGCACCTTTTATATTAAAAGAAAATTTTTAATTTTTTAAACTTGCGGGAGAAATCAACATTTTATACCTATAAAATATAAGAAAAAGGGGAAGCTGTTATGGAGTTCTTTATAACAAAAGGATTTGGCTTTATAACTGCCATTAAATAAAACAATGTCTCCCAATGACTTATTCAAATGAGCATGAAATCTTGACTTTTTTACACCATTGGGGATGATGACAATATGAACTCCCATTCCTGAATAATCTGTAGGGGAACTGAAGGCCAGATTTTAACAAATATCGAGCTAATGAGAGCGTTACAGACAGATAAACGACAATCTAAGTCTTCCAGTAATATTATGGAGTTTTATGCCAATTCTTACAAAAATTATTGGCAAATTGAGATTCTAAAAATATTATGCTTAGTTATTGGCAAATTGAGATTCTAAGAATATTATGCTTAACTATTGGCAAATATTGTGATTTCAAATTGAATTTTAATATGTGTTCGTGACAGAAGAGTTAGTATCACCAACAAACAAAAAGGATGATCTTTTAGGTGACAGAATAGTTTTGTTTCAGAATCACATATGATATTTTATCATACAATAAACATAGCCTACAATTTATTACTGTAAGCATAGAACTATAACATATGCTGTGAGGTACAATCAAATTTACACAAGGAAACATATCACCGAAATCAATTGGTTGATATACGTCGACAAAATGGTAGTTGATATTTACATAAAAGATCACAGAAGATTCACTTTGTGTAACAATGTAACTTTTCAGATACATATAACTGACGCGTTTGAAACATAAATGGATACATTGTATATTTTTCATTACACATTTTGTTGAAAAAAAAAGTTAGATATAACAGCATTTTTGTCTATGTTCTGTGAAGCCAGAAGTCAATGCGGCATTGGTAACTCTGGCAGACAAAGAAACATAAATGACCTATATTCTTTTACTGTTATTTTTTGATAATTTTTAAACTAATCTTTTATTTATTTCTTGTCAAATAATATGAAACGGGAGGGGCAACATTTATCTAACCAATGTGTTCACGTATACAAAATGTTTCATGAAGTACAATGAATAAGAAGATAATTTGCTGACTTACATTTGGGATGGTACAAGCTTCTGTATTGGTATTGGTTGTGGAGTTATAACACTGACCGACGACGAATCATGAGTTGGTCGTGTATCAAGCGCTGAGACGCCATTGGCTGATTGAAACAAGGGAGTAAGCGTCTCGCCTTGAACAATGAATCCACCAAATATCCTCGCCTATGCGTACTCGAGCGAGACGAACCATTTGTTTATACACACAAGGTGATTCACGGGAGCGTGTTTACAATATATCAATAAGATAAGGTGTTACATTTGACGGACGAGGTAAAAATGAACATCACTAAACGAGGGAGTATGTTGTAATGTTGGATCAGCGTTATAACGGGGTCTCGTATTCCACACTTCATAACTAACAGTCCTTGCTCACGTGTGGTTATTATTGACAGAGCTAGATGTTCACAGGTTATGAAGAGATAATTTAATGAGCCTTCACAGTTCTACGCAAATTTTAGCATGGGTAAGAATCCCCTGTCGCTGGCATGGTTTATATATTATGTTAATTGATAGCGATCGATATAATATAACCAGATAAGAAATATAGGAATCGATAATGTAGGTTATGTTGACAATTTAAAACTTAGAAATAGTCAACATAATTTAATTTTTATGTCATGTCAGTACAATGTATAATTTGTAATTAAGAATCTATTGGTTGGCTTGCACGGTACTATAAGACAAATAAAACTACCGGGTGGTTTTTAAGTTAATATATCTATATTCTAGGGTGCCAATAGTTATGGTCAGCTTGGCATTGGAAGTAAAGAAGATCAAATTGTGCCGAAACAAGTGATAGTACCGACTGGTACTAATGTTAAACATATTACTGGTGGTGGAGGGCATACCTTAGCTTTAACTGGTACAAAATATTTTAATTTGTTTGTAAATCTAAAGTAATCAACTTGGAAAGTTATATTAATTTTCCAAACAGGGTGTATGATAAATAATTTGAATTGTTCCAAGTTAGAACAAATAAGAATTGAATAACTAAACACTTTGATAATGTTTATCCTGGTGTCTACTGCAAGATTTTTGACATATTATTTTATTGAGTCTATAAATGGCATTTAGCAATTGTAAGAAAGCTAAGATATACAGACACAACTTTTATGAACAACATAATTTGCCTGAAGATGATGAAACTCTAGATAAACTGTTAACAGTTATTTTTGTTCAAATAGCATTTTCTCTATTAAAATTTTATTTATATAGATAGTGGCAAGGTATTGGTATGTGGCAGTAACTGTAAAGGAGAACTTGGCTTAGATCATACAAGTAACACTATTACTACATTAACCCTTAATCAAAGTTTAAACAATGAGAAAATCATCAAAATAGTTGCTGGCTGGGAGTTTACATTAGCTATAAATGGTGTGTAAGGTATTTCATTAAAGCAAGACATACACCAGCCCAATAAATCTGGACCTATCTGTTCCTCAACATGGTATACAGAGGGTATATCAGCACATTTAAGGCCTGGCATATTTTTTTAAATCTTTTCAATAAAAAGCTGAACCACCAAGAAATTGGTGTATATCCTACAATACCCCTGTGGCCCTCTAATACCAAATAATACTTGAGGGGTAGACTTAATTTACAGAGTTTCAGAAATTTTCCCTTTTAAATAAAACCTTAGATAATTGAATGCATAATGAAATTCTTTTTGGTTTTCAGACAAAGGTCAGTTACTGAGTTGGGGCTCAAATAATTTTGGTCAACTGGGAAGACTTACCAAACAGAATTATGACAGCAGTCCGGTTAGTACTTCATATTTATTGTGTTTTAATTTTGTAAAATTTCACAAAATGTTTTTAAACTAGTAAAGGAATATCCTTGAATTGAAGGAATATCCTTGCAAGTCTGAGCTTGCAACATGTAGCCAATATTGCACACAGCTATAGGCTCACTAAAGTTGACTAAAAGAGATGTCTGTTTGTTGTTTCCCATGTCTGTTTAAGTTGGTACCCATTTTTCTTTAAGATGTAACCGATGCCTGTAAAAGAGTTGCTACCCATATCTTCTTTACATTGTTACCCTTATCTCTTAAGGTTGTTACATATGCCTCTAAAAATTGTTTCCCACATTTGTTAAAGTTGTTACTCATATCTGTTAAATTTTTTCCCATATCTTTAAAGTTGTTACCCATGTCTCTTTAAAGGGATAATAGGCGTTAGAACGAACATAAAATTTTAAGTTCACTCAAATTTGGACAATAACAGTATATACCCATCAGTGGACTTACCTATACATCAAAATTCCTCTAAAATCCCCAAAATAAAGTAGTTAATCATAAAACGCTTGAGCCATCCATCAAGCGATTTTTAAATCGTGTAAATATAAAGGGAAGTAACTCTAACTTGTGGGTTTTCACGCGTCCTTGACCCCTACTGTTGAATTCCACAATGATATTTAAGCGTTGATTTACCAGACGCTTTTATTCTCAAACTGAATGGAATCGTCGCTGGCTCACTTTTTTTAAAAATTCCGTATATATTTTATTGTGGCTTTTTAAAATTTGGTAAAGTGTGGGATGCATACTTATTTAACTAATAGTCGATATGAAACACAAATATAAGCCGTAGGACGAGTGTATTCTAACGCCTATTATCCCTTTAAGTTGTTGTTACACATTTCTGTTATAATTTGTCCATATAAACGCAACTTTATAGGGTGAAGTATGTATTGGAGATCAAGATGTTAAAGATATATGCACTGGGTTACGACACAGCTTGGCTCTATCAGGTACTCAAGACTATTTCTGAAGATTGAAAGGGATGTTTTTGCCATTGTACTGGGGAAACATCAGGTTGCTTTAAGTACCATTAGGATTTCCTGTCAATAATCTGATGTCCCTTTTATTTCATTGCAAGAAATGTATGAGCCATATATAATAATAGGGACATCTTATAATATATAAATTGATATTTTAACAGCATAAAAGAAGTTTTAAAAGACTTTTTGTTCTTTTGTAGCTAATTTTATATACAAGAATCATTACTTTTAAAAGACTCTAATTTTTTTTCAGGGGCTGGTGATGTTTATGCATGGGGTCATGGAAAAAAGGGCCAATTAGGCTTCAAATTATCTGACTGTAAAGTAATTCTGCAGCCCACTAAAGGTAGACAAGCTGGTTCTTAATGGGATTTTATTAAAGGTTCAAGAGCCCAGAAACATTTGTTTCACATCTCAAGTACGTAATGTTTGACTCCTGGAATGGGTAGACCTGTTCTCCAGGACCCCAGAAAGGCCTGTAAGTTTCACAATTGTGAACTACCCCGAGGGTATCTATAAAAATAGAACTTTTCTTTGGGCAAATGTATATACACTTTGGCCCGTTCTTAAGTACCTTGGTCTACAACTTGTGAATATAGGAAATGCACATTCATGCAGAGTGTCCAAGACAATATTTCTGCATTAGTGTCATGAACGTACTTCAGATGTGACTTAATTTCGGAATATTCAAATTAGGCCCCTTCTTAGCACTTTGGCCCTTTCGCAAGTACCATGGTCCTCAACCGGTGAACTTCAGAATTATAGATACCTGGTCAGTAGGTTATTAGCTATGTTTGAGCAAACTTTCATGGGTGTACTCAAAATTTGAATGAAATATGAAATTAAGAGGCCACTATTGGGCCTTCTTAAGTCCCTTAATCCACGAATGGATTATCAATCCTTTATCAGACTATCACACTGAACATTTTGGCAAAGTTTAAGTTGATGTATTCGAGGTGTCAATGAAGTGTGTGGGGGAACCCCCTAGGGTAGTTGTGAAACCCAAAGTCTACCCATTCCAGGATTCAAACCTTGCATACTAATGTTGCCTGGGCTCCTGGACTAAATTATTATAGTTTATGTAGTAGGGCCTACATGAATATCATTTTTTTTTCTTGGTCTTATCCTTCTTCAGTCTTCAGTACTACTTTATTTGTATTTTACTAAAGTTTAGGCAGCTAAGGTAGACAAATCAACAGAAACAATATTATTCTTCCTTCTCTTAGATTTTAAAAAAATTGAAGGAAAACTGTTGATTTAAAGAAAACAAATTGTTTCCTAATATCTTGTCTTATGACAAGAGTTTGTTCAAATATGAAGAAAGGATATCGTTAATGACCTAATATGATAATTATTTCAGTTGTTCTGCCTGGAAAAATTTCCCAAATTTTCTGTGGATCTTTTTATTCTGGAGCATTGTCAGGTAAATCAAAATAGTTAACTTTAAAGTGATTGTGAAAAGGTTTTCTAAATTTCTTTATGTGTATCTGGGACACTGATCAATGACTTCACAATCCATTTGACTTCATTCGTAGAACTTGTTCCCACTGATGATAATATTTAATTTGAATGAATTATTTAAGAGAATTGTCCACTCAGTTCATTTCTTCTGATGTACATTCTGTTTATTCAATTATATGAAGTTAATTTTTTTATGAATAAAAATGACTTTATTCTATACATCATGTATTTTGTTCTATATATTGTCCACATTTTATAGAAACAATGTAGGATTTTTAATCACTTAACAGTCACTTTGATCTACATCAATGACTACACTCCACTACAAGCCATATTTATTGTAAGGCCTATCTAGTTTCAGGCAATGTTTATATATGGGGGTGTAACAAATATGGCAGGAGTTCTCAAGACAACAGCGACAGTAATCCTAATATAGTAACTATACCTACAAATATCGGTTCCATCAAACAGATAGAGAGTGGTTGGACTCATATATTACTTTTAACAGGTTAGTCAGCTGTAACTGACTTGATAAATAAAACATATGGACTAACTATGACATGATGTTACAAAATACAAGTTATTTAGGCAGCTTCCAGACCCTTAACAGAGATTGTTTGCTCCCCATACAAAAGTCACTGAATTCGGCCCAAGTAAAGAATCATAAGATTACCGGTAGTTGCTGTCAGCTTTCAGTTTCAATATTGACTACAAGTTCAGCCGTCTAAAAGTGCAGATTAATATAAAACATGATTGAAATGGTAATGACTTTATCTAGACTCTTTTCGCTTCAAGTCCACTGTCTACAAAGCTTGAGATATAGAAGTAATTTTCTGTTTTGGAAAATGCTTATTTTAAAAAGTAATTTTTATTTTTAATAATTACTTGACATAAACTATTTATAGTTTACTATACAAAATGACTAATATCCTATTTGCTATAATTGAAGATGATGGCAAAGTTTACAGCTGGGGACGCGGTGATTATGGTCAACTAGGACGACAATGTTGTAATCAATATGATTGTAACTTAGGTTTGGTTGATTATCTCCCTTTAATACAAGAAATATCTTGTGGATCAGAACACAATTTAGCCTTAGATAGTAAGTAATGTTATATATTGTCAATTAACACTATGTGTTCAGTATGTTTAATGATGTCATATGTAAAACAACTGCTGAATATAATATATTAAAGTAATAAATGTGTGCTATGAAAGTCATGATATATTTGACACTAGATAGAAAGTTTGTTTATTCTATTTATTAGAAGATGGTAATATATATAGCTGGGGATGGAATGAACCATGGAATCTGTGGTACTGGTGATGAGGAAAATGTTTTAATACCAAGAATGTTACAGACACCATCTTCTGTTAAAATCAGCCATACTGGATGTGGTGCAGGACACTCATTAGCAATTGTTAAATGACTAGAGGTCTGAAAAGTTAATTGGTGACCTTTTTTTACCCTAATGTCCTAGATGGAACTTCAAGCACAAGATACAGGGAAAATCTGCATGCTCCTCAGATATTGGAATTTTCATCTACATCAAAAGATTGAAATATCAATCAACCATTCAAATGTACACATATTTCAGATATTGGAATCAGCTGAGAAAAAGTTCTTAACTCCAGATAAAATAAAAATATAATAGTTCACCCCTTGGAGACCTTTGTGACAGTCAGTTTATTTGTGTGTATCTTAAATAATAATTTTTACGTTAATAATAAGGCCGTGCAAAGTAAATTGTCTGTTTTACAGGCTTTTTTTTTAAAAAATGGGGCGAGAGGGCGAATTTATTATTTATTATTTATAAGCGCTTTTTTAAATTTGTCACCAGAAAAAATCGGAGCGAGCGAAGCTATTTATTATTTATTTCTACAATTTAAAAAATAGATTTAAATCCCCATTCAGATGCAACTATCAGATGTTTTTAGAGTTTGAATGATATTAGTTGATAGAAATAACAGAACCTTTTTACCTTTCAACTTCACATAAACATAATCATTCCAACATATTTACTACCTCTGACAATGATGCACTTAGGGTGCATCAGGGCTGATAATATTATGTCAAGACAATGTTATTCTACTACAGTAGTCAGTACTAATCCATTTCTATCCATCTGTAAACTATATTTTAAAATGCCATTGTATTGTGTGGTAATAATTATTATTATTGGAAAATTTGGAACAAATTGTCATACATCACATGGCAAGAACAAAACAATCTGATTAGATCGAATTCTATTTTAATAATTATGTTACAAATGCCGATTTTTCGATAACTCGTGCAGAAAAGTAGGACATAAAACTCCATTCATTTCATTTCATTTCGATAACTCGTACTAACGGAGTACTTCCGGTTTTAACTTGAGAAAAGCGGTATGTGTTCAGTGATACCAATATGAGAAAATCGATCGTATTCGAACGTATAAAATTCGTATTTTCTTGTATTCGTTTCCATTTTTCCATAAATATTAACTTTTTCAAATCAATGGCAGAAAAAAACCCGGTGCATTCTTTTACTTGTAATTGTAACGGGTCTCGATTTGTTCCACCATTATTATCCAGAAAACGAAATCATCAAGATTAAGATTAATTTAATGTTTGGATTGTCCTCACGAAAGTGTGAATAATTTTCATAATTGTGCTTCCTTCAGCAAATAATTGTATTTTCGAACGTTAAATTGTATCAGAATCAATTTCAGTTTAAAGTTGTAGAAGGAAATCTTTTTATCGGTGATGAAAAACGCATTCTAAGCCACTTCCGGTTTTTCGTTAAACGTCAAGGGAGATAATTATGGTAAAAAATATTTTCGGGAACGGGGAAATAACTCTATTTTACACACAATTTTGGAGACGCGCGCGCATTATTTATTAATTATTCCAAAATGTCAATAAATAGTTTTGGAGCGCGGGGTATTTTACCGGAGCGCGCGGGGCCTGTAAAACAGACAATTTACTTTGTATGGCCTAATATGTCAGAATATAAAAATGTTCTACTTTATCTCCACCAGGGTTGATCATATCTGACGCAGACTGAAACCAAAATGCATTGCATGGACGAGATGATATGCCCATGTTGGTGTGTGAAAATCTTCTGACCTTGATTATGTCACCTTTCCTCATTATCCCAACTGTAAATGGATACAGAAAAATTGTAGCAAGTGGTTGCCTAGCAAGTTACGCCCACTTTAAAGTATATTTCTGTTTTAACACAGCTTATTTGGGCCTAATCCCAAGATCTTGTCAATATAAATGACCACACCAAATTTCATTCAAATCAGATGAAAACTGTTCTGCCTGGAAAAATTTCCCAAATTTTCTGTGGATCATTTTATTCAGGAGCATTGTCAGGTAAAGAAAAGTTTACTTTTAAGTGATTGTGAAAAGGTTTTCTAAATTTCTTTATGTGTATCTGGGACACTGATCAATGACTTCACAATCCATTTGACTTCATTCGTAGAACTTGTTCCCACTGCTTGGAATATTTTTCCTGATAATATTTAATTTGAATGAATTATTTAAGAGAATTGTCCACTCAGTTCATTTCTTCTGATGTATATTCAATTATATGAAGTTCAATTTATTTAGGAATAAAAATTACTTTATTCTATACATCATGTATTTTGTTCTATATATTGTCCACATTTTATAGAAACAATGTAGGATTTTTAATCACTTAACAGTCACTTTGATCTACATCAATGACTACACTCCACTACAAGCCATATTTATTGTAAAGCCTAGTTTCAGGCAGTGTTTATATATGGGGGTGTAACAAATATGGTAGGAGTTCTCAAGACAACAGCGACAGTAATCCTAATATAGTAACTATACTGTATAGTTGAGATATAGATGCTTACACAGCTTATTTGGGCCTAATCCCAAGATCTTGTCAATATAAATGACCACACCGAATTTCATTCAAATCAGATGAAAACTGTTGTCTCTATAGCGTTTACAAGCCAATTTCCAAGTGTTTAGACTAGGTAAGGAGCGATAGGCCTACCTAGAAAAATGTTGATTGAAAATATCAAACTTATCCAAGATCTCATTAATATAAATGATCACACCAAATTTCATTCAAAGCTGATTAAAACTGTAGTATCTATAATGTTCACAAGCCAATTGTGATGCGTTTTGACTTTTGGCTAGAGCCCCCCTCCACACATGGAAACCCAGAAGTCATTGGAAGCACTAAATTAACATATTTTATTCATAAAATGAGCACTAAATCAGATGTCATAATTAAAACATGAAAATCATACACTTACATTCAACAATAAAAGAAAAAAAACAAAATATGATTATCCATCACAAAGGATCACTTTTTTATATATCATAAAAAAAAATCAAGATTCATAAGTTCATTCTTACAAAAAGTATAACCATTAAATGAGCACTGAAAGCAATATCTTTGCATCAGACTATAGTTAAAAATAGCACTTCAAAGATGTTAAGAAATGTGAACCTGGGACTGAGGTTGGTGGGTTGAAGAAGTTCAATTCCAATGGTTGCTGATATTGCAAAACGAACCTGGAACTCAACAGGCTAAAATCTGTCATCAGATCATTGCTAGACAAGGTACATGTAGCATTCGCCCACACATCAGCATTGTTCATATTTTCATTAAGTGTTCATAAGTCAATTTTGACTAAGTCAAGTGCAATAACTGATAAAACTTTCATTGAAAAATTGTCAATATCGAAATCTCAAGAATAGAAATAATCACACCAAATGTCATTCAAATCATATGTAAACTATCAATTGTAGACAGACAACCAGTAGTGACAATATAACATATTCATGTGGGCATATTAAAAGGGCTATGTTTAGTCAATCCTATATTTCTCCTTATGTTGGTCAATATACATATAATTACATGTATAACAACATTATCCATTTAACCAGCACCTGAAACAGATGTTCATAAACGGGATTAAACAACGAAGTGAATAATCTGATTGACATTCTTCAGATTTATAATACAATTATCTGGAGCTACAAAAACAAAACAAAAAGTTTACCTAGTGCAGGAAATTCTTCAGGGAAAAGAGCAATTTGACGACATGTTGGACATGTTCTTTCATGTTTATATACCCATTCATTAATACACTGAAATAATTAACATCGGCTCTTATTAACAAAGTACAATATTGATGATTGCAAATATTATGTTACCTCTTCAATCCTAAAGTGAACCTGTAAAACAGTGAGGCACATCCTATCCTAATTTACAAACAGAATATTTGCCTGAAGTTTCAATTAAATTGAACTGCAATATTTTTTGATTTAGTTCAATAACAGGTTGTTCACCGTCTACATACCATAGTATGGAATTCATGACCACAGTCCAAAGCTTTGGTTCTTTCTGCTAATAATTCATCACAGCATATTACACATACATCACCTTCCTCATAGGATTTAGGTAGAGATAACTAAAGATATCACAAAATAAATAGATAAAAATAAATATTCATAAAATTATTAATAAATTAACAAGACCAATTCCTGTCTTATAATGTGAATTAGGGTTTCTATTTAAACAATATCCGTGTCCTGTTAGACATCTGTAGTAGATAACTGAGATTATGATTTGAAAGGGATACTCATACCTTCTATTTGTAATGTTTTGATGGGAATTCAATGTGGTAAGAAAAGAAACTAAGAGTGTACCACAAAGCAAAAGATCAGGTTTTGATTCACTTCAGCCTCCTCTGGCTACTTGAAAAATATGTTTTAAGTAGGTATAACAAGCCTACATGACAAGACCTCTAGATGGTCTTTATTAATGGTAGAATGTAGAATAAAAAAACTTGACTATATACCCACCTGGGTAACTGATTGTTCCATAATATGTTTAAATCTTGGGGAAAAATCTTTGGATAAATGTGTTTCTACTTGAACTTTACAAGGAGCCACCTATCAAAAGAGCACATAATACACCTATAATTTAAATTTGAAATGACTAATCAATTGGGGAATAGAATTGTCATTGCTGAGGAAACCAACCTTGTAGGAAATCATTTATTTTATTTCCTACATGAGCCATTATTCTGAGTCAGGATATGAGAGAGTGCTACAGAACAAGAAAGGCTCCTAAAATCTTCAAGGAAAGTATCAACACTTACGATTTGGTGCTTATTAGCTTTACTTGACATAATGGTTGTTCCCATGTCTATGATATTTTTTAATGGGATTCCTTTCAATGTTCCTTTCTTTTTACGTATTTCACCAATAATATAAATAGCATCATCTCTGGAAGAAAATTGTTGCAATGGAAATATTCTCATTTATAATGAAAAATAAAATGCAATTTTTCAGAAAATCTTCATGTCTCAACCTCAGAATTTGTTATCAAGACACCTTTGCTTAAACTAAGAACGTGGATATTGCCATTTTAAACTATTAGCATAGATTAGCATTCTACATTAAGTTTGAACGCATTACTCTTCAATGTACCCAACTGCTCATTTCGAGGTTCTTATTGAGAAATTTATTTAAATAAAGACAAAACTCAAAGTGAAGTCAAACCTATTTGTATTAGGTATTCTAGCTATCATTAATTCAATCAATCTTGTAAAGGCAGCATCTTCTTTAACTGTTTTCTTTTTCTTTCCAATAGGTTTAGGGGGTTGGATTACCACTTCTGGCTTTGCCTTCTTGATCTTTTTCTAAAAATAAAATTGGCATATCTATTAAAAGATAGCTTGCCAAGCAAGGTAACATACGCACACTCAGCATTGAATTTTAATAATAAATTGAGCAATAACTCAAAAAACATTCACTGAATATTGAAATCCAGGGCAATAACTCGAAAACCAAAAAGTTGTCAAATTCATCAATTCTGATGCTAACACCAAGTTTCATCAAAAGCCTTCGAAAATTGAAACTTCTTATTGCAACCACAATATAATTTTGACGCAATTTTACTAAGTCAAGGGCAATTACTCAAAACCGTTTATTGAAAAATTCTCAAATTCAAAATTGACTCGGGTCTAATCAATTATACTTACTGGAACAGTCTGCCATTCATCTACCTTTTCTTCATCAATTTCTTCTATACCTAGTAATAGACATAAAAGGATCAAGTTTGCAAAAGAATATTCTGGAAAGTTTTGATCCCATTCTAGGTGTCAATCGTACAGAATATGTTACAATCCATGTCATGCTTTTCTATTTATAGTATAGGCCCTTATGGAGAAATACAAGTCCTATAGCTTTTTTTCTCAGTACTAAGGAATGCTTTGTATATCATTATCCAAATGATTCCTTTGCTGTCCAGTTGATGTTATTAACTCCAAACAAGCATAACCCAATAATCAAGCTCCACTAGAATATAGTAATAAATCTTACTTGCAGTCATGGATAGAACTTGAGGTTTGGCTTTAGAATTCTTTTTTTTATTAGAACTCTCTGTACTTCTCAACAGACGACCAAGAAATTGTGTGTTTATCTTTGAATCAGATTTTAATCCAGCTTTCTTCACTGTCTTTGAAACACTACATGGATTTGGCTGAACTGCTTTATTATTAAATATACACAGATCAGAGGCATTTGTACCAAAGTTCAACGACTTTTGGGCATCAGTTTTGAATTTGAAGGTAGTTGGATAAGGATCAGCCTCTAAATCCCAATCATCTTGACTTGAATTGGTTTGGAACATTGGCAATGGTTTAGCTTTACATGGTTCAGATACATCTGATGTTGTTTTATTTCTTTTCCTGCTCTTCATATCAGTATCAATTGGTTTCTTCTCGCTTCTAGTATGGAGTACTTCTGGCTGTTGAACAATGGTCTTGATTGGTTCTCGCTTGTCAGTATATGCTATATTATCTTTAGAATTTGATTTTTTGTCGACATTATCGGAGTTAAAAGACAAGGAGAGAAGATTACCATGTGCGTTACTATGACCATTTTGGAATCCATTTGCCCCTGATAATAAAGATGCTGTTGTAACAGTAGGAACCTTTTTTTTATATTGAAATCCTAGAGCAGAAGAAGTCTTTTGAATGCTTTTGAAATCTGAATCAGACATGTAGCCTGTATTGTCATGTTGAAGGTTTCTAAGTGAGGAATCTATCACTTTGGTCTCAATATTACAATCAGACATGTATCCTGAACGATCTACAAATGAGGAAGATCTTTGTGAAACATCAAGGGTATTCATTCCTAATGTGTTTTTCTCATTAGAACTCTGTTGATAGCCAAAGGTTTCTGAAATCTCAGGTTTAGTACACGAAACATTATGAAGAGTTTCACTACTAGTGTCCATTGACTGAGAATCTTCCTCTTCAATGGTACCATTAGTATTCAATTTTTTTTTTCTTTTTGTCGATATTACTTTATCTCTTTGAACCAGGTAGGATTTAATAGATAATGGGGGTGCCTGTTCCTTCAAGGGTTGTCTATCTGGTAAAATGGGATCTTTCATACAATCACTTCCATTGGCTGTCCACTCAGTGTTTCTCTCATAGATTATCTTTGAGCTGGTTTGAATATTGTTGGCAGAGGAACAATTCATATGCATTGAGGTCGGATATGGAGTCACCGGATTACTAAATTGAGGGCTGGTAGTTGAAAGTACAGTTGTAGGCACCAATGGATTCTGCTGTCTTATTGGATACAAACCGGTAACATTTTGTGCATTACCCAAAATAGGACGGTTACTGTAAGGATTTTGGAAGGCATTGGCATTCACAATATATTGTTGTTTCAATGTTGAATTTGAAACAGGGATTTGTTGCTCATATGGACCAATGGGCTTTAAAAGTATTTGCTGTGAATGTGGTAACATATGTTCCTGATATATGAAATTTGCAGAAGGATAAGCTTGTCTCACTGGAAAAGATTTATTAGCTTGATTAATGTTAGAAGGTTGCAAAAAATGAAGTGGAGAATTAGATCTTGAAGAATCTGGAGTGTAGACTTGGGCAAAATCAGAACTTGTGATTTCAGATTGATTCGATGAGCAGTTACTTTGTTGGATTGTTTGAACATTAGCCCTTTGCAATGAAGTGTCAAGATCCATGGCTTGAGATTTAATTTGTGGATTTGTTTCTTGATCCAAATAAGACTGAAGTAGAAGAGTTTGATTATCAGCAAGTTTTTGCAGGTAATCTGGATTTGAAAGCAGATTTGGGTAGTCATTGACAAGTTGTGTGGTCACTGCTTTTAACAAGTCTTTATTCATTACTGGGTGTATGTCCTGTTTTGGAGTGTTGTCTTGTGTTTTGTTATTTGAGTTTATTTCCACTGTAAAACTAGGAGAATCTGAGTTATTGACAGACATATTTGGAGTTATCACATTTAACAATGTGCTCTTATTTTCTGGACTATCAGATATTGATTTTCCAAGACAATTGTCACTTTCTTCAAGACAGCTTGTGTTAGTATCTGTAAACACGCTAGATCTAGTTTCTTCAACTGTGTTTTCTGGTTCAGCATCCGAAGCAGGCAATGGAATATCTTCAACTTTTACTGATAGCTGAGGCTGGTTAGTGCTTCTATTGTTTTCAAAAACATGTGTGTCTATCTCAACTTTTTCCGGAACTTGAACCTTCATATTTTCAAATTTAACCTCTTCTGTATCATCAGAAGTCAGTGGAATAGTGGCCTCTTCTTTCATCATTTCTGTCATTTCTACTTTAACATCCAAATTAGCAAACAGACTGAAATTTAGCTTGCTCACATTGTGATGTTCTAAAAGAGAATCCTCATTATATATCAGATTTGCCCTTAACAGATTGGTTTCAGCATTTTCTGAAGTTAATGTGTCACATATTGGTGTCTTAGAGCATGATTGATCTTCACTAAGCACTGGGTTATCAACTGGGTTTTTCAACGAATTTGTCACATTTTCATTGTTAGACTCCATAAGGTTAACATCACTTATTTGATCAGTTCTGATATTTGACTCAACAGAGGCCATTACAGATGTTTGATCAACTGCCTGTTGTGCCTCTCCCAATTCTTTGGATGTAACAGTACACTTTTCAATATTCACATTAACTGAACTGTTCTCAGGTGCATACAAATCACTCTCAATAGATTCCTTCACATATTCATTTTGCTCATTGTTGTTCAGTTCATTTACACAAAGACGATCTCTTGCAGGTTGAAACTGGACCTTATTTGATGCATCATCTTCAGATGATCCTGCACTCACCACAATATCTTTTAGATTTGTCATTGAGTACTCTTTGGATTGATTAATTTCTGTAGATGAGGAAAAGTTGGCGGTCTCGTCTAATGATGGTTGATCAGCTGAGAATACATTATCTGTATCTAACTGAGATACTAAATTATCCTTCTGGTTTGTCTGTTGCTCTTCAGGAATGGATGGTTCCTGATTACTAGCTTGCTGATCCCTTACCAATTGACTCAATCTGGGCAACATTACCTATAATCATCCAAAACAGTACATATTAAAGTCTTAAAAGTTTTGACATTAGGCCACACAAAAATAATACTGTGGTTCCGGTAACGCATCTTAATTATTTAGGTGAGGTAGGAGGGTAGGGATGATTATTTTATTTTGGCAAGTTATTTTGAGGTCTTTAGCAGGGTAGGGGACACTCGACGTTTATTTTATTTTTGTCGATATTAAAACTCAACAACAGCTGCTCAGTTTTGAATTTATAGCTAGAGGAAAATGAGATTGGTACCGGTATTATCTAAGGCGAAAAAATAGCCGAAGCCTTTATCCGACAAAGTTTAATTTTATTAGGGTGTTCGAGACAAGTCACGTCATCCGTTGAAATGTCGAGGTTTTATATAAAAAAAAATAGACCTGTTTCAAAGCTTTAAATATAGAGTCAAAATTACATATTTTTGAATGAATTTGATTGTGAACGTATAAAATATTAATGCATTGAAATAACTGTAAAAAGACAATATCAGTAATTATTAATTTAAACGCGTCACAGACGTTTTAAGAAGGATAGGAGAAGGAATATTTTACCGCAAATTATAGGGCCTACTGTTTTAACTATGTCATAGTCGGGAGTCCCCTTCTCATTGGCTATTTCCACAGAGTATTAAAAATACCGGCCAATGAAATTAATGTATTGGGATTCCTCAATCTCTGACCTTGCTATTGGTACCAACGGAATATTATATTATCAATAGAAGGGGTAAAGCGTGATTTTGAGAGAAAAAAAAAGTCATATCTTCCACTGAAATATCAACTTAAAATAACTTGAATCACGTAAATTTGAAATCTATAGCCATTTCTCCGTTAGAAAAAGTATTTATAAGAGAATTATCTGGACATATGCAGCCTGCGGAATTCACTTGAAGTAGAACTAACACCCCATCAACAATAACGTAATGGACTCTTCTGACGTTGTCTTGTCGTTTTATTAATAGCTTTTAAAACATTCGAAAGGAAACTAATAAAATATGAACGAAAGTACTTAGGTCAATATTTTAAATAGGCCTTCAAATCAGGAGGGGGAAAAGACGCTAAGGGGCAGATTTGTGGTACTACTACTGGGGTGATTAAATATGACTACAAAATAATTTGTTAAAATAGTGTTATTCAGACTGCATCTTCGAGAGTTGGGGTTGGCCTAGGATCATGCTTATTTTTTTTTACAAGTTCCAAAAAATCTTTAGGGTCGGCAACATTATAAGGGGGTCGGTCGGGTTACCGGAACCACAGTGTTTTTTTGTGTGGCCTTAGTTAAGTTTCTAATTGCTTTAGGCTGTAATGATTTTGCTTCATGTTGTCATGTGAAGTTGCTGAAATATTAAATTAAACTGCTACCAGTCTATAGTTTTGTTAGTTTTGCAGCAGTTAAAAGCAGACTTACTGTTTTAGGTATAAAGGCCTGATTGCCATTAGCTGTTGGTATATAAATTATAGGTTCTGGAAGTTGTTTTAAACCTATTCCTGTATCTAATCTTGCTATACCAGATTCCAGTTGTGTCTATTGAAATTCAAACATGGCAACAACTTAAAGCTATAAATCCTTCATTCAATAAAGGTCAAGAACACACATATATATATAAATCATGTGTTCTTGACCTTTATTGAATGAAGGATTTATAGCTTTAAGTATATATATATGATAAATACTGATAATAGAAGAATATTAGGAAACTTGTAAAGACCAATTACTCCTGTAAATTTTGTTACAAAATAAAGCAACTTTTATCTACTCAATAAGATAATATACAAATAATGGATGTTATTTAACAGGCGTCAAAAAAAAAAAAATATTTCAGAACCAATCATACTTAAGCTTATGCATCAAATCCTGTATGCCCAAACGAGTTGAAATAGAAGTTGATAGGGGTCACAGGTTCACAATAGACTGCCGTGATTTATACACTTGCCAAACTTTCCAAACGTGTAGAATTTTTTTTACCTTTATATTGATATAACATTGTTGTAACCAATTCACTCTAGCATCTAACATTTCATTTAACCCATTACATGTAACATGTCTAATAATATGAATATATGGAATCATTATATGACAATATGTTGTAAAAAACTACATCTAAGAAAAGAAATTAAGAATTTTTCTACTCTAACTTAAATATTCACAAATCAAAATTTTTGAAAAGGATTCGAACTAGAGCTGAGTACAGCACTTTGCTTGGCATTCGACATTTTGCTTATAGCTTAAAGGCCCTTAAAGGGATAATAGGCGTTAGAATACACTCGTCCTACGGCTTATATTTGTGTTTAATATTGACTATTACTTAAATAAGTATGCATCCCACACTTTACCAAATTTTAAAAAGCCACAATAAAAATATATTCAAAATTTTAAAAAAAAGTGAGCCAGCGACGATTCCATTCAGTTTGAGAAAAGAAACGTCTGGTAAATCAACGCTAAAACATCATTGTGCAATTTAACAGTAGGGGTCAAGGACGCGTGAAAACCCACATGTTAGAGTTACTTCCCTTTATATTTTACAATTTGAAAATCGCTTGATGGATGGCTTAAGCCTTTTATGATTAACTACTTTATTTTGGGGATTTATCGGATTTTAGAGGGATTGTGATGTATAGGTATGACACCAGGTAAGTCTACTGATGAATATATACTGTTATTGTCCAAATTTGAGTGAACTTAAATTTTTATGTTCGTTCTAACGCCTATTATCCCTTTAAGAAGAAAGAACAAAGCTAAGTAACTAATTAATATCGTCGGCTAAAATTTGTATTAAGTTACTCCAAAGAATTCTAAGCAAAGTTCTAATGATAAGAAAAAAAAATCATTTGGTTATATAACATGCGAATTCACAGATATAAATGGAGGTATCTTCGAAATTTATAGGTTACATTTTTGAAAATCAAAATCCAAGTACAATATGTTACTTACCTTGGTGTAAAAAATTCAGTCCACCTCGACTTGGTACTCTGTAGTTCATGTAGTTCTTTCTGAATCTCTATTAAACACATCTGACTTCTTAAATGATAAACCTCTTTCTAAAACAATTATAAAATTGACTTTAAAGGATTATCAATCTAAACAATATCCATATTGAACAAGTGGTTGCCTATAGCAAGATACGCCCGCTTTAAAGTATATTTCTGTTTAAACACAGGTTGAAACTCAAACATTATTAAGGTCTAATCCAAGATCTCATTAATATACATGATCACACCAAATTTAATTTAAATCAGACGTAAACTGTAGTCCTGTTCAGAAGCTAATTTTGATGCACATTGACTCAGTCAAGGGCATTAACTCAAAAACAGTTCACTGAAAAATCATTAATATAGAACTTGTTCAAGATTTCATCAATAAAAACCAAATTTTTTTCAAATCAGATGAAAACTGAACGCTCTATAGCGTTCACAAGTCATTTTTGATGCGCCAAGAACAATAACTAAAAAAAAAAAATCGTCAATATCGAACTTGTCCTTGATCTCATCAATAAAAATGATCACAGCAAGTTTCATTAAAATCTGATGAAAAGTGTAGTCTCTATCATATTCACAAGCCAATCTAAACGAATCAAGCCAATCAATCTTTTCGACTAAGTCAGGGGCAATAACTAAAAATCGTCAATATGCAGAACATGTCACGTGGTCTAATTTTAATTACCGGGTATGTAATATTCAAGGTAAAAAAATACCATCCGAAGATTATGATCCAGTTGACACAGTCCAGTAAAGAAGTTCAAAGATAAGAAACCTGACTGATACGATCCCGTGGAGAAGTTCCACACGTTTTGTGTTCTACAAAGTTTGCGTTCTACATTATGTTCTAGAAAGATTAAAATTGAAAAATTACTTTAATTTTGTAATATTAGTCACTTCTATCTTAGAAATGACCTTGTGATTTTAAGAATTTATACAATCGGTTCCCATTTTGAACCACATAGAGTGCCATACTTAATGGGCTTATTTCAATCGCAGACACTGTACAGCTGAAAATGCCTTCAGCATGCTGTACATAGATGTATTGAAAAATTTAAATCCAAATTTTCAAACCTTGTTATTGTGCAAAAATTTACTCAAAATAAATTCTTACCTCTAACAATTTCATATATCTATAATTAGGGTCACTTGATTTCACAGAAAACATTTCTGGATCTGTCTGTAATTTCTTATTTTTTGACTTAATTTTTGGTTGTACAGCTGCAACCAAAGGTTGGTCAGTTTGGACACTAGTTGTCTGCCTTTCTACTTGAACAGTTTGTGACTCAAACTCAGTAATAGTAGCCTTTTCAACCATTTCAACAACAGTTTGTGTCTCTACATTGACCATTTCCTCCCAATATGAATTCCTATCCATGAAGTCTGTGTTTCTGGTTGCCGTCATATAACTTTCTGTGTGGATATTATTGTTATAATTGGCATTTTGTTCTGGATAGTCGGGACTTATGGGTATTGTTTGAAAGGGAAGATACATGCTGTCCATGACATCAACTTTAAGGGGTTTGAATTCTGGTGTGTCTGGATTCAACAGTGAAGTCTGACTGCTTGTAACAGACGACAGTTTCTCCAAATTGCTTTCTGATTCTTGCTTGTTTGCCTCCAAATTCTCTATCACTATATCATCCCTAATAATACTATTATCAATGTCATCTAATAGATTATCCACAGATAACAGAAAATCATCAACATCGATTGTTATCCCATATTCAGCATTAAGCTCAATTACAGCTGAGCAGATAACATCTGTAGTAAGCTTCCGGGCCACTGATGAAAGCAGGTTGAGCATATTTTCTGCCGACTCTTTATCTATGACCAGTGCATCATGATAGTAAAATGAACTGATCTTGTTCTTTTTCTCTAAAATGTCATTTATACTATTAAAGTTGCTTGTTTCAGAAGACATATCATCAGGCGATTCTGATCTTGAGCAAACAATACCAAGTTTCTTGGCACGTTCTAGAAATATCTGCGATCGGTTTGGACTTTTGCACACAAAGTTTGTAGTAGAGCTAGTATCTTTCTTCAGATTTGTACTGGAAAAAAATGTACTTGCACTAACCATCAGAGAAGGTTGTGTTCTTGGAACCATAATCTCGTCAAATCGTACTGAAGTCTTGTTCTTAAATTGTGTTGTGTTAGGACTGGTAATCATCAATGCTGATGATTGTCTTCTTGGACTTGAAAAAAAATCAAATATGATCAAAATATATGACAGTCTAATTAAAATTAGACCAAACTTTGTTGCTTTCATTTACTATAGCCACTTCATTAGGCTCTAACAATTCACGATTGAAAACTAACCTGAAGATTAACCTTTTGACCTAACCTGCTTTAACCAATCAAATTTATGTCTTTAATGGCTTTGGAATCAAAAAGTGTATATTCAGTAGCAAAAGACTAATCTATCGAGTCCACTGAAAGTGACAATAGAAAAATATGACCGCTTTAACTTTAACTAGACTCATTTCCTGACTTCAAGCGAGTCAACACCACCCAAAATGTTGTATTCATGTGGAAACTTCTGTTTCATATGTGGAATGGACTTCATGATAATGGAAATACATTCATGCAGCAAATATACACAGCAAACAATAATTGAAAAGTAAACTTCTTGTCACTGTCAAAAATATTTTGAAATGAAATTAAATGGAGATTTATGTCCTACTTTTCTGAATCTTATGGGCTAATGAAGATGGGCAACACCATGCAGTGTGCAATGAGGCAGCGGTATTATAATCTACCCTTTTTGTGATTTCCAACTGTCAAGGGCTCTTGAACATGCATACCCTGTAGTACACAGGTGTATTATCTGAACTACAAGATAATCTTTCCATGTCAGTCCTACATATTGAAAAGGAAAGAGCTGCAGAGAATGGAATATTGTCAGGAAAACACAATTATGCAGTGTCTCTCTCTGACATCAAGATACACAATTAAATAGTATATTATACATTTCAACTAAATAGGAGGGAAGAGAATTGTGAAATAAGAAATCACTATACCTAATATAAGAATCGTTGATGTTTCCATAAAGTTGAGGTGATTGAGATCTGGACTGAAGATGAGAAGTTTGTACTGGAGATGGTGGATAGGAACACCATGCTGGTGTTTTGTAGTGATACTGGTTAGGGTAAGTGTTATGTTGAGGAGTGGGGAAGGGCTGTACACCATATGGTTGAAACTGTATTGTTGGAGAAAGCCCAACTGCTGAGCTGTTGTAAAATGAAAAGTTTGGAGGCTGTGACATGATGAAGTTTCTGCAGAGTGGAAGACCAGTTCAAATTACTAAAATAGACAATATGAATATCATATATTTATAAGCCTTTATCATTTTACAAAATTTGAACATCAAAACACTGCCAAAAATATAGGCCTAATCATCTAAATTTCACTTATTCCCAGGGCAGATAAACAAACTGGCAGGAATTGAGAGCTTGCATGGCATGAAAATATAGGCCTACTGGCAGCTTTGATTTTGAATAAAAATATTTGACAGCACAGTAACAACCACCTGTCTGAAATATTCCACCATAAATTCAATTACATACTTGAGAACTTTTGAGGTGACAAGGAGCAATATAGTTTGTAAAAATCTCGCTTGCATATGGAAGGAAAGTTTGTTTTTCATGTTTTATCGTTGATTATCCTGATGCTTTTCTTTTCTAACTGAACGGATTCATTCCTTGCTCACTTTTTTCTAAATTCAGAAAATAGGTTTATTGTCGCTTTTTGAAAATTGATATAACCAATACTACAATACTTCAGTAGTAGCCTAGTCAAAATTAAAGACAAATATTAGCCATAATACAAGTGTTTAGACCTATTGTTTTAACTACAATGCAATTATGACAAAAGTTAGTCACAAAAATGTCAAAATATCAAAATCCAAAAAAAAAGCCATATAGGCTTAGATCTAGATCTATATCTAGGCCATTCCAAAACAAAAAATTCTCATTTTGCCATTTTTTGGATTACTTGAAAGCTAAGGCGCACCACTTGCACCCATTAAAATAATGAAAACTGCTCCGTAATAAGAATAAAAATATAATCACATACCGCTGACGTATACTAAACTTCATAAGAACTTAATATGTTGCAAAATGATTCCCAACAAGTTATCAATTACATGCAGTATACAAAATGCCTTTCCTCGTGTATTTCGAAAACTAGGCTATTTAGAATGCAAATGTTTCGCGGGTAAATCGGTTTCCGGTCTTTGAGAGAAGCTAGTGCGTATGGTTTTAAAGATTTTAGTGGAAAATCTGTCAACAATCCAAGTTAAACTTAACACGATTCACTTACTTTATTCTAATGACTGTGATGTTGGATAAACCAGATTTGTCACAAAATATCAAATTTGCGAATTTGCGCTCATGAATCCAAAAATCATTTCAGAACAGAGCAGAGGCATTTTTGTCTCGGTTTATCAGAATGATTGTCCGAAAAATTGGACATACCGGCCAAATATTGTGAATGTTCAGATAGATATAGTTTATAGATGGCTTTAATCCTTGATAAAAGTTAATTTATGTAGGTCTATTTATAACTCTATGCGAAAACCAACGACTCATTTTTGTGTCTGAAATTGTCTGCTAAGGGCACTGGCTACTATAAGCCAAGGGAATTTTTTGATGCTTTCATTCAATGGATGGAATAGGCAGGGCATCTTGGTTTTTATTTTCTGTTGATTGTAAATGGAACTATGCCATTTCAAGGTCATTTGATTTTCTTTTTGTTTTGGTTTTTGTCTTTCGTGTGGTTTTCTTTTTGGCCAATGGAACCAGACTATAAGCAAGGGGCATCCGGTCAAGTCTGTTAATGAACTTCTGGTTCTCTGCCAATGGAAGCCAAGAACAGAAGTGGTTTTCTGTTTGTTTGTTGTCTGTAAATGGAATATGCTAGGCTGTATAAAGTAAGACAAAATTGTATTTTATAGTATATTTTCTAATGGATTTAGCTATTCTTCTGGAATTGTGCTAAAAGCCTAATAATCTTATTATCTGTCCATGGAACTGGGATATTACCCAGGATCATCTAGTTGTCTGTCAATGGAACTGGGATATAACCCAGGATCATCTAGTTGTCTGTCAATGGAACTGGGATATAATCCAGGATCATCTAGTTGTCTGTCAATGGAACTGGGATATAACCCAGGATCATCTAGTTGTCTGTCAATGGAACTGGGATATAACCCAGGATCATCTAGTTGTCTGTCAATGGAACTGGGATATAACACTTGATCATCTAGTTTTCTGTCAATGGAACTGGGATATAACCCAGGATCATCTAGTTATCTGTCAATGGAACAGGGATATAACCCAGGATCATCTAGTTGTCTTTTAATGGAACTGGGATATAATCAAGGATCATCTAGTTGTCTGTCAATGGAACTGGGATATAATCCAGGATCATCTGATTAGCTGTCAATGGAACTGGGATATAACCCAGGATCAACTAGTTGTCTGTCAATGAAACTGGGATATAGTGAAGATTTTATTAAATCTAATTTTAACTATGACCTGTAGTTCTTGCCGACCCGACCTGACCTGACCCGACCTGACGTGACCTCCACGCATATTCATTAGCTTGCCTCGTTTTGCTAACAGCCTCACTTGCCTTGGTTGCCTTGTTGTGCAGTTGGCGCGCTAAGCCTTGATCGTTTTATCAATTTTAAAAGGTTAATTTCTCCTACAATATTGATGTTATCCAGCCGTAGAAAGACTGTGAAAGGAGTAATGGAGAATATTTCTGAACCAACTGGGGAAACTCTTATTGGCGCATTGGAAGAAGAGCTTCAATCTCTTCAAAAGCAAACTCGGTATTTAACCCTACAAAGACAGATATCGGCAGAGAGAAAAACCATAAAGGAGCTTGAACAAGGTGACACTCTCCAAAATGAAACACCTCATGCAGTCGAGAATGGATTTGAATTTGAAGCTACTGCCTCAAGCACAGTACCAACCTTAGCCTCAGGTGAGCTTGAACGATTACTCAAATCGCCAATAGTTCGTGAGACGCAAAGACAAGCTAGGCCTACTCCTTTGGTACAGACAGTGGTATAGACCCTTGATAGAGTAACCATTGAAGAATGGGGATATGCCAACAACCAAATTTTATTGGAACTGAATCAATTTGATACTGCAGGCGTCGTATCATATATCCGGTACACGTCAGAAATCTTTCGCCTCGCTTCAAAGTACGTATGGTATTCGGTCCTTCTCTATGATAAAGAATACAGAGAGCATCAAGCTTCGGAAAATTTTGACTGGGGCACACACCGTCAGGATATCCGGGAATTCCAATTGATTCCTAAACGCGACCATTCCACAATCCGTGCTTTTCAAGATGCAAATGTCAGCGACCGACAGACTAAAACCTATCGGGTTGGTGCAACGCGCTACACGAACCAATCAGATCGACGTAAAGGACCTTTTCTTAACGATGGTCGTGAGATATGTAGAAATTTCAATAACGATAATTGTAACCGTGTTGACTGTAGGATGGCACACAATTGTGCCCTGTGTCTGTCTTCGTCTCACTCAGCAGTTAGACATACCCACTCGTCAGCTATCCCACAAGCAAAATACTCCAACCGCCCCAAGGCTGGGGCAGCATCATTTTAGGCACCGAAAGCATAGCACATGAGTCGCGTCGCGATAATTGCTTAAATTACAACGCATGGTGTCAGCTTTTACCTGATAATTTCAAAGACAGAGACTTTTGCTTGACGGCGTACAAAACGGATATCTTCTTAGCAACGTTTATGGGCCCTATAAGCCTGTCGATCGCAAAAACTATTGATCGGCAACCGCTTACCATGATCAGGTTGAAACACAAATCTTGCGTGAAATTGAACTTGGCAATTATGTTGTCACCAAAGTTAAGCCTGTTATTGTCAGCTGTTTGGGAGCGATTCCCAAACCGGATGGAGGAATTCGTATTATACACGATGCCAGCAGACCTGAGGGTATCTCCCTTAACTCGTACACGTCGGATACATCTTGCTCATACATGGACTTGCGGTATGCGTTAGAGTTGATTAAGCCAGGCAGTTTCTTAGCTAAGGTAGACCTAAAGAGCGCGTATCGGTCAGTGTTATGTAGTCAAATTGATCACCCTTTGACAGGATTACAATGGACTTTTAAAGGTTCTGATACTCCTACTTATATGTTCGATCGCAAGCTACCCGTTGGGCATTCCCGCAGTCCAATGCTTTTTCAAAGAATAACATCTGCCGTGTGTGAGATTATGCCAACCCGTTATAATGTGACATGCATTGTGTACCTTGATGACTTCCTGCTTATCGAAGATGATTTCGAGAAGTGTAATACAGGGCTACAACTCTTACTTATAACCTTGCGCGACTTGGGTTTCAATATAAACTGGTCTAAGGTAGACGGTCCGGTCAAGCGTTTGGTTTTTTTAGGAATTGAAATTGACTGTGAGCGCCTTACATTAACCCTTCCGCCGTCCAACGAGCTGAACTTTACGAAGTGTTGCAAACCTTTTTGTATCGCAAACGCGCTAGTGTAAAGCAACTAATGTTCTTATGTGGAAAATTGAATTGGGCTAGCCAAGTAAAATTGCAATGGAATATTCCTATGCCTTGTCGGATTTTTTCACAGGGTCGTCGTTTATTACCTGGTGGGGTCTTCCTTTTATGCCTTTTTTTTTTACGTCCGCATTTATGTTTCACCCTGTAGGGAAGGGAGGGGGTGATGGATTTTGCTCATTTTCTGGGGAAATTGGCGTATTGACATGCTTAACCTTCGAGTAAAATTTCAATGGAATATTCCTATGCTTTGTCGGAATTTTTCACAGGGTCTTCGTTTTTTACTTGGTGGGGTCTTCCTTTTTTAGGTATTCGTTTTTTACCTCGTGGGGTCTTCCTTTTTTAGGTCTTAGGTCTTTGGGTCTTCGTTTTGTACACCCCCCCCCCCACTATGCCCAGCAACTGCGCTTAATGATGTCCTCTGTCTTCCAGGAACTTCGCTTTCTCCGCTCTTTTTATTGCAAGATGGCTCTTTCTTGCGTTACCATGCCTTTTTGCGCGCTTTCCAGCATATTTTGCATAGCATCGGGCACTCTTTTAGACGTGGTGCTGCTTCCTGGGCCTCCTCTGTCGGTTTAAGCGACAACAATATTAAACTCCTGGGTTATTGGTCCAGTGAGTGCTTCCAGCGCTATGTGCATTCTGATCAGGCTATGCATAGTTTTTCATGCTCAATCCCTAAAACACTTTAAACAATTGACACTATGTCATTAACACAAGAACGTGTGGGTTTGGGATTTTATGTTGTAAAAATGTTTCGATATTTGTTTTGATATGTATTGTATGTAATTTTCATTCATTGTTCAATTCCTTGTTTTTATTGCATTGGATTAATACATGAAAATGCAATAAATGTTTTAGCCATCCAATATTTTAAATTTATTAAATTGAACAGCTATTGCAATTATTGAACGAAGGTAAAGGGTTAAAACCCAGGATCATCTAGTTGTCTGTCAATGGAACTGGGATATAACCCAGGATCATCTAGTTGTCTGTCATTGGAACTGGGATATAACCCAGGATCATGTAGTTTTCTGTCAATGGAATTGGGATATAACCCAGGATCATCTAGTTGTCTGTCAATGAAACTGGGATATAACCCAGGATCATCTAGTTGTCTGTCAATGGAACTGGGATATAACCTAGGATCATGTAGTTGTCTGTCAATGGAACTGGGATATAACCCAGGATCTAGTTGTCTGTCAATGAAACTGGGATATAACCCAGGATCTAGTTGTCTGTCAATGGAATTGGGATATAAGCCTACGGTTAGGGGTATGGTCACAATATGTGGATACTGGATACTTCCGTTCCAGGGGCCCATTTTAAACATCGTGCGACTTTAACTTACGAGAGGTGCAGACTCTATTAAATACAGTTCGAAAACACTAACAGCCCAACCGTAGAAAATTTTCTTATTAAAACAGATTTACCTCCCCTTAAGTAGTGCCAGATCTTGTGTAATTGTATTAACGAATTATGCAATATTTTTTGTAATAATACTCAATGTTGGTCAGTTTGCTTTGTGCATAAAAATGATGCCATAGGATCTCGTGTTTCTACCATATTAAGAACGTATTATATCAGTCTTAATTTGATATATTGTACTAGCGAAATTGCACTAAATGATGCTTACTAATTCAGCCAAATTTATGCAAGCAATAAACTAAATTTGAATTGTTTTTTTTTTCACATATAGAGAGAAAATCAAAAAATATAGAGATAGGGTTCGTGGTTCTCTAAGACTTGCACCACTGCAAAGAGCAACATAAAATTATCGCCTATTGTTGTGCTTAGAATGTATGGACGACTCAAGTCAACTCAAAACATGACAAAGGGAAAAATTGCCCGAAATTGCTTTCTTTATAACCTCTGATATTTTTATTCGATAACCCTCAAGCTGATATCTAGAAGAGGGAAGAGCGGTTGCTTAGTTGCAGCTGTACCATCTTACCCTGTTCACTGAAATTGTCAAAATTGTACTTGTTCAATATTTCATAAATAACAAATAAATTTATGAAAATTAGATAAAAACTGTAGTTTCCTTATCGTTCACATTTCAATTTCAACGCCTTTTGACTATGTAAAGTGCAATAAACCGAAAACCATTCATCGAAAAATTTAAAATTTGTCAATATCGACAATGTCCATGATCCCATCAATATAAATGATCACACCAGTGCTTCTATGAGACTATGTTCTCATCACCATCGAACACCAAATTTCATTCAAATCCGATGAAAACTATAGTCTCAGTCGCTGTCGCGTTCACAAGCCAATCGTGGACGGATCGACGGACGGACAGGAGCAACGACAATATACGACCACATCACAATATGGACTTATAAAAACAATAATTTCTGTGAAATTTTGTTTTATTTTACAAAATAAATAACAACCTTTATTTAGGTTTCCAAGCTGTGAATAAACAATCAACATAATATATACAAAACTCTTCAATATGAACATTTTTGAAAATAACTACACTATACGGGCCGTATTTCACAATTATTATAATTCGAGCATATAGTCAGAACCGTTGGCATTCACTCTCTTCACTGAAATGAATATTATTTCGACAAAAAAAAAAACCAAAACGCATCCGATTTTGCAAACTGGATTTTCCACTGATCAAAGAAATGGAAAGAAAGCTGAACTGTAACTATTTACAATTTCATTGATAGGGATTACTATACAATAATATGGCAACGATTGCTATAAATGCAAGTAATTGTTACTAAAACCACTAAAATCGTCTATCCAGGTATGCTATTGTACATGATCAATCAATTTGATGTGCAGAACAATATTTGACACCAGCATTGTTGGAAATATAAAGCCGGATTTAAATAGCAACCAAATTATTTTGTACTGACATGTTGGCTCTGAAACAAGGACAATCGAATGAAAATGCACATGTCACACTGTGACATTGCTAATTAAATGCGCTCATAAATAAGCAAACATCAAATGAATAGAAGTTTCAAAGTTTTCCAATGTTTCAATATATTCAATTCAATTTTGAAATTCCAAAATTTCAAATTGTTTGTTAAAGAAAGACTGTCAACAATACCTAATCAAAATGTACATAAATTAACATAAAATTGTGGTTTCGTAATTTGCATAATTTCTTGTTTTAATTTAACAATTTTGAATGATATTAATTGTAGGGCATACAGTATGGTGTGGAAATTGAGATTATTTGTCAAATGTTTATTAACTCAGTTAGTCTCTTCAAGGAAAGTAAATTTTGAAAAAGAACAGTTTAAAGGTGAAACGTGCAGTTTCCGATATAGTTCGGCAAATATACGGCTATGTTCGATACACGTTGCTGTTTGGCCAGAAAAGACAACAAGAGTAGTTATGTGGGAAAAGGGTTAAAGTTAGATTTAAAATCTTCTTGCTAAACGAGTCTTTGATTTGCTTTTCCTGCTCGTCATCAAATCCGCTAATCTGAGACTTTAACTATCAACAATTTTCAAAGACGACAATATTTATTATGTCAACAATTTACTGGCACAGTTTGACAAGAGACTTGTAGTTAAAAGAACCGTATTATATCTCATTAAACGTTTGAAAATTGTACGTTATAGCTGTCATCTAAGGGTTTTTTATTTTTTGTTTATTTTCTCAACACTGCAAGAAACTGGGTAATAAAATACGGATGTTTACCGTTTGCTACTTGAACCAGTCGCGTAACTAACCCAGTTTGTCACCATTTGTTGAAACATGGGGTTTACTTGATTGTGATGTACACCTAATCTTACTTCAAAGTGCACTGAAAAAGGCTAAAACTTTCAAAGTGGATAACAAAATGGTAACTCTTAACATTATAAGAAACATAATACACTCGAATTCCTTTTCTTATTTGGGAATATCTTTTAGCGCAATAAATTCTAAACTATACAAAAGCAGCAACTTACAAAAATTCAAAGCAAGTGCAGAAAAACTGATGAGACTAGACTGCAAACTTTTTAGTATTTCAGACTTCCCAAACTTTTGGATAAAAAAAAAATCACATTAAATTATTGGGCATAAGATGTCATTAGAACGATCCGATTCGGCTTTTAGCAATAAAAATATGATCAAAGGCAGAGTTTCATCATGAATTTGAGCATAGTAATTTTGTCGTTTTTTGATAGATGTCGACCAGCTATATCGTCCGGAAACGTTTTGAACCTGTTAGATAATTGGCACAGCTTAAGATAGGAAGATTCGTTTCGCTTTTGCAATACAAAAGCCTCTTGCACTCAGAAACATACATAACCGATAATGAGCATGGAAATGATATAAAATATTTCTGTAATAAATTATATGGTTCAATTACGGTTAATTCGTGCAAATGAGTCTCAAATGGCGCAGCATGTGCTGCTCAAATACTATTGTATTAACTAAGGTGGCCAAAATACCATTACTATAGCAAAATGGCAAAATGATGAATGAAAGCTGTGAATAGGGTACTACCTTTTCATGTTAAACTTTACAAATAAATAGAATGCATATAGAACAAAGAAAAGAGAAGAACATAAAACATTTACAAAAGGACAATACTTGGGTACAGGTCTCAGGTGATAGAGGGGTCAAATACATTCAAACCACAATAATAGCAAATGAATTCAGAAAAGAATTGTTGTATCGTAAACCTGCATTTAACATAGATGACGTGGTGATAAGATAGAAATAATATGGCAATATTCTAAACAAATATGAATTATGCATTGTCTATTGCATATGATATGCATATTAACTATATATAATGATATATTTCACTCAAAATAATAAGTTTACATGAGCACTGTCTGATTGGCCGACACAAAGGCGGTTTTTGACGCAATTACATGTTATTCGCCTTTATTTTTTCAGGGATAAGATCGTAAATGGTTCATTCTTTTAATTCTGAAACCACATCCTCAGTTAACAGAACGCTGAATTTTCAAACCAG
Source organism: Nipponacmea schrenckii (assembly GCA_030562195.1). NCBI lineage: Eukaryota > Metazoa > Mollusca > Gastropoda > Lottiidae > Nipponacmea > Nipponacmea schrenckii. Next base: position 13,186,161 of record CM060201.1, read on the forward strand.
CTCAGACGTTCTACAAGTTCGGACGTTCATATTCTTATTTTACCCAATTTTAACGACACTATCTTAGAATGTAAGTTTTTAAGTCCACTAATATCTTTTAGCACACTTAATTACACAATATAGTACATAGCACAATCATTTAAGCATTCATATTCACACACACGCCACTTACATCACACAACTTCCGGTAAGTCAGGGTACTTCTTCCGGTCACACATGATTAGATAGTTTGGAATAAAGTCGGAGGAAAAGAGAGTGTTCCTCGATATCACGACAGAATAGCACTCGATTATTATTTTCGTTTCTCTCACTGGATCTGAAACTTCACTGTTTCGAGTGGCTGCGAGACAAATCAAATCTAGTCAAACACAGTATTCAAGGATGATGGTTACCATTTTGTGGACAGTTGAAATAAACATAATCTGATTTAAGTGTTGATGAACCACTGTGGTCGGCGTCGTATTCATCTCCCACTGGTGGAATATACATTGGCGGTATCAATCGTGTAGCGGAGGCAACTTGAACTGTACAGGGGTAGCCATCGTCACTGCCTGAATCATATCCAGAGTGACTGTTCTTTAAAGGGTCGCATGATGAAAAGTATGGTTTCACCTGAATGTATGTTTCGGATGGTGCTGGCGTTGCTAAATATTCTGAAAGTAGACAAAAGAAAATATTTGTTATCGAATTGCATTCACATTTCTATTTGACCGATCGCATCGTTATGTGTGATTAAAGCCATTTCCGGTACTCATATCCTCCCTATCTCTTTCTTGAAACCCTTGCACATATCAACATACTTTGTCTCTACTCCGATATGAGTACCAAAAGGAGTTTTCAGTAGAGACAAGGTATGTTGATATGGGCAAGGGTTTCAAGAAAGAGATAGGGAAGCAAATATTATGTGAAGATTCAGTTGCCGCGATATTTACACATTCCGCTATACTGATAAACGTTGAACTCTTTTAAATTGAACCTAAAAACTAAAATATGAAACAGGTGTCCAAGGTGTGGTTTTACATTCATCAAATTTAAAAGATAAATTTTCTCTACAGGAAATCAGATTTTAAAAACGGAACAAATTCTTAACCTTTGATTTCCGTGACACCCTGCAATTATACCAAAATAAATTTAAGAGAGAATTATTACGAAATGTACAATGTCCCAAATTTAGGAGGATTAAATGAAGTTCTAATTTCAGCGTTTGGCATATCTTTTTATCTTAATACCAATAATTCATAACGTTCAATAGTGGTTAGCATATTTCATTACAACAAAATGAAACTAGAACTGTTCACAGTACTGAGAGTGGCAAACAACCCCTAACGGGCCGCTAGATACAAGGTCACATGATATAGCCTTTTTTAAACACTCAAAACAAACTTTTTAACAACCATTATAAGCATATGTATGGACAGCTTAGGTCAAGTACATTATTTGACTTGAAAATAATTAAGGTAATTGAAGGTCAAGGTCACTTGATATAGCCTTTTGAATTTTTTCAAAAACTAAAACGGGTACAAAAAAATTGTTGTCGACCATTATAGGCCTATGTGTGGATAGCAAAGGTCAAGAACATTCTACTTGAAAAAATTCAGGGTCATTTAAGGTCAAGGTCATTTGATTTGGCTTTTTGAATTTTCATTAAAAAAAATTTAAATTTGAAAATCAAAATTCTGTTCTCAACAAATTTAGATAAAGTATTAAGGTTTCGAAAAACACCGAAATCGGACAAATCGGATAAAAATTAGCGGATAGTATATATGTATAGCTTTTGTACTGATTTCTTACATACACCGTAAGGTGGGTGACCCAACGCGGTTCTAAAAAACCGGAAGTTCTCACGCAAGAACCGGAAGTGGTAAAAAAAAAATTATGATGTGGTTTTATTTCTATAGGCGACTTCTCTATATTCTGTAATATTCAAAGCGATCGGATATTTAGCAACAAAGTTATGCAATTATGCATATTATTATTATGCAATTACTAACTACTGATGCGTAAAAATTTTAGTTTTATATATTCATTTTCTATTCCAGTACGTATGTAATCGTATTTTTTAAACCAAATTTCTATACCATTTTCGAGTTTGGCTATGGAGCTTCCCGAAAAAAACGTCTAAGGAAAACAAAGAGTGGCAAATTTCTAATTTGCCACTCAAATAACATCTACAAAATGGGTTTTAAAGTTGTATTGTACTAAAATTTACCATTTGGATTAAGAATTAGATGAAATCATTTCAAAACAACTCCGGAAGAGAACATGTGAAATATTTAAGTCGTTATTACTTTCCCCAAACAAAACGATCCCATTGCACCGTACATCATAGCATGTGATCGTGTTATATCGGCTTTCTCACACCAGATGCATGACTTTTTAACGTTTTATCGTGTGTCGTTACAAGACAACAAATAAAAGAAATATTTAAGGAATTTGCAAACAAAAAAGAACAGTTTAATTGACTTCAAATTTTTCTGCGCTCCTTAATTTGTATTTATTATTTGGTGCGATTTATGTTACTAGACCGGATGTTAACTAAACATTGTCATCTACTGTAAATGATAAGCACATTATACAAATGAATATTATCTAAATGAATACTTCTGAATCTAAAGTATGCTCAACCTGAAAAGTATTATTCGACAACCAGTGTACGTTTGACTGAAACTTCTTTTTTTTTCTGGAAAGTGGAAGTTGTATTGTTACAAAAGGCGCCACCATTGACATTTTCATCCTGATAAATTATGGTTCGTGCATACGCCATAAAAATTAAACCAACTTAAGTCGAGATAATCGCTGGTGTCAAAGATAAAGCATGAACTCTTTTATATATGCGGTTAAAATAAAAGTCATATTATATCCATAAAGAACGCCTTATTTGATCTTAACGTTCTAAAGTATATAAAAGTCAACCTATTATTTGTCACTTTAACACCTATATCGTTTTCATGGTTTTTTTACCCATCAGTATGCATAAATAGAAACGCAAGGAAATTGCAAGAAGATTTGAGAATTTCCATATAAGGAAAATCTCAAGAAGTTATTGAGAATGTTCTTTAGCATATGGATGTTTCATCGGAGATCTGTGGCAATGATATTTCTTTTTCATCCTCGTGTTTTTACCATTTGGTAGATTGTTACCATGAATAATTTAAAACTAAATCTAATCCTCAAATGCGGTAAGAACGATATAAAGAGAAACATTATCCAGCTGCAACCCAACTATCCATGTCTATGAACACAATGTGAGTTTACACGGTAAACATTAAGTCCATAGTTCTTACACAATTTAATCAACGACAGTACAATTCAAGGCTATTTGTTACAGGCCTTACACAGACAAACCGATTTATTTTGATTTGAAGTTTATTTGATTAAGAGAGAGGATGTTAGTCCAGTGTCAAAGGTTGCTATATCAGAGTGTGTCTAATTCATTGTAAAAACAGAATCCCTTACACTAGGCCTCTCAACTGGGGGCACATTGCTACAGCCAAAGTGGTGTGATGACACATTTTGTGAGAAGAAAAAAATTAATGAAAAAACTTAGTCTCACTTTCTGTTACTGCCATTCAGAAGCCTATACGAATCCAATAAATCCTTTTATGCAATTATTCCACCTAATAATTCCTCTACACCTCCCCTTACTACAAAATGGATCGATAAGTGGCGTTCTTGCTCATTATTTCGACGTTTGCTTCAGGAAATCATCTTGAGACCGCCTGCCTTAGACTATAAAATCAAATAATCTGTTCAGGATAATTATGTTCTGTAACTTTGTTAAAGTGTTATTCAACGTTTGTTAGTGTGGTATAGAAGGATTACCCTTTCAGATGTTAAAAAAAATTTGATAGGGTATTAAACAGAGATAACTATTTTTGACTATATCACTTTTACGATTGGTGTTATAGTTATTAGGTAGGAAGACCAGTATTATTTTTCCTTATAAACTAAACAGGAGTTAGATAATAATATTTGACTATTTCAAAAGGCTATATTATAAGTTCTCGAAATTCTGTACGAAATAAATCTTGAAACTGCACAAAAAAAAAACAAAAAAAAACAAACGTGGAATTTTACAATATGGATTACATTTGGTTTCAAGCTTCTAGACGGGATGGCATCCAAATGGCATTTAACAACCAATTCTAAGACCATTTGTGTCTAGTAAAAATACCACCATAAAATACCAAAGGATACTACAGCATTGGATAACATAGTCAGTTCTGAAATATGTATCGCATTTACACCATTGCAACATTAGAAAATCTGCAACTAAATGTGCATTTTATTCATTTTGACTTCCTTTTAATGCACTAATATTACAGTATATATTACCCCCGGCGTATATTTAAAACATTTTAAACTCTGTGTTGGGGCCACCTGTTATTAGTTTTAGATATAAATATTCTAATTTTAAACTATAGCTAGTAATCATTCTGGTAGATCTGGGCATGTCCTTTGTACATCGACCCCTAAAAAATCTGTTTAAATGTAGGCCTAACAATATTTTATGAAAATGCTGCTGTCGATAAAAGATTTTACTGCTCAGAGGATCTATGTATAAGGGCAATAAAGACGACAAAGAACTACAAGAATGTACAAGATCATTGACCCCGTCCATCTTTCCCCAGTTAATAGTCATATCTTATATCAGTTGAATGCCGTCGCAGCTTGTTTTAAAATACCATTCCATTCAACTGCAGCACTATATTTATCATCTTATACTAAGACAAATTCACAAGTCATAATTTGGTTTTGTCCTTAAAGAAAAGATGAGTTTCCTGGTAACTTAGAGGGACAAGAATAACGATTTTTATTCGAGGATTCTTGTAATGAAAATGTATATTGCAAACATGTTGGTAAGTTAATTGTCAACCAAGTTGCAGGTTAGTAAATATAATGAATTCAATATTTAGAACGAAGGCAGGGTGGTCTGTCTCCAATTTAGTATTTATATATATACATTTCAGCTTCTATTTATGTAGTTAAGGCATTATAACAATTTTGTGTTGAGATGTTTTTTGTTTTGAATAAATCGGTTTGTTCGGTTCTCTTAGAATATAGCTTCAGATGTGTAAATAAACAGACAGAGGAGTCCAATGTTCACCAGTACGATTTTTGTTATTGCAAATTACACAGGCGTTTGTAATTAATACATTTGCCTTAGGTAAAGTATGGAATAATGGCCAATAGAAAGTGTGGGAGTAAATGTCAAACTAAAACGATCTCATTTCTAATAAACATCACTGTGAGATGAGATAAAGAGAGTGGTGCGTTAGTCCAAAAATCCTTCCCTGCATTGTATAGCTATAGTGACTTAACAATAGAAATGTAGTCTTTCGTCCTAATAATTTGGCTAATAGAACAATATTGATGACTAAAGCCCTGTTTAAATGGTCACATTTACACACGTATGGACGCATTTAATCGCGTGCAGATGAAATTCAATGTTCCCCTCCCTATTTTGAAGTTTTCTAACCAGCCTGTTTCTTCGAAGTGCTGGAGGACAACCTTGTCAAACCTCTCCTTCATTCGACGTTTTTCTCTTAATTCTCTAATTGAGCAACCCAGAGTTAGTGCTACGCCGAGGAATAGGAAATAATTCTGCACTTGCGGAAGCGTTCTGATCCTGATCCTCTCCATGGCTATGACAGAAATGGATAATTTGCTCTAACTTTACCCAAGTGACTTATACTTCGTATGAATGCACAAGAAATTTACTTTTGCACATGTGTGTACATTTGCATATATGCAAATATATATTTTGTATATGTATAATTATATATACAAGGGTTTAAATGGGGTCATGACAAAAAATGTGAACGCAACTGCAACAATATTGACCATCAAGAGTTCTTTAAATTTCTAAGAACGAAGCAATACTAAATATGTACCAACAAAATTAGAAATCCACAACGACCATATGTGAACATGTTTTCTAAATCGATTAATATAAACATATGTTTCCATATCACTACATAACATTTATATAACTATTCACTCACCAAGAATCTGACAGTATTTTTACAGTATATTTAACTGTAACATCCTGTGTCAAAACGCCTGGCGACAGTCTCCATTTTTTTTTTAAATCCAAGAAGACGACTTTACCTTCATTTTGGCTTGAAACTTTTCAGATTTGTTACGCTAAAATTACTAATCATCATAGCAGTTTCATTCATTATTACTACATATGCTTCAAATAGCATTCTCAGCATTAAATCACTATACGAAACCAAGCGGCAGATGTTACCAGATTGACCGTTAACCTTCGATAACTCATTCTTATAAACTGAAACCAAAACCACCAAATGGATAATAAAGTGAACATACTATGTGAACCGGTGTATAAGTCAGTTTTCTTCAATCATCGTTATCACAAAGAAAAGAGACCAATATTGCAGAAAACAAATCAAATGGAACTATTTGATAAAAAAAAAGGCTCTAGGAAACCAATTAAGATAATCTCACCAGATTGTTGGTACCAGCAAAGACTAGTTTAGTGTTTAATTAAATCCCAAGTGATAGCACCTGTTGTTTTTAAGTCGAATAGAACATAAACCGATCTACACAGGTCATGTCAAATTAACTTGGCATCAAACTTCAAGATGATTGCTCTACTTTCTTATATATCCCAATTAAGCTTAAAAAAAGAAATGTCTCTTTTTTATGAATCAAGTAGCCTACTGTGCTCATTGTAATAATTTGAAGAGAAAGTTTCGCGATTATAAGCAGAAATTAATCGTTTTTGATTTCTGGTATGATTTTGGAATCGAAATCTAAAAAAGGAACTTTTCCTTAAAGAACAAACAATGTAGTCTACACTTTAGGATTTCATGAATCTGAAATTTTTCATCAAATCATCAATATATATTCTTAGTCGGCATTTATCGAGTTATCGAGTCCGATGTGAGAACCGTTCCGAGACCACCTCTCCGAGGTGGACCAGAATTGGAACCTGTCTGAGAAACTTCCAGCGTTTACATTACACAAAATTATATTACGCCCGTACCGTTCTCAGAAACGTTTTGAGAACGGACAAATTTTGTAGTGTAAAAGTAGTTATAGAATTTCTCACAGATGTATCAATATCCAGATACACATATATAATATCTTATCTTAAAGCTAGCCATTTGGAACATTTCTCCGTACACTGTTTACCACCCAGAGATTCCAGTACCCCAACAGGCAATATTCATTCCTGGAATGTGGTAGATAAACGAAATAATTCATTAAATTCTGACAGTTTTGGCACCGAGTTAGAGAGATAACGGTACATTTATTATCAAATATGCTAGTGTCAATATCAGAACATAGCTACAAGGTTAATTATGTTTAATGATAAAAATAATTCATGTCAGAGACCAGCTGTTGTAAGCAGAAGAATGAATATGTTTAGGAATTCTTTTAACCCGAGATTCTTCTTTTCACATCTTTGCTAATTTTGTTCTATTTTTATTTTTTATTTGGGCCTGAAAGGGGGTTCCTTAGACATCTATATACTGAAAATACGTTCAACAGATTAGTTATTATACCTCTTACAATTTAAATACTCAGAGTAAAATACAATGGTAGACACATCATCACTGGAGACTGCCCCCATGACTGACACGGTTAGTGAAGCAGGTAATACTTGTCATTTGATGGATTGGAAACAATAATATTACATAATTAATGAGGGACTTGCAATAATAATTACACGGCCATTAGATTTGTTTCTCGCAGTAAGAACATCAGACAAAGGTTAACCTATAGGTAATTGTATTGTTACAGCGTAATAACAATTTTGAAAGCAGAAGGTCACAATCAAAGGTTCAGAGAAGGGGGCACATAAAGTGTTAGTATAGCCCCAGGGTGGATAATCTCAAGAGTCTTTCCATTAGCTAAACACAATACAAATCATTACACCCCATCAGGGTCCGCATTACGTTTGTAAGAGGAAAGCTAAGGAGAGAGTAGACGGTGTCTTTGTTAGTTCATACACTTTTGATTGTTCCTAATATGGGGTCTCCATATCAAAGCATGTGCAACTGTCCACCTACGATCTTTATGTATAAACGACATGGAACAGCAGCTGTGGGAACGACAATGGAGACAACCCAGAAACATCTCACGAATCACCTAAGATTTGTATAAGCACTACGCGTTGTGAAGAATAAAATACAACATATTTTCTAAACACATGCCTCAGTAACAAGCCCGTCAACATCAAAGGGTCTCCAAAAAAAGTTCAAGTTTAATGAAATGTCAATGTACGAAACTGCATATGTAAATCCAAATACATCAATCATAAACGATGTCCAACAATACAATCCACTGCTTAAACTGCCAAAATATCTCGGAACAGACGAATGACCGTCCCTTGATGATAATTGATCATTACAGTCGGTGTGTTTGATGTTGGTATGTAAAGAGGCATACCTGTCTAATAAAGCCATAGTGATTGATTATATGCTAATATCTCTTACCATCCTTACAATACCGTTAAATACCTACTTAATACTTACATCAATCACCAACGAGCTAAACCATGTCTTATATATCAGAATATAGTACTTATCAAACGACCTTTAGTAATAATGAGCTTGATTTTTAAGTAAAAAATTCTACTAAATTACTGAATTGATATCTGTTTAAAAAAAAAGTCGGCATTTTGGAGTAAATATTTTTTCAATAAAGTCCCCTCAGACCTGCAGTATGGTGCGCTCGACATAAATCAGCTCATGGCCTGTGTTTGTGTAGAATTTAACAGTATTTTATAAAAGAAAGTTTCAGGAGGGATGGATGGCAAAAATTTCCGTCTCATCCACTCTAAAGCCAAGGGTCAGGTTGTGCCCCTATACTTATAGGTAAGTAGGGTAGATTATCATCTAAAAACCCACAGGACAAAACATTATAACGTCTCATGAAAAAAAATCATAAACGTTGATCCCTTTTAGATATTCTGATACATAGACTCCTTACGTAGCACAAAGAAAACTGAGTGGTTCAAAAGAGGGATTACTAATCATTTAAAAGTTTGAATTAAAAGGAGTTTTTGTGATGTAGATAAAGAAGGATTAAGGCAGACAATAGAATAGCCAATAGTATATGATTGGGAATCTTTCACACGACTTATTTCATTATTTTCTTTACATTAAATTTTCTATAGCCTAGATACGAATGATGAAAATTTGATGTGTGATTATGACTGAATACGTCTCATTGATATGTCGGTCTACTTCAATATCTGTGTTCAAACATAGACCATGTTATAAAGTACACCTCTAACGTTTGTTTCCTTATATAGGTAGGTCATTTGTTAACTGGAAATTATTTAAAACGATGTACTTTGCCTAGTGAAATAAAGGTATGAACCTTAAAGGTCGATCCTATACCCAATAGCATCATTGTACCACTTGGAAGTTTATATATGCATCCATATTGCATTTATTCCCAAAAGGTTCAACACTACAGAAAGCATACTTTGAGAGGAATCTTAGAACATTGCATTACAGATTGTGCTATGCAAATAAGCACCAAAGCTTAGCGTTGGGCATAAGTAAGCCAAAACTTATAATTAATTCTGCATTAATATTTATATTATATATTTTCAGTCTCTCATAAAGTTACGATATTACAATGAGATTATTTTAATAAAACCGGACTAAAAATATATCTGATACGAGTCTGGTTCCATGTCTGGCACCAAATTCATGTTAGTAGGAAGGATTCCAGGCCACGTTGAAACTATTTATATGATTGCAAGATAGACTGTTGCCGAGATGACTCATTATAAAATCATTTTCTTGGCAGGTTTTTCTCACAGTTCACAAGTCTATTCACCACTATCAACCACCAACGTGAAATATTATGAAATGTAATATCTACATTCAGACGATGTTATTTAGATGCAATTGCTTCTTTGTTTGGTTTCTCCTGCTCACCCTAATAACGTTCTAATGTCACTATAAGACTGTTAGCTGAAATTGGTACATGACATCCTCTTCGCACAGCTAATAATAGCAATGCTAAATTGCGCATAGTCATCATTGTAGACTTTTCTTATTATACCCATTAATTTAAAGAAGACACTTACAAGCAGAATTCCATTAGACGTGACAAAAACTGATCAAGTCTACAAAGTGCAAAATGACAGCATTTAAGGTGGGATACTATAACAGTAAGTCATCGCACATCAGAAGAGAACAGTGGATACAAAAATACTTCAATAAATTCTATGACACGACGTTAATTTACCTGGCATTTGTATTACCGAAAACTGGACAAGTACAAATTCAACTCGAAGGAACCCTGATGTTAATTTCTTCTGCTTTTTTAAATAATATTATTCAAAACAGCCTCGAATCTACAGATATTTCTAATTCATGGGAGCAACAATAATTTAACCACCAAAACACCAGTTCAAATACAAATCGTGAAGATTAAGTATAAATATTTAACTAGAAAGAACATGCGGCATGAGGCCACACACAGACACCATATTGTATATTACTAAACGTATATTACTATAACAATTATATAAGATCAAAGGAATTATTTAGAATAAGACATGACAAACTTTAAAATTTAAATTGTTTAAAGCTGAAATCATGAATATACTTGTAACTTCATTATTAAATATTTCTCTTTGCCAAATTTATTTCATCTGAAAAGTAAACTTGGTTAAATGCCATTTGGAATACTGTAATTACTTTTTTCGTAACTTCATAATGAAATAGAACTACTATAAGCTACGTCAACAGAAAAATGCCACTTTTAAATGGAATTTCCGGTGTGCTCGTGAAATCCTATCATCTGACCAAAATATACACTAATAGATCGAGCTGCACCCGAACTGGCCAAACTGCATTCACTCAAACTAATCTTTCTCTAGAAATTGAACACGAAGCTGTTCCACTTCTGACTAATTGAACTTATCGTTTCAGCTTTACTTGGCAAAAGGTATCGAATTTCATAGACTCATGTAAATCTAGGATTCAAATTAACAAGAATACGAGCTGAATAAATGATACGAATGAATCCGTATCAATGAAACGAACGCCTCCAATAAATACTGATCTGTTGTAATGACAGAAAACTAATCTCATGTCAAAAATTGACACGATCGCGATCAGTATCAATTTGATACATTTCAAATGACCCCTAAATGTGACCTTGAAATGTCATGGATATGTACAATAACATTCGAAATCATCTTCAATCAATTTGAATAAATCGCCAAAATCTCATAAGAATATATCAATTTACGATCTACAGAAACTAATCCAATATAAATTGAATTCACATTTGTGACCAAGGTGACTGCTCCGAGCATTATTTTGGACTAAGATACCTGGAAATGTTATTAGAAGAAGATTACACTTTCATGTAAAGGTAGTTCATTCAAGCCAGTCGTTACACTGTCCTTTACCTATATAGCATGACATTTGCAACAATGAAACGGTCTGTCCAGTTTAACTTAACAAATAGTGGGTGGTGGGCAAAGTCTCATCGAAGGATCATTTCAAAGCCAAGTAAGCTTTACGTGCAATTACGTTCAGTGCCATCGAGATTTTGTTATAGCTTACATGCTGATAATTCAACAACCCAATTTATGATTACTCTCCAGATATAAAACCATGATAATTCTGATCCACTTGACAAATAACCCACAGCCATTCATATTTTCTTGTCTTATCAACAAGCGAAGATTATAATATTGATACACATTTCCAAAAAATCAACAATATCTATTTTATGTAGGCCTACCATTTGTCCATGCACTAGTCGTTTCTGAAATCTGGCCTACAATAAAATTGTTTCCATAGCTTCAAAGTAGAAAATAATTTTCGATCTTTGACCTCTAACGACATCTGTTTACAACTGACCATTTCATTCACACTTCTCTGTCCAACCAGTGACATGTGAACTCTATTTATCAACGAAACCCCAAATTAATGAATGCGTTTTAATAGACGCCATGACGTATGTCAGTATATGAATGGTGTGTACTGTTATTTCCTTGTCTTATCATCCAAACTTGAGATTATCTTTAGGTTTGGTTACTGATATCTACTTTGAGTTTTACATGGATTATCTGACTAAGATCCATAGAAAGTATCCCAAATTAATATATTCCAACAAAAATGATAAGAATAATATAACTATCCATAGATATGAACTAAATAATTGATCGACGATTCAAAGAAACTATTGCATTCAACAGAGAATACTGTAACTTTTATACTGTGAATGTTATAAACTGAGTAGAAGCTATTAATAAATCCTAAAATTAATGATGAGTCAGGAAAATTTAGATGCCGTAAATATATATAAAATAATTATAAGTTTTATAATTATTTGAGAATAACCAGAATATGGACAGCAAATATCCTTGTCTGACTCATGCTTCTAGAGGATGCATTTTTTTGGTATACAGAAGTAGTAAATGTGAGTTTCATAAACATGAAAAATAAATGTTTTCCTTCGTCTCGGTCAGAGGTAGACCTGGGGCGGAAACGACAGAACCAACTGACAATATTTATATTTTGTTTGGCTTGTCGTTAATTTGTATGTGGGTGTCGTGCAACCTTTTTCAAATTATGCAATATTACTTGTATTAGTCAATGTCATAGATAACTAAATGGAATAATTAAAGCAATAGCAGACAAACCTGTATTACCCAGAGTACTGAAAATATCAATACAATACCATTGCTTTGATTTTGTTCATCTTTAAATAATAATGTTTTGTACTTAAAATTACATAAGTTAGGTCTATGCCAACCAAAAGATTTGATTGGGTCAAATAAAGACGTGAAAAGGAAATAAACGAAACGACAGGCAATATTTGTTTTGTTTTTCTCGTCGTTATTTCACACGTGGGCGTCATGGTAAAAATGGGAGAAAATAGGCTGAAATTATCAAATGTTGTCCTTGCAAAATGGTTGACACACAAATATTTATTTTTCACCACTACCTGAGGTAATATTGATTCACAAAACAAAATGGCTACTTAAAGCTTTCTTTGTTTTTCTCAAGTAGGAGAGCATGGTCACAACTTGAGCTTCCGGTTCTAACAGTTGTATTTGGAAGCCACCAATCTTGTTAACTAAACAAATGTTTTATTCTTAAGTCACGGTGACCCAATATCCACCCACCCGCTTTCTTTAATTAGACAAGAAAAATCAAGATGTTTGGCTAAACTTTCGTTTTTCGTGTAACATACAACTTTAAAATCGTGGGAAAACTTCATTCAGAGCAATTATTGACTTTGAAAGAAGCAACAACGTTTTGATCCATTAGAGAATCATTTGATTCATAAACATGAAGTAGATTTCATCAGAGCGTAGAATTAATTGATGTAAAATGTGGAGTTTCTTGAATGGTACAATGCATCTTTTTAAAACACCAATTAAATGTACCAACCTACGTTTTACGACTGCAGTTTTAGCTTGATTCTTTATCGGGATCTTATCTTTAACAGATGGGGATATGCACATGCATAGATGAAATATAATTTTAACTTACACAGTATAATTATATATTATTGAAATAATTAAATTTTCACACAAAACATACTTATATAATAATAATATACCAACTATATTACCAAATATATCATAAGTTTATAACAAAATCTAAATTGTCAACAGTAAAATATATTACATTTCGTAAATAGCATGCCGAACAACCTGCGTTCTGTTTCAATATTTTAAAATGATCGCAACATTATCGTATTTGCTTAAATATCTTTTAGTGCATTTGATACATTATTGGCATACCTTCACCATTAGACACCAGAGTACATCTTTTTTGAATAATTATCTCAAATTGAACCTCTCGCCGTTTCAAGTTGTTTTTTGTGAAAAGCTTGCCAAATAAACCGTGGATATTAAACGAGAAGAGAGTTCCCAGGCCTCGTTTTGTAGAATTCAAATACAGCATATGTTTTTCATTACATTTATCATGACATGGTTATTTTATACAGTTTATAATAGGTCTGATAACATCAATTACAGCAGAACTGTTTCTAATCATAGATTAATATTTAGTTTCATTATGTCATTTTTTTATTCACCTAATGTATCCCTACAAGACGTACTTCATTCTACACTCTAGACGAAACCTGATGAGGGTGGTTTTAAATCATTATTGATTATCTATATTCCATCATTATTCTAACCAGAATGTAGTGAGATCTGTTCATCAAAAGACATTGGACTTGATATGTAGTCGTATACACACAAAACCCAATGACAACGCAGTTTTAACTGACTCAAAATAAAGATCACCTGTGTAAGCGTTTCTAATACACAATATACCGGTAATCTAAATTTGTGAAATTTAACCTTTTGCATATATTATATGAAGTAATTTTCAATCAACATAAGATATGTTGAACAACCATCATATCTAAAAGTGCATTATCCTAATTCAGAACCAAACGCATCAAGGGTGCTGGTGATACTGATTCATCGTTATTATGTCTGATGTAACCATATAATTTCATGGTACTTATAGAGTCTGGGTGTGTTATGAAATATATTTAATATAACACTTGTACCGTGTTATAACTTGCTCAGCCCACATAAAACAGTGTCAGTTACAGGTTATGTTCACTCATCACTTTATTATTAACATAACCCATATAGGCCTGTACTGTTTATTTTGACGACTATAAAAATGACAAACTGGTTTTTAAATTGAAACAAGTATTTTTCTTTTCTGGAATAAGCTTTCTAATAAAAACTTAGGAGGACAGAAGTTCATCCGTCCCTTCAACAACTAGCATCATACCCCTTACTCGTATTATGTCATTTATTTCAAATTCAGGTTGGTTAAAGATAATATAATAGGTGTTAGAATACACTCGCCCTATATGGCTAATATCAATTAAATATTAGTTAAATAAGTAAGTATGCATCCCACAGTTTTTAAAAGCGACTTTAAAATATATTCGGCGACTAAAGAACACGGGAAAACCCCGTGTAAGGGTTACTTCCCTTAATAATAACAACGGATTGCTTGATGGATGTATTAAGCTTATAATTAACTACTTGATTTTGTTGATTAATCAGATTTTAGAGGGATTTCGATGTATGGTTTTGGCACTAAAATTGTATGCTCCTTCTGAGACCTATTATACCTTTAATTGCTCCCCAGACAAGAGAGGTGGATATAATTAAGTCCTAATTTTAAAAAAATCACGAATTTTGGATGGTGTAACTTGACCTGACAACTGACTGATATTATATATACATACAGTGGAGAAATGGGTGACATGCGAACAAGAAAGAAAATTCGAATAGTCATTTCCAAAGACAGTAACCTTGCACCGATACTACGAATTTTGTTGCATTTTTCTTCTGTATTGAATTCCTTGATTCAAGTGACACCTTGACAACATCGAGCAACCCATTTTGCCGGGTGATATTGAAATCTCCCGTACAATTTAAATTCCAGAAAACTACAAGAAAACAAATCTTTCTGGTGTATTAAAATATTCAAATCCAAATTCGTCTCACATTAAGCTGGGACGGAAATACAGTCAATAAATTTTATAAGTTTAATGTTTTTTCATGGAGTGTCGTCTAACATATAATCATCGCTTGACTAACTTTCAAAAATCTTTGCATTGTCATATCCGTTAAGAAGAGCCACGATGAGCATTCAACTAGTTAATTAGATCAACCTCTGTTTATCAAATAAACATTTAAACATGCAATCTACCATCTCAGGTTGTGGATATGGGTTTTTTAAAAGCTTAGCCGAGTTTAATATACATTTAAGTCATGGCTTTATAATATTGCAAATACAATTTATTACTGTACACCGGATCGATGATTCAAGTCAACCTCTGACTTATACACAATACGAAAAAAACTCTTAGTGACATGCACAACTCCTATTTCCGTTATAATACCGATGAATTGATGTTTTGTTCTCTAAATGGAAATCCCTTAAACCAACCGACCGTTAAATAATTTCCCTCCCGAAATAACCGATATCTCAGCATTTAAATATACATCTCATTGAGAGAAAATGTATTACGTTTTACGCTTGAATATATTATCGAGTATACTCTCTTCTCAATGGAAGAAGCTCGTTTATTGTTCTAACGAATATAGATGTCAAATATCAGTGAGATGTAACAAAAACTACATAAATTATCACCAAAATTTACGTTAGTGTCATATGTGAGCCACCGTAGATCTGAGAGAACAGGATGCATCTCTGCTGACCAAAAACACGTATAAGCTATAGTTAATTGTTACATACCTGGGTCTTTATCAACGATAGGTCTTTTGTACTTGATGTAGCAAACAGCGAAAACAAAAAATGCCAAAAATACTGAAACAACACATAAAACTCCAATTAAACCCATTGCTAGGGTCCTCCACTGTTCTTCACTAGAACTAACTGAGGTAAAGTCCAATATTCTGTTGTTACTGGTAGGAGAGAAGTTGGTTGTACTGCTGATGCTACTGTCATGATGGTGTTTCTTGTGATGTTGATGTGTCTTGTTCATTTTAACATGAGCATGTTCATCTTCCGAGGGCTGTATAAATTCAAATTCCTTGAAAGGGCCACACTGAGTATCTTTGTGAGAGCTACAGGGTTTTCTAATAATTTCGTTTACGTTGCATGCCGAGCACTTTTGACATACGTCATCTTTGATTACATAAAATTCTCCTTCTTTGCATTTTATAAGGCCGCTCTCTGTATGTTCAAGAGCACATGATACAATTAGTAGCAAGCTTAATATCAATAACCTTTGAATTTCCATTGCAATAGTTGATATTCCACCTGGAAATATACAGGTAAAATAATGATATTTATTAATATGATAACACGAAATTTCAATTGTAATTCTGCAAAATTATCTACTATCAATTCTCAATTTTATAAAAGTCATGTGTTACATAAGATAGAAATGCAACATGTTATTGTAATGACTTGACAATGGAACATCAAATCCCAGCTAAACTAAATCTATACTTTAACATGAGATGGAATCTTAAAAATAGAGAAAAACACTGAAACTTAAGACTGGTCCAAAACCATATTATAGATTGTATGGCCTGGTAATGTGATTTGACCACCAGCAAGATAGCAGTGTTATCATTATCTTTCTTTTTATTTGCTCTCTTCAGCTAAAAATAGCTATGGTGCAATGGAGGAAAGTCGGTCTATATCGTGTGGGATAGGCTTGTTAAAATTCTTTAGTCCTCCTTTACACACTGAATTCATTAATGTCTGACTGTCTTGACTATTTCCTTCATTAACCAGAATCATGAAAGTCTAATGCCTCAGTTATTTTCCTTAAAAATCTTCGCGAATAAATTTTACTTTGACTTTCCTTATTTATGAGGAAAGAAATTCTTCCCACGCAAATGTTATGTGAAAATCTTCCATGTGGAAATTCCTGATATGTCTACCGGTTGCTATATCATTATGCAATGGTGTCAGACTATTCATACCTAATTAGGAGGTAGTGGGCGTGTGTAGATTGTAGACAACTCTCGAAAACATCGGCGGTGGCATCAGGAAATGTTCTTGCCTTAAAAACCACATGTACGTTGTAGGCTACATGCTTAGTTTTGGTTGAAAACGACAAATCTGTTGTTAAAATAATTTGAAAATATTTTATGACAATGTCAGATAAAGGAAAACCAAATAAATCATGTTGATTCGTCAAATGAATCCAGAAAATATTCGAAGCAGACAACAGCTATGCTTACCTTGCTACCTAGCTAAATAATCCAACTATAATTCCAAGATTTCAGAACACGAGGTTATAAATCCTCTCAAGTCACAAGTAGAAGCCAGTTTGGATGAATGTAGCAAGTTTCAACATGTTTTACTACGTGTACCGTTAACCACACCCAATTTAAACATTTTAACCAATCAGAATTTAGAAGGCGTGTTATTAATGTAAACAAATACTGTGCATGGT
The DNA here is from genome assembly GCA_030562195.1 of Nipponacmea schrenckii. Lineage (NCBI taxonomy): Eukaryota > Metazoa > Mollusca > Gastropoda > Lottiidae > Nipponacmea > Nipponacmea schrenckii. The sequence goes on from CM060201.1 coordinate 13,204,101, forward strand.
CTACTAGTCTCATTCATAAAGCCTGTCGTGTACCCACAGGTTGTATTTACTCTACGATACAGCCAGGTATTGAAGCTATTAGGCGTGAAAGAAAATACTGTGAATGTGAGAGGAGAGCAATGGTTATCACATGTTTGTATTAGCCTGAGGCTGCTAGAATAAACTTGAACAAATCTGATAGATTCATTTTTATGTCTCAAGCTTTAGCTCCACTATTATTATGCCATTAAATAATGCATTATTGTCCATCGTGAAAATTCTCTTGATGTATTTTTCTTTTGCCTACTAACAAGCTCTCTTTCCCAATCACATTTTGTTAACAAAACTTGTTTAAGCACAAGCATTTATTTAGACACTTAGATATAATTTTTTATTTTATATCTTTAAAGAACATATTTTGGCTATACAGTTTTCAATTTAAAGTTAAATTGACAAACTACATCATGGATTTATCGATAGATCTTGTTTGTCACAATAACATACATGATCGATCATATTTTGAAAACCCTTAAAACTTGTTTTTGTGTGGATTGGAAAGATCGAAAAGTTTAGAATATTTTTTTAAATTCTCCTCAACTCTGTAAATTTGAAACCCTATGGCGAGATCAGACTTTTAAAACAAGAATTTTATGTCATTTGATTTAATCAACTATTTTTTCCGCGTAAGTTTTCATTATTTTGAACAATGTTAAGACGACATTGGTTGTGTTTGACCTTAACCAGTCCAATAACAGTTCCTTGCATTTCCGACACACGACCAACACAGATTTATTTTCTATTGGTCGCGTGGTTGGTGACAAGATTACTTTTGCTTCCAGCGTATGCTTTTTCATTTTTTTTTTATCTCAATTGAATAAATTTTCTATTTATAGATTGGGGAATTCCAGAGAATCGTCCTATATTGGTTTTATTTATAGACCATGGTCATCTGATGCAATGGCTTCCTGTCCTGTTCTCTTTTACCCACACATACCTACTCTATTTTTCAACCAATATTTGTTCATAAATAACAAATCATACAGTAATATGTACAAAAATTATTATTAACTATTGTTTCAGAAACAATTAGGCGAAGATTATATTAATTGGATAATCTACTTCTGTCTTTGAAAAGTTTAGCGACTGAATAAACAATATAATATATATTAATATTTCATAAGGTGTTCTGAGCATCTTTATGTATATTTTAACATTCACTTTTTGCAAAAGTCCATCGCCGACAAATATTATTTGTTCGTATCGTCGTTAGACCAGACTTCACAATATGAGTCTGCCATATAAACTTAATCTCTTAAAGGTGCGCAGGGCCATCGGATGCTGTTAAGGAAACCTCCAACATTCACTTCAGCAACACTGAATGGGGTAAGGCACGACTGTGAATCTCTCTCAATCATTTTGATAATTTTGAAACGAATTTGGCATATCTTGTTAAAAGTATGTAGCTTATCATAATCACGGTACACGACTCTTTATACCAGTTCTAAGATTCCTGATAATAATTACAGGGGATATAGAAAAACTCGTTATTTTTATCAATTATATTGTCGTTAAAAGATAATGACTGCCATAAACTATCTTACGTCTGATTAGATTCCTTGATGTCACGTGTAAGAAGAGTTTTTCTTCCATTTTCAAAAGAAATTTGGTGATATCAAATGCAAGATGATCACAGCTGATTACTTGTTTGCAGTATATATCGTCTTTCTGTTTATTCTTATCTTCTCAAATATAGCCAGTATTCAGTGCATTGTGGTATGGTTGAAAACGACGCAAGCTTTCTGACAGCTTTTTCTTAATAAACTCACGATATACCATTCTCTGGAATATATTCATAGAGTTCGGAGGCCTGTCATAAGCACATTGTCCAGCCAACACCAATTACCTAATTGACTTCATTAACACTTTTCTTGTAACATGGGATTTTGATTAGATTACATATTAGAAAATACAGCTCTATAGATAGAAAGATTTTATGCTTACATTCGCTCTGTGGAGGTAGATGTAAAAGTATAAAGAGTTCATAACACTAAGACATTTTCAAGTAAAGATGAGTCATAAGAGTCACGACGCAGCTGCTCAATTTAACATTTTTCAAAATTATAATACAATATATTGTGCTCCAAAGGAAGTGCTTTTTTTTTTTAAATCATTCGAAAAATTTTATCAACCATAATTTAAAAAATATATCTGAAAAATTAAAGGGATAATAGGTGATAAAATTTGAAAATTTTAAACTTGGCTAATAAGGGCTCTATTCATCAGTAAATATATCTGTTGCTATAAATAACAAAAAAAAAATATCCAAAAACTAAGTAATTATCCATATTTTTCCAGATTTTAAGGGATTCTGTTACTTTATGACAACAGGTAAGTTCACTGATATTGATACTCATATTGACCATTCTTGAGAACTACAACTTTATGTTCATGCTAAGACGAAGTATCCCTTTAAAATAGCGTACGTTCAACATTGCATGGAACAGATTGATATTATTTATACTTTTTTCCCGATTTCTTTTCCATTCACAAATCCAGTACATAGTGACTCTAACGTATACACTAAATTCTGGTTACCCGCAGCATGCAAGGGTTTTTGAATCGTGTTATGATAAATTCTTTGAGAAATTATAATATGAATAATATTGTTACTGTGAACTTAAATTACTTTTCAAATTTCGTTATCGACATGTTGCAGAAAGAGGTTTTCTTTTTATTAGCCTTGATGTTTTTAGACATAGGTGCATTTAAAACACAGACACGTATGCAGTGCACTTGTAAAGTTCAACATAACCTTCTATGCAATCTGATTGAAACAAATTCATGTTCTTAGGATATAACGTTTAATGTTCCTTTCTATCTATTTCCCCTTTTTCTTGTATGTTATTTCACTTTGACAAAGAAAATATATATAGACCAATCAGAACCAACATTTAAAGGCGATTGCAGACAAGTCACTGTGCAATAAATCATTTTTTGCGATATTCAGCAGAAACGGGGATAGAGATCGTATTGAACATATTTGATGGATAGAATTATTGAATACATTTAATTTAGATAAAGTGATCTAATGACATACAGTTCTTAACGAAACTATCTAAGATTCAGACATTTAGTCTTGTTTATGGTTACATTTGATATTCTCCTATTGAAGTCTTGTACAGATAGCATGCCAGGCAAGGTAATATACGCCCACTGTGAGCATTGAATTTGAATAATAAATCCGACAAGTTTCATCAAAATTCATCAAAAATTGTAGCTTCTATTGCACCTGCAATAAATTTGATGCGATTTTAAAAGTCAAAACAATAACTCAAAAAAGAGTTCATTGAAAAATCAGCAAATTTCAAACTTGACCACCGTCTTATAAATTCCAAGAGTGACACCAAATTTAATTCAAATCCATTGAAATTTGTACCTTCTATTGCATCCGCAATAAAATTTTGACCTGATTTTACTATGTCAATGGCAATAACTCAAAAGCCGTTCATCGAAAAATCGTCTTAACTCGATCTTGGTCACCGTCTTATTAATTCAAATGCTCACACCAAGTTGCATTATAATCTATTAAAATTTGTAGCTTCTATTGTGCCTACAACAAATGTTGACGGACGGACCGACGGACAGGGGCGACGACAATATACGTCCCATATTCATGTAGCCTAATTAATAATTCGATATATTTCACGCCGCCATTAAATTTCCGGTAAAAAAAAATTAATCGGAAGTGCTCTGGTAACGTTTCTGAGTTACCTGTCGTTCTCAAAGAGATCGGATTATTTACCGAGTTGTCTGGTTCAATACAATTTACAGACAAAAGATCATAATGTAATGTGAATCAGGGGTGAATACTCAATCTAGTTAGATCCGCGACTTTTAGAAGCCTACAAAAGGAGAGATTGGGACTTTTATTTTGTCCTCGTCTTATAGTATCACATCAGTGATAGTTCGTGACTTCTGAAAGCTCCCTGATATAAGCTTTCAACTTGGTTGTTGACTTTCAATAAAAATTTAAAAGAGTAGAAATTGAACACGTTAAAAATGTAAACAATAGGCCCAATATATTAACACGTTCTGAAGAGATTTTGATGCAAGTAGTTCGTTCGACAAAAAAATCTTCGTTTAGTAGAAACTTCCATATATTTATTTGAATATTGAATTAATTTTAATGGATTTTTAGATTTGGTAAAAGAAAGACGCATATAGTCTCAGTCTCCGGTATGGAACCCTTTTAAAGTGCGATTTATAATGTTTGATAAGCGTGCTATTATTTAAACGCCCCTAATTTGAAATCTGTTCTTTTGGAGGACAGGTTTCAATTGATCTGGGATTTATAGTAGGTGCTCTGTACCCATTGACGCAGTCGTTGAGGGGGTCCTAAGGTTAAAGTTTGTATAGATTTGCGACTATTCGGTATTTTTTTAATCATTTAAATAATAGTTGCTGGTGTTGAATGGTATAGAAGATAGTTGACAGGCAACAACATGCAGTTTATATAGGCTTGTGCAGGTTTTGTTTTAGTCCCAAAATGTAAAGATTATGAAAATGTCGAATCTGCAGTAATTTCTATAATTCTGGTGAAACAAAAATCGGAAATCACTCACAAAGAAAATTATAATTTTGAACAAATTAAATGATCATGTAAGCATTAAGAAACATAACTTATTTGATAATAATGCCTTTGTGGTGGAATTTGGCGGTAAATATAGGCACGCGACAGGTGAGATGTTCGCAGGTGTGATCATACCATTCTATTGGAACAGCTCTCTTTAAATTACACGTGAGGAACAATAACAATTATTTAAAAGTTACTGAAAAAACAATTGTTTAATCCTGTAGGGTCTTCAGCTTTAACTTATTACTTGTACAACAAGAGAATTTCATACCTAAATCAGATTAATACTCAATATAAAGATAACTCGTGATTTAACACAGAAGTGAAAAGTGATCAATAATGATTGTTGGCTACTTAATTCGACTTATCCTTCTAAATCTGCTAAAATAAAATGTGCTTACTCAGTGAACTAATAATTATCCCAACTGATATTAGTCTGTTTTCAGATATTAAAGTGTTTAAAAATTAACGATTGGATATTTCAAGTTAAAATTTTTAAAGATAAAATTCGGGATCACATTTCGTTAGATTTTGATGTAAAGTTTTCATAAATTTCGACCTATAATCCAGACCAATTCGATTACTGATCGCATTATAAAAAGTGAGAAGCTAACATTAGGTTCTGTCGGCCGTTTAAACTTACCGACACTCATCAAGTCATTACAAAAGGATATCAGTTTGTAAATGATACCGTTACTTCGTCATTATGAAAGTTTATATTCATTATTCAAAACCAATGATTGCATCTCCTGTCCGACCTGAGTTCATGTGACATCCGCTATATAACAGTAATTTAATTGATAGCATTTGTTTATAACGGAGGATATACTACTCATATTACACGTGTTTATTAATAATCAACCGCAAATGTAACGGTGTTGTATTTTGTAACATGAGTAAGTAAATACAAGCATGAGGAAACTCCCCCGCAGTTTCACCTTCATAAGTAATGCTTAAGTAACTTGTTGTAAGGCCTTCATAATTGAACAATAAACGCATGAACTCGAATTCCTTGTTACAATATATGCTGAAAGAGCAGAAACGATAAGAAAGATAAGGGCGTAGAATACTTATGTTCTTGCTATAGATGAAATCGTCTTGGATTTAAAGATGACATAAGATAATAAAATGGAATTCTCGATTCAAATATATTTAATATAAATATTAATAACAAATGGAAACTCATTCGCCACTTTAATCCAAAAAATCAATGAAAAAATGTTTGAGTACGTCATTGTGGTATAATTTTCTAATCTGCTGAACCTGTTCATGGAGATAAGCTCTAATTCACTTATATTGTTCATTTCATAAGGTTTCACCTTACACTTCCCGTAGTTATGTTTTCTTACATATAGTGTATTATAACGGTTACTGTAATATACCTAATTCACAACGTATTATATAACATATTAGATAACATGTTTTTTTATATGTTTTTTTCTTTCGGGGGGGGGGGGGGTTCTTGTATCCTTCAATACCAAAATATAAATCATGAAATACTTAATCCCATGTTCCAATGAATTTCTGGAACTTTTATCATATCACATGGGACATAAAATCGATTGATCCTTCAACATTATTCAAATCTTCGTCTTTAGAGTATTCCACGTCCACCTTTCCCTTTCGTGGACTTTTTAACTCGTTAAGAGGCTATTTGTACGCTGTTGTTAGAAAATTATGATTTTCTTTTCATTAAAGATAGAAAATTTTCAGATCTTTTACAGTATATTAAGAAAAAATTAAATCAACTTTACCATTCAAAACAGTTATTTTGTTTTTTTGAATGAATATCAACATCAAAGGATAAGTCGCGTGGTAAAAGATACGATTATCAGGTTTTATTTTTAAAATACTCAATATTCAATAGATATTCAAGCCTAGTCTAGATTAACTAGAAAAAAAGTAAGATTTTTGTTATTGAAAATTCAATTGTTATTTGAGAAAATATGATGTTGTTATCGATCGTCGGCAACGACAGATGTCAAGCGCGTGCTTTTCTTTGCGCGTGCTCACCTGCTGTCGTGGATGCGGGTCAGTAATTCAAGGGGCAGATGTTGGGTGTAGTTTAAACTCAATTTATTGTTTGAATGGGATGGGATAATTGTTGAAATAAGTGATGTTCTCACGGAATTTACTCTCCTGGCGTCCCCCAAGTAACCTGAAATACCGTTAGATCTCCTTTGATCATTTCTTGACTTAATTATCTATAATTGGATTTTCAATAAATCATAACAAATTTTTAATCTTTCAGTTTAGTATTGAATTGATATCGAAATATCTGTGCGTTTCAAAAATGAATTCGTAAGATTTGCCATCAGATATATAGAAGATGGTGAGCGGTGAATAGAAGTTCCTTTCATATACATGCTATTTGATGTTAAATATAGGTCACTGTCATTTAGGCACACTTTTTAAGCACACCTCATTTAGACACAGTACTTTAGGCACTCTTCATTTAGGCACACGGTCAGAAAAGCACATGTTATTTAGGCACAGTATTATTTAGGCACAGCGTTTTAGGCACACTTTCAATTAGGCACATACTCCTTTTAGGTACATTAAAATTCGGCACAAAGTCATTTAGGCACAGTGACTTAGATACGCCTTCAATTAGGCGTGCCTACATGACATGTGCTTATCTGACCGTGTGCCTTAAGTACTGTGTCTAAATGATGTGTGCTTAAAAGAAAAGTGTGCCTAAATGATTATATTCAGATAAGCACTTGTCATTTAGGCACAGTGTTATTTAGACACAGCAATTTAGGCACACTTTCAATTAGGCACACTCTTTTTAGGCACACTGTCATTTAGGCAAAGTGATTTAGACACACCTTCAATAAGGCACACATGTATTCGGGACTATATCATTTAGGCACACCCGGTTCCAAAGAGTGGGGGTGGGGGCATGACCCCCAAAACCTCAAGGGAAAAGGGTGATCACTTCATAGTGGAAGAAATCAATCACTATCACAAATCATTATCAGCACAATATTTTTAACCATAACTTAATTGCAATAAATTGATATTAAAGGGATACTGCGTCTTAGCATGAACATAAAATTTTAGTTCCATGAATGGTCTATATATCCATCACTGAACTTAGCTGTTGTCATAAAGTAACAGAATCCCTTAAAATCTGGAAATCTCAATTCCAATGCTCACACCAAGTTTCATCTAAATCCATTGAAAATTGTAGCTTCTATTGTACCCATTATAAAAATTTGACCTGATTTCACTAAGTCAAGAGCAATAACTCAAAAATCGTTTATCAAAAATCGTAAAATTAGAATTTGACCACCATCTTATAAATTCAAATACACCAAGTTTCAACAAAATCCATGTGTACCCACAACAAATGTAGACGGTCCAAGACGGATGAACCGACGGACATGGAGAGTACAATATACGTCACTTATTCATGTGGGCGTGAAATAACACAATAGGTGTAACGTTTTTTTGTATTTTGTTAAACATTACGCCACTCTTTCGTAGTACTAAATCAAGTGTCTATGAAAAACCTGCTTTGTGCCTTTTGCAAGGCAAATGCCTGTGTTTGTAAATTTTCGCCCCAAAACAAACCATCTCAACTTCCTGCAACAGTAACAAGTGTATACAATATGCGAACGTCCAGAGACAGGCGGCGACGTTTGTATGCCATTGATATCTATACACAGGGTTTAACAATACGTTCTTAAAATGAAAATAGTCATAATATATCATGTCGTGTCCTTATTTTACTACAAATCTATCTATATCTGTTTAATTATGATAACATGTAGATCATAAATTAGTCCAGTCTACCAGAGATTCGACACGAATGACCGGAAAGCTAGGAACTATTGGTTGACATAGAGATTAACATTTATCGTCCGTTTCGTGTCGTCTCCGTCATATTTAGACCACAACCAGGGTATCTCTTGGCGACAGAAATATCCTAAAATGAAAATTCTGTCAATATTGATAAATATGATTTATAACTTGTATGATGTCAAGAGGTTTATTCATTATAAAGTTATCGTCTAGCTGGCTAGAGAAGTCATAAGCTTTAGTATTTATGTATGTAGTCTTTTAAAGTGTTTTCATGTTTGCATATAATTATAGAACTTTGAAACCTTATTTATGAAAGTATTCATAATGATGCGGTTTCATCCAAAACTATAAGAAAACTAGGAATGGATTGAATAATAGATCAATGCATGTTTATTAGATACCCTTTTCTTTCTAAGCTACAAGATCTGCTCCATTTTTGTAAACTAGTTTCCGATATCCTCATCAAGATCACTATTTTGTGTCTAAATTTCATATATTGAAAGGCAATAAGCTGTGAACGTCTATATGTTTTATTTACTGTTTGTATTTATTTTGTGTATCAGTATGTCTGTTTCCTGTTTGTATATGTTTTCCTATCTCTCTTGTTGTTCAATGAATTGTCCTTCTAGTTGGGAATAAGATGAATAATAAGTTTCATCAAGGTAAAACTAGTATCTTTAATAGTCAGGAGCGATAATTTAAATTCATATAACGCCATGTCGGTGTAATAAATTCAAAAAAAAATTAACATCATGCACTATATTTAAAATGTATTTAGTTATCAGGAAATGAAACATATTGTTTATAGTAGTATAAAATTATAATGCACTGATTACTCTGTAACATAATATTACATGTCAAAATTAGCAGATATTGGATAATATTTTGTTAAACTCAGTTTAAACTTATTTGAACTCGGGTATTCATGATGTAACATGATTACAGTTTAACCCCAACAACACCAGTTGATAATATTGCTAGTTATTAACCCTTTGGTGCTCTATTTAACGCGTTGTATAATAAAAAAAAGAAAAAAATAAAAAAGGGAAAAAAGGAAAAGAAAAACTCTTTTCAGCATGTACTTAGTATTCATTGTATAAATTGTACGTTTACCTAAAATTTATTCATTAGGATTAAATTTGTGCTTGAACCGTTATTGTTGCAAGGAAAGTAAGCATTTTCTCCCAAAATAAATTGTTCATCATATAATAATAGTTGCTAAAGATTAATGTATCTCATTGAAGAGGATATTCAGAATATCTATGTAATTAGAAACACTAAATTCAGTCCAGTCTTTTATTACGATGATCTTACGTGTTGACTGGCCGGGTGTAGGAATTCAGAATCTTAAACAGCCTATTTCCATTGAAAGTCAACGAGTTTGAAAGACTATATCTCGACATATTCTTTCCGCAGTTGTTTACCATCTAGATCCTCTGTATTTTTCTAAAATGAACTAAAAAGTAAAAATACAAGTTTCAAACCAAGTTAGCTCAATTTAATTGGTATAATGGGAACCAAATTAAAAGACCAAGAAAAGAAATGTCAACATTGGTTTTCCTCCTTGTAAAGACAGGACTTGCCTTCATACACTACAAATTTCTTATCACAACAACCAGTCTTTTCTTCTTATACCACAAAATGGGCTCCAGATTTTCTCCTAAAACTCTAGTGAAAATGTCAAGGCAAGAGATTATAAAAGAGTCGCCTTGAATTCCATATGTTTTTTCACAGTTAATTGCGGTTTAGATTCTTTGACAGAAGTGGGGTTTTGTTTTAGAAAAGAAATGATCAAGAAGTAGAAAAAAATTGACATCAGAAACGTATACTACATACAGAAACTTGCAAATTAAAGAAAATTTATTTGTTGCGAAAACTTCCTTCTCCATGGTCATAATCAATGGATGGAAGTGCTACCCATGTGATATCAGCTATTACGATGTAAATTTCAATAAATATATTTGAAATAGAGACTCAATTATACAAAGTTTGTTTTAGGTAAAAAGGTACCAGAAAAAAGTCTGAAAATGAATCGAAATTCGATTTCCATCTCCAATAAAATTCAATAATACTTTTATAAGTCTGATATCGCGGTTCAAAGATTACTGGCCACTGCTCCAAATAAAAGAAAACCACAAAACATTGTTCACACCATGTAATCATTAAGACAAGAATGTCTAAACCTTACACATGGTGTCAGACTGTTATTCATTGAAGAGGTTTTCTATAAAGTTTTGAGTTTTCCTGAAGGCTGTTTGAAAGATAAGAGAGATACGAGATGAAAGAGTTAAAGTAAGATTGTTACAGACCAGGTTGTATGTAACATGTTTCCTGAACAAACTCTTATTATCATGGTATTGTTTACACAATCAGATTTTAGAGTCACAAGGTCTGTGCCAATTTTAAACTATTTCAGATTGACAGTTTACAAAGGTTGCATGATGTAAAGGTACATGCTGTGCCTTACGTAGGTTACCCGGTGTGCTTAACGAAGGTACTTGATGTGCTTAACGTAGGTTACGTGCTTACATAGATTACATGTTGTGCAGTATGAAGGTTACAAAAATGCTTAACGAAGGAAACACGATGTGCGAATAAACGATGTGGAAATCGCAGGTAACATGATGTGCTTAACGAAAGTTATATGATGTGCTTTGCAAAAGTTACATGATATGCTTAACGAAGGTTACATGATGTGTTTAACGAAGATTACATGATGTGCTTAACGAAGGTTAAATGATGCGCTTAACGAAGGTGAACATGGAGGTGCTTCACAAAGATTATGTGGTTTGCTTAACGAAGGTTATATGATGTGATTAACGAAGGTTACATAGTGAACAAAACGAGGGCTGTATGATGTGCTTAAAAAGGTGACATGATGCGCTTAAGGACGTACATAACGATGGTTACTTGATGTGCGCGAAGGTTACGTGATATTCATAATGGACATTACATGATGTGCTCAACGAAGGTAACATGACGTGCTTAACAAAAGTAACATGATTTGTAACGAAGATAACATGATATTCATAACTGAGGTTACATGATGTACGTATCGATGGTTACATTATGTTCTGAACGGAGCTTTTATTATCTGCTTGGCGTAGGTTACATGATGTGGCTAAGAAGGATGCATGATGTGCTTAATGAAGGTTTCATGATAAGCTTAACGAATGTTACATGATGTGATTAACGAAGGTTACATAGTGCACATAACCAAGGTAACATGATGCGCTTAAAGGGATACTGCGTCTTAGCATGAACATAAAATGTTAGTTCTCAAGTATGGTCAATATGAGTATATATTCATCATTAAACTTACCTGATGTCATAAAGCAACAGAATTCCTTAAAATCTAGAAAACTCAATAAGCTAAGTCCTCTTTGAAAAAATCAAATAATCAAATGCATCTGTATCGATTATAACTTAGTTTTTTGTATATATTTATTTTTTTATTTTATCTATAGGTAGCAGGTATATTTCCGTATGAAATTTTATGTTCATTCTAACCCATCATTCTGACCTATAATCCCTTTAACGAAGATTAAATGATGTACATAACGACGGTTACTAGTGCTGAACGAAGATTACGTGATTTTCATACGACGATTACATGATGTGCTTAACGAATGTTACATGACGTGTAAGGAAGTAACGAGGGTAACATGATATGCTTAACTAAGGTTATGTGTTGTGCTTAATGAAGGTTATATGATATGATTAACGAAGTTACAAGTTTAAAAATTAAATTTGGGGTTTTTTCAAAATTGAAGATTACATGATGAGCTTAACAAAGATTAAATGATGTATACAACTACGGTTATTTGATGTGCCGAACGAAGGTTACCTGATATTCATAACTAAAATTACATGATTTGCTTAACGAAGGTAACATGATGTGTTTAACGTAGGTAATATGGTGTGTAACGAAGGTCACATGATGTGCTTAACTAAGCTTATATAATGTGCTTAACTAAGCTTATATAATGTGCTTAACGTAGGCTACATGATGTGCATAAGAAAGGTCACCTGATGTGTAACGAAGGTAACATTATATGCTTAACGTGGGTTACATACATGTATGTGTTTAACGAAGGTTACATGATATATAACGAAGTAACGAAGGTTACATGATCTGCTTAACGAAGCTTATATTATGTGCTTAACGTAGGCTACATAATGTGCATAAGAAAGGTCACATGATGTGTAACGAAGGTAACATTAGATGCTTTACGTAGGTTACATATGTGTTTAACTAAGGTTACATGATATGCTTAAGGAAGCTTATATAATGTGCTTAACGTAGGTTACATGATGTGCATAAGGAAGATTGCATAATGTGCTTAACAAAGGTTGCATGGTTTGCATAACGAAGGTTACATGTTGTGCATAACGAAGGTTAGATGGTGCGCTTAACGATAATTAAAAAATGTTACATAATGTACATATCGATTGTAAATTGATATGCATAACTAAGGTCACATGATATTCATAACGGAGGTTACAAAATGTGCATTACGAAGGTTTTATGAGATGCTTAATGAACGTTGCATCATGTGCACAACTACGGTAAATTTATGTGCTTAACGAAGGTCACAAGATATTTATAACGAAGGTTACATGATGTTTATAACGAAGGTTACATGATGTTAAAAACGAAGGTTACATGATGCGTAACGAAAGTAAAATGATGTACTTATCGAATGTAACATGTTAACGAAGGTTACATGATGTTAAAAACGAAGGTTACACTGATGTGCTTAGGGTATAAATCTACAATGTATGGAACTGACATTAAAAAGACCTGCGTACCAAATAAAAAGAATCGGTTCCTTGGGAATTAAGTGGCACTAACGCTACATGGAAGCAGAATGTTCAGGTGCATTACAACAGTGAGAACCTGTGAATCGGGATAGAGAGTACAATATTAATTGACACAATTTGGTCGGCCGAGAAAAAGTACCAACGATCCCATCTAAGGATCGAAATGAAATTGTTTGTTGGGTCCGATTAGTACCTTGGAAACTCTACAACATGTACTGTAATGTTTCAGTTTAATTAATTATTTTGTTTAAGTAACAGTTTCTAGCTTTGCTTTGTCCAACTCTCCCTCTCCCCTCGTTTCAAATTTCTTATCAATGAGTGTCTGGTGCCGTTTGTCCCCGTGGGCAATTATGTGACAACACTCGAATCCTTCACCAAACGATTCATAGAAACACCACTGTAGGGTTGTGATTGTACCTATTATGTTTTATTATAAAGACGTAAGAGTATAGAGTTATATTTGTTCAGGTTTTATATATAATGAGTGTGACAGAATGTGCGAAAGGAACTCCTTTTGATATTTGAGAGATAGAACTGAAATGTAACAAGTGTTGGACATATGATAGTCCATTATAAATACACACGTGCAACATTCGTTTTGAATTTTTTCATGCAATCCCCCGGGTACAAGTAACAATCACAATAAACAATTGCATTATATTTCATTTCACAATCTGATTAAAATGCAGATCTTGAATTTTTTTTTGGGGGGGGGGGGATCTTGATTGCTATGGCGTACCAAATATGAATAAAACGTGTGGAATTTAAACGATATGGTTTATCTCCGAGTGTATAATATATACCTTCCAATTCCCATTTCATTATCTGATAGAATGCGGATCTAGATGTAGGTCTAGATGCATTTAGTTTCGTATTTTGTCCTTTGGCCATTAAATTGCTCTTAAAAGCAGAAACCAATAACATCAACTCTCTAGTTATGAAATCAGACTGTATGTTTCAGAGCTTTTCTTAAAATAAGAATTGGGTTTATAAGTGTTCATAAGTATAAATCGTTGGTAACAAATCAAGTACCAATAACTGCTTTAAAAGTTTATTTCAGGTATCAATCCTATGCTCAAAGCAGAATTTATTACCAACCATTTCATGTCGGTACGTGTAATAAAGGTAGATTTGGGCGTAATCAGGTAACATAGGAAGGTGAGTGACGTTCCGTTAGGCCGTTGGACAATGACCCAAGGCTAATGTTGTGTTATAGGTTGTCAATCATTGCATATTGTCTCTACTCGTTCCTCCAACTTGATGTCGGATAGGATATCGGCACGTTTAAGGCCAGACTCAATCTCTCACTTTAAATAGAAGTTGCTCTTATCCATTTGGGGTGGGGGGCGGTGTCGCTACCTGAGAGAATGCTCACCATTAACAGGCCAAAGTAAACAGTGGTATCTACACAGTAATGAGTCCATCAGGACATTGCCGGAGATCAAATTCCACACAGTAGTTACAAAAAAATGTTGTTGGCTTTACTTACAGAGTTGTAAGAAGAGGGGAGAAACATACCCAACGGCTATATTATGGTACATGTGTTGAGTTGTGTTTTACCCTAAAAGTGCCGATCTATCTGACGTATATCTCGCGCAAGGAACGGTTTGAACCAGACAAATTGGGCTAAGTTAAAGCTGAGGAATTGATATTTAAATGAATTTGTGTTTGAAATTAAAAATATTTTAATAAATCAGCCTTGTCTGGACGTCGAGAAAGTTGAATACAACTCTCGAACTCCAGCTATTTTCTAATTTATTTGTAATCAGATATCCCTTTCCCTTCATTTATTTTTATTTCAATGTGACAAAGAGTGTATTTGTTGACAATAAATAACGAGTTATATCATGCATGTAGAAATCCGAGAATGAGTTAGATATAATCAGATATCTGTTTTCAAATCAAGCCCATTTCATTTTTTACTTTTTTTTCTTTACTCTTTACATATTTCATATCGCGGTGTATGTTTTATCCGTCTTGATATTTTCATTCTCAATAGAATAACAGAGCGAAAGTGAAAGATGAATATAATCCAAATGCTTTTATGATAACTAAATAAAAACCTTTTTGGGAATATTTTGCCCTTTCTGAAGGTATAAATTTTGTCAGATTTGAAAAAAAAATCGATACATTGGGGTAGTTAGAGTCAGCAGATAATTCTAGATGCTGTTACATCAGGTCTTGCATTGAACAAGGATTGTATCTAACATTAAGAAGGTATATACCTACAAACGCGTCTATTTTTCATTCAGATATTTCTGCACTTGAAACTTTTCCCAACTCCTTACTGTTGACCCTTTACCTTTCTGTACATTACCAATAGTTACATTACACAATAAACTCCAAAATATCGATAGTCTTGATCATACATTGAACATTCTTTGTATCATATTCCGTCTAATGTTAGGACTTAATAATCGAATTTCAAATTTAAGAATGCCGCCATCTTGCTCTTCTGAAAACCACCTTTGATGTTGGCCTTTAATCTTGACCGTTTGAGGGTCTTATGTGACCTCGATCCTTAAAATTGACCCTTTTGACAATATTATTGAACTTTGAAGCAATAGATGTTAATAATGGCAACTGGTCAAGCGACTAAGACGAAAGTTTTGAGAGATCACAAGTCATCAAACCTTACAATGAGTTTCCCAGAAAAATAATATTTACTTATAAACTCTAAATAGAATTACTTGGGAAGTTAAGTTAAATTCTAGATTTCTCAACATAGATGGTAACGCTCCTCAACGTTACAAGACCCCCCTTTAACCAGAAAAAAATGTTTTGGCGGGGGGGGGGGACAATTATAGAAAACAAAATAAACATGTAAGCCAACGCGTTTTGAATAAAGGCTTTTGTTGGATATTTTTTCATCAAAACGAAGATGGTCATACTCAAACAATTGGTACTAGCAGCCCATGGCATTTCACAAACATGAAAGGAAACTGAAGGTGCGTCCAAACCAAAGAATTTGGGAGATGCTGACACCTACGCAAACCATCCTTAGACACTCCTCATATCAATCTCCTATTGATCTTGCCCACATCCTATGGGAGAGACAGTTTTACTGGTCAACTCCAATCGTTAATGAACAAATATAGTGTATTAATCCCACAGATTTTTAGGAATGTAAGAGATTTACATTCATTCACAGATTAAATCGATAGGTCTAAATCTTTTAAACAATCACAAAAATGGAAATTCATTCACCAAATCATGGTTGATGACATAAAATGAATATAATGACACCACGAAAATGTCATCTCGGCGCATTTTCTTTATATCACCACCCATTGAAAACGTGTTGATTACACGTGCTCGTGGATTATGACTGTACCTGAACACATAATGTCCAATAATCTAATACTAGTGAATGTAATAGGCTTAATTCATGTTGTTACATCTAATTTCGGATTTAAATCTCACCATTTCTCCAGAAAATAAATCCCCTTTAAATTCTAAGGAAGTTGAAAAGGTGCTATTCATAATCGTGTATGGCGTCAATGTTGCTTTTATTCATGTAATATAAATATGTAACATTTATCAGAGTCCTAATGATACACTTTACAATTCATATATAAATGACATTTTGACTTCGGAAAAATGTCACTTGATAGCTAGAAAAAATCATACTTTTCGGCATGTTATGAAACTAGACATACCATTTCTAGTAAGCAATCCGTGTTACTCAGCTTTCGTGCTAGACATGGTAGTTCAGTAATATACTCATATAGCAACTCGATTTGATGAGAAAGCATATTTCTGATTTCGTGTATTTAAATAGATAGGGTGTTAATTTTTCTAACCATTCTTGAGGTATGAAATCCAAGATGGCGACCGAAATGGCTTCCAAACACTCAAAATAAGATATGTTCGCTAACATACGTGATTCAGAAGTCCAAATGTACATGTATGTTGTCTGAGACCAGGAATCTAATGGCAAAATCAATTGTATATTATATCCATTATCTACATGTACTTGCCAAATTCTAAAATGACCACCGCAAACCCATGATATTAGCGACACCTTCACCCTTGCCATACTTTACCAATCCAACAGGATGATTTATTTACAAACAAACATGTGCCTGCGTAAAGAAACTTGCATATTATCGGACAGGTCAATTTCATTCCCGATCATAGCTAGTGCTCAAAGAATTTTATCATCAGCAACATATCGTTACTTTACTTTAAAAACACACTTTAATCATATGATCTGGCCAAACCAGAGCCTGGGTAAGCGGTCTACTTATGGACTGTTCAAAACAGAAGGGTAAGTGTAGCGTAGCGAAACCCCTTTGGTCTACGATTTTGACTAGGGTAAGCGGGTGCCGTTCTCAGCATAAGATTTCGGACTACGGATTTCGTGAGATTTCTCGTTTTATGATTTCGCATTGCATCAACGTTTAAAATAGAACATGATTGACAAATGAAATCTAAGGATTGAAGGGTGTTTAAGTTTTCACATTTAGAAATCTGACATACATTATCTATAACGTATCAATATTTACTGAATACTAAACGCTAACTTTCTTATCTTTCTTACTTGTACAAGCAATGATCATCGATTATCCATCAAATTGCAAATTTGCATCACTTTGATGGATTATTGACAGTTATTTTATTTTCGATTTACAGAAAACATTTCTGAATTGGTACAATGATTATGTTTTGGATTTGTGTCAAAACCGTGTAGGCTTATAGCTAATATCGTTGTTTGAAATGATTTACCATTAACAAAATCGTGGGAAAAATCTACACGAAAATGATTAATCATCTTGGAATATACTTGATGAAATATTTCTCTTAATTATAAACAAAATTCTTCCGTTTAGTACATTGTTAATAATATTTGTATGTGTTTCGAGTACTTTAAATCAAAATAGCACAAGAACTGATAATCCTTACGGTCGGCCTAGAGCAGTACTTCTCAACCCTTTTTTATATATTTATATAAGATTTCCCCCTTGACGAAATGTGTCGTAACTCCCGAGGGAGGGCAAGCTCCGCAGGGTTAAAGCCACTGGAGGAGGGTCTAGGAAACGTTCTTCTCCCAGGGAAATCACCAGCAGCACGTTTTAATTCTCCCTCGATGCTTACAGTTCGAAGTATATTCCCCATTTTTCAATCATTCCAGAACCGCCCCCCCCCCCTACCTTCTAAATTCCTTGATGTGTCTGTGTCTTTAGTCCAGAGAACATTCACCTTGTATGACTAATGGGAGACAACTACATTCTGGAATATAAATTTACAGACTACAACGAATACTTGCAAACAGGGTGCGGCTTTACATTATGAGTTGTCTTTCTTTGAACCATCATACCGATTTACTTTCGAATTAGTTTCAAGTCTATGTCATTTATTTGCAATAATTTCATAAAAGTTAAGGCTTTTCTCTTTCACATGGATTCAATCAAGCGTAACATTTCCATTTTAGTGCAAAGGAATGAAACTAATCTTGTGACTACGGTCAATTAATATTCAAGCAAGAACCTGCCGCTAGGTGGAGATTTGGTTGTTGATAGTAAATTCCTGTACGTCAAGAGTTGTTTCTGTAATTCCAAACTTGTTTTATTTCGTGGATTGTTCCTAATATCATATAGCTAAGAGTGAGTAAGCATGAACAATACATTTTTGATTTTAATTTGACAAATTTTTAGTCTTGATGTAGGGGGTTTTAGCTGATCAATTTGTTTGGAGTCAAGTAGCCTACATCTTCGATATATCATGTCTTTCACTCCAGCTGAACAGAAAGCCATTCCTGATGTTATTATGTCACTCAGAGCTGTTGCCTGAGCAGTTAGATTGAATGATTTAAGAAAGGATAAGAAATCACAACTTTACATATTGGACATCATAGAATTTCTGTTGTAGTGTTTACTGTTAATCAAATTGTTGTCCTAATCTATTAGGCCTACTATTTAGTAGGGGACTACCCTATTATATTAGAAAAAAATCTTCAAATGATACAGATAGGCATGCAAGAAATTTAATTGACATCATTGCTAATGGCAATGTCATGATATTTATTTCAACAGTCATAAAAAAACATTTCCCAAGGTCAACAAATATTTTTTATACAAATAATCAGGGCCGGTAATGAGCCAATGTTTCTCATCGAGCCCCGAGCATAGGCCTTACAGAGGCAAATTGGAATGAGAAATACAAATACTGTCAGACAGAAATTCAGTAAAGCTTTGGGGAATGTGGATTAAGATTAAGGCAAAGTGCTGATTCAGTTTTTACCGAAACAAGTAGAGACAAACATGGTCATCATATGGCCTAAGAACTTGACACTTGTAAATTCTTTTTTCTCTTAAGTGCCGTGCTTTGCTTGGATACCTGATATCAAATAATAGATTCACATCATTTCCTAAAGTTTTTATTTCTTTGGAGATTTACTTAACATTGCCAGGCACAGTTGCATCAGGCCATTGAAGGAGTTTCTCTAAACTCGGTTGTGAGTTATAAATTGCCCCCTGACTTGTGTCAAAATTGGCTTTGTTTTGGACATTTTGGTGTTAACTTTTGTATTGATGAAGGTTTTTTGACTTATTGCTCTTGTCTTGTGAACGGGATGGAGACTACAGTTTTATCTGATTTGAATGAAATTTGGTATGATTTGGTATATTTATGAGAACATTTCCGTTTTATTTAGGCAGAAGTCGGGCCCAGCTTAAATTTTCTAGTCCGACCCCTGCACCTTCTAGCACCAGCCATGCATATAATATTTCTTATTCTCCATAGGCCTGAGACAAACTTATTTAAGTGATTGTAAAAAGGTTTTTAATAATGGCACTAATAGCATCAGTTAGCACCCTAGGCTTGTATGACATTTAATGTCACCCAGCACTTGGAATTGTAAAAAAACAAAATCCCCAAAAATTTTTAGAAAAACCTCTTAACAATCCTTTAAGAGTTGTCCTTTTTGTTTAATACTTGGCGAACATTATAACCTATATTGTGCCTTTCGAGATACAGTATGTAAAACATTAGTAAACATTGATTCAGATAAAACCCTACTGTGCAATTATGTTAGATTTAACAAAATAGTGTGTGCAGTATATATAGAATATTAGATTTGAAGATTTCATATAACAAATCAAACTTCATAACTTATACGGTATCTAATGTGAAACACTAACTGATTGCAATAAAAAATGTTTTGTATAAAGCAACTCACTGACAACTATACGTGTTTGTCAAATACATCAGAATCAACAACCTTGCTTTATTTTTTATCTGATTCATTATTTATTGTCAGTAACATTTGAACATTAGACAGATACATATAGCAGATAAGTTTAATTTTCTGAAACTGGTGGCATTCAAATGTCATCATTAATTCACTGTGATATATTGACCTTATAGGAATTGTAATCAGAATAGATTAAAGTTGTTCCGTTTATTACTCTATAATTTAGTCTTTGAGGAATTAAATCATAAATTCTTTCACTTTAAGCCTTTAGAAATTTAACCTATATGAATACGGTAATCCTTGCAATCATAAATGAGTACCTTCATGACATGACAGCAAAAGCACCAACAAAAAGTGTACAGTAACATGATTGGTAGTCTGTTCTAAAAGACCATACCAAAAGATGATGACTTTTTAAATTTTGATGAACTATTGATTGTATGACAATTGATTTCCATGCTTTTTACCTATCATTTTTTTTTTTATTTATTTTTTGGGGAACAACTGTAGAAAAAACTGAAATTTGTAGAGCATTTTTGTTAAGACCAAACATTTTTAAATAGTCTGGAATCAAAAATAAATATCTGAAACCAGATTTTTGTTAGACCAGAAGTGGGCTGTTGCATAAATGTGCAAAAAGTTTTCATCCAGTCTGTAGAGCTTATTTATGGGCCGGTTGAGTTTGAATGTTCTTTGATTTTTTTCTTGTTATAATATATTTTTTCTTCTTGGTGATTCAAATTATTTATTATATATTATCTGTACTGTTTTTTGTCTACATTTCATAAACAATTAAGTTTTTATACCAAAACAAAAATGGTGAATGAGCACTGGGCTTTGAAGCTAGAACTTCCATAAGGTCTTGCAGCTTTTGAGAAAAGTATCACAGGCCATGCTCAGTGTTGTTTAAAATTTCTCTAATTTCAGAAAAAAATGACTGCTAGGATTATTTGGTTTGAATTGTACTAGTAAAAGTACTATTGTAATCTATACATTTTGTTATTCCCTTGAGTATCTTGTCAAGGTAAAAAGAGGATTTTTTTTTGAGTAGGCAATAAAGAATTGTAGCAGATTTCTGTATAAACTCATAAGCCTGAATTTAGAATTAATGTCTTGACCATTGATTATAAATAACAGCTTTTTGTCACTTTTACTGGTTACTATTAAACCACTTGATATTGATTTTTATTGACTTATTGTTTTATTATTCATACATATCTTTCAGTATTTATCTTGTAGTTTGAAGTAGGTTATGTTTAGGTTATTCAGGTATAACAAGTATATAAATTTATTGACTTATCACAAATAGATAGGTTGTAGAACTAGCCTAATTGGCTTTCAGCTAAATATTATACTCTTTATATTTCATTAATATTTTGAAGAATAAGTCTTGAGATTAGTTATACAGTTTTAAGGTAGATGTTAATCACAGGTTTATCAATAGTATTTCTACAAAATTCTGATGAAGTCTTGATATATGATGATTCACATAGGCCTACCTGTGTACAATATTCAGCCTATTGGAATTGAAAAGAGGATTGGTAGAGAATATAATTCAGGTATTATTCAAGTATTCCCTACTGGTTATTGTATTGTTTATTGTTATATATTGTCACATGAATAAATTCAATTTAGACTGATTAAAAATCAATAGTTTACCTTTTACTTGAATTTATATAGACTAGAGCATTATAACTTTGAATAGATGCTTTGTTAAAAATTGATATTATGCAAGCTCTGCTGAAAATCTGTGTGTGTTCTTTTCAAACATAACAGCCCTCTCAGGACATTACAAATTTGATTTTGTAAGATAAACCTAGTCTTGAACAAAAAAACTATTGAAAAGTTATAAATATAATACAGTAATATACCGTTTTCCATTAACTAGTCCTACTTTCTACAGTAAAGTGACATGTCTATGAGCAAATAAAGCAATATATTGACTTGTTAATATCAGAAATAAATATGACATTCTTCAAGTAAGAATATGGTAACCAAGGTATTAATATCTAGGTCTGTAAATTACATGCTAAGGTTAATCAATACCAATTATGATATAATCTACCTTAAGCTTCTCAATGTTGGCATGCAAGAACATAATATGTAAGCTTATAAATAGGCTATTTAGATAAATTGCTACTTAACTAGAAGAAGAGAGCATTTATTTTTTGCATGGGTTCTTAATTCTATAAGAGGACAATAAATTAAATTATCTATTTTCATCTCATATGCTCTTCTATTTAAATTTCCATGTCACACCTTACTTAGGCTGGTATAGGTTTGTGGAGAAATCAAGCAGAAAAATGTCTTGTCTTAAAAACCTGAATTTTTCTTTCAGAATGTCCATGTACAGGATGTGGATTATTGAAATTGTATTGCAGTCTATTTAATTCTTTGAGTCTTTGTTAAAAGAAATACATTCAAAACTAATATTGAATTTAATTGCTATAAGTTTAATAGTTAGTCAGAAGCTATGGAGTATCCTTCAATGCTGTTTCAAAAAAAAGTTTAAGAAAGGCTTTGAATATTTCACTTCAAATATTCTAGTTGTTTAATTCAAATTTTTCCAACTCAATTTACAAAGTTTTGGTATTTTCTAGTATTCTTCCAGTTGTTTTTTTTAATTTATCAGATTTATATCAGTATAAATGTATGATATAAACATAATGCTGATGGATATGGTTTGTGGGCATTGGAATGTAACCAACAACTTTCCATTGATATCACATTGTTTTGGAGTGGCCCTGAAAACCTGTTTTGCTACTTATCAGGGTGGCTGTCTAACCTTACAACTGTTGAAGGAAATATCTTTATTTGATGTAAGTAGGGCTGGGCAATATGGTTTTTGGGATATATCATGATATTGTTCAGTAATATTACAATATGATTATTTTTCTCAATCAATATTCATTATAGTGTGATTGTTGATTCAAAAGTGGAGTGATAGAGCCTTGATGGAAATTTGATTATATCTTTGAATATAGCCTAGGAACTTGAGGAGCATTCTGCCTTAAAACTCTGAAGTTGAGCTAACTTTTGCCATCTTAAAAAAAAATTGTTGTTTCAGATTATTAAACAGATTATTTCTCAATTTGTAAAAAGATAAAGTCCTGTGAATTTTTTATCATTTTGAATCTAATTTTCAAAAAGTAATGTTTCATAATATAATCTGCTGACTAACGTACTGTCAATAATAGTACAGTAACCTAATATACACAACTATTCTGTAGAGATACATTCTTGATGGCAGTAAAAAACCGTTAAAATTGTTATTAATCTATCACTTGTGCTTCCTTTGAAGAATTAGTATTCATGTAAATTATGCATGTATTATCTGTAACTTTTCTTCAATAGGCCTAGCAATTGACATTTCAGTATATAGAAATGTTGTCTTTTATAAGTTGTTTTAAGTCATTGTCACTAGTTAAGATTTATTGATTGTGGCAGTTGACAAAGTGTAGTTGTTAATGTCGTGATAATGAGGTTTAGTTATTATGCTAGAATATAGTTATATAGCTGTTGTGGTGCAACCTTCTTATTGATTATAAAACATAACCTTGTCACATGATCTGCTATTCCTTTGACAAATATAGAGCTTATTCGAGCATGATGGTAATTTACTGGTGTAAAATGATTCAATAAGTAGACTTGAGTAAATGAACTCAAATTACAGCAAATAATTCGTCATTGATTAAAGCATAGCCTGTGTCCATATGTTAGCTTTGTGCACCTACTCAAATCTTTTTTTTTATACAATTTGCAATTTGCTTGTGAACGCTATAGAGACTACAGTTATCTAATTTGAATGAAATTTTGTGTTATTTTGTAATGTTGATGAGATCTTGGTTAAGTGAGGAAAGTAATTTCGACATTTTTTACAAGTGAAGGCAATTTAAATAAAATTTTATTAAGGAAATGAAACAAAATTTATATTTTTCATTATTCAGGGAACTCATAAGCACTTATAATGGGAGTATCTTGCTAGGCAAGCACTTGTTTTAAATAAGGGTACATATGGAGAAGCTTAGTCTAAACTATTTAATGTGGGTCTGTTTAGCTACATGTGACCACTCTGGCTCTCTGTGGCTACACCATACCTATTGAATTGTAACTTATGCTTTGTGAAGTGAAAATCTATATAAAATAGGATTTATCTTTTTGGACTTGAAATATATTTTCATCCATTGTGATACTATTTACAGACAATCGAAATAGCTAACAATGTTTATTGTCTAAAGAACCAATACTTCAGGCATTATTTCCATAAGTTCAAGGGTTAAATTAAGAATCAAAGATGTAGGACATGATGCTCCTGTATTCTTTCATTGTCAGTACCAATATGGCACACTAACAAATCCTGACATAGTCGTGTAGTATTTTATTTTTAGACTATATTGATCAGGTTAACTTACTAGAGACTGAGTGTTTTATTATCACCTTAAACCTTGTGAAAGATTAAAGAGGTTTTTATAATAACTACTCTTATCAATATAATCATCTTAACATCTGGTAATGGCTCTAGAGAGCACCGGAAGGAACTAGAAGAAATTATAGAAAAGGAACAACAAAAAATTATAAGTCATGTTTTCATTAGGAAGCAAAATGGTATAAATATATATTTGAGTCCAAAGTTTTTATTGAAGTTTCCAGCTTATTGAAGAAATCTCGCTTACTTGGTTTTAGTCTATGTTTTTGTTCGGAATTATGTATGCTTAGTCACCTTTTAGCTCACACAAACATTCAAAATGCTCTGTTGATCAGAAAGGAAGCACTAGAAAACAAGGTGATTGTGAAAGTGGAAGAAAAGACTTATTAATTTAAGCTATCAGAACTTTCAGGTTACTGGTATTGGAGGACAAAAATCTAAATAAAATTGAATAACAAATCAGGTTTTGTTTCAATTATTTTTAGTCTCCTTTGTAATCAAACCTGTTTTCTTCCCCAGTCCCATTCTTATGATGGTATCTTTAACCAATCAAAGAATATCATATAGATTCTTTTGATAATTAATCGTAGGGTGAACTCTAAGTATCTTTCATTTTGTATGATTGGTTTTTTGTGACTACAACCATTGTTAATTTTAGCCACAATTTAATTTTGTATAGATGAATCAATATCTCCTAAGATTTTGAAAAATGTTATTTTCAATTAAAGTTTGATGAGAACAAATGAATACAAGTTCTTAATAGTCTACATGTCCTTCTTATTTTAATGACAGAACTAACATAAACTCTGTAAAACTTATATTATTTGGTGCTTAGATAATATTTATCCTACAATTTTAGAATATTTGAAACATATCCACTGATATTTGACAAGACATTAATCATTCAGAATTGTGACTACATACATGTTATGTGTGAATAAATTGATATCTAGATTTTTGAAATATTGATATTTTATTAGAAAAATGATTCATAAACTTGAGTTTTGAAGTAATTGACAGGTTATATTTCCTGTGAAAAGTTAATTTTCATTTCCTATTGATGTCATTGTAACTGTAACTGGTATTTATCATTTCAGTTTGACTGTTAAAGCTTCTACAAAATGGGTTTCTGTATAGAAAGTGCTCGTGTTATGTTGATTATTTTCAACTTTATATTTTGGGTAAGTTTATCACCTTTCATTTGATTCATTTTAACCTGTTTTTTAGAGGTTTTTTTGGATGTCAATTTTCTGACCAATATAATGAAGTTTGTTTAGTCTTGTTTCTTGGTTTATTGCTATGTAAAACCCTTTTGTCACAGGTTATGGATATTAAAAATTTAATGGCAGTCTAACCTGTAAAAGAAGTAAATATATTGTAGCTGTTATTGCCAAATATTTCCCAATGCTCAATACAAAACAATAGAAACAAAGCATTTTCAGTTCGCTGTTAAGACTAAATAGGAAATGAACAGTATATTATGTTATAGAGAGTATTGTAAACTGGTACCAATATAAAATGATATTATATTCTGTACATGACATTTATATCTCTAAATATTTAATATCCTATGATAGTTTGAATTGCAAATTATTTTCACATGATATCAATATTATAATGAACCTGATGTTCAATTTTGTTATTACCGTACCATTATGTGTTATTTAGTGTGGCCTCCTACACTGTATTTAGTCTGGATATAAAATATCTAGCCAGATGTTTCCAGTATATTTCTGTCACAATATAAAAACCTAATTTGCTATTGATTTTTATTTCCATGCCTAAAGAAGCAAATGGAATTGGATTTTTAGAGATTGAGTCTTTTAAGGATAATAAAACTAGGAAAGATATTTTCCTTACCATCTTAAACATGACTCTTTCATTTAACAAGGAACAAAAGGAACGTTTCGACACAATTTACATGTGTCGTCTTCTGATGAAATATATTCCCATGTTTTGCATCCCTTCTTCGTTTCATCTGATGAAATTGTCTTGTAACGTTATGTACCTTGTTAAAGAAGTGTGTTATACCATAATTTATTCCCTTGTGTTCCTTGTTATATTTACCCTCAACATCTAGATCCTATGTATATTTAAGCTGTCTGTTGTATGTTTTAACTGACATTTGCAATATAGCATCTCTTATAATTAAATAGAAAATATATTATGTAAAAAAACTCTTCACAGAGTTTCTCTGATGTAGATGATATTGTATTATGATTGGTTTTTAACCATACTTGAGAATATTGATAATAAACTGGAAATGTCATCAGTATAAACATCAATATGCTAATACAATATAGTCTAATTAAAGTGTGAATCTGGTTTTAAGAATTTGAATGTTAAAATTCATGCATCTAGCTGATATTTGATCCTTATCAGCTACTGAGCGAAATGTGTATAAGGCTAGATATAAAGCTGTTAGATTCTAAAGATTTTTACATTATGTTCATGGTAAAAAAATATAACTGCCTTGATCTCTGCTCAGATTATGTCCAGATCTCAAATTCTATTTAGTATTTAATTCAAAACAGAAATTTGAATTGTTTCATTTGGAAATAAATTATTATCAACTAGATGTGTATTCTTTCTAGTTTTTTCCAAAGTCATAATTTTCCTGCGATCAATTTCGAAAAAAAATCTAAGATTTAGATTAGTTGTAAGAGTTAAGATAAGATTTCAAAATTCACTACTGGTAATGCCAAACTTTGATTATAAACAGGATTGGAGGAATATGGAACAAGTGTCAAGTTTTCTAAATGGATGTTGAATAGAGATTTTTTTTTTAACCTTTTACTCTTATTATTATAATCCAAATTTTTCTATTAATTTCAATGATAGTTTCAATTGTCTTTTTTTATTATGTAGTTATCTGGAGTAGCATTATTAGGTGTTGGAATATGGTTTTTAGCCGATAAGAATATTGTATCCTACCTAGAGGTTGTAAACCATAATGTACCTAATGCTTATATTAACTATGCCGCCTATATCCTCATTGCTTTTGGAGCTCTTATCTTTATCATTGGTTTCCTTGGATGTTGTGGTGCCATTAGAAGAAGTAAATGCCTTGTTGGATTCGTAAGTATTATTTACAAATAATTTTATTATTCGCAAAAATTTTCTCTAACACACACTAATAGTTTGTTTCAACAGTCAGCATTTATGTCATTTTAATTTAGATTCCTGTTCCTCTGTAATAATATAGATCTGAAGTAAAAAATCTAATAATTATTTTAACCAGGAAATAATGCTCTGTAACTTGTTTTCAGTATTTGTTTTTCTTGGTGATAATTTTTGCTGGAGAATTGGCTGCAGGAATAATTGTTGCTATTTATAGAACTGAGGTAAGACTTGCTAAATTGCCAGGTGTCCAAATGAAATGCATGACATTTTAACTGGTTAAGAATTCATCATTGAATATGATTTTCAAGAATGAGCATGATTATTATGGTACTCAAAAATTTGTAAAAGTTGTATACTCAAATGTTGACCTGTTGTAATGACCAATCCATCAACTGACATCTTTGATAATAGCATTCAATATATATTTAGATTGAGAATAGTGTGGACAAAGAGTTAACTAATTCTATTAAAATGGAATATACTTTTGCTAATGATTCAGCTATCACCAAGTCATGGGACACTGTTCAAGTTGAGGTAGAGTAGATTTTTATTTTTCACAGTAAACCTGGGGCCCACTCCCAGACACGTTCTTACAATAAACATTGTTTTATTTCCCTATTAGATTCTAGAGGTCAGATTCTAGAATTGATAATGAAATACAATAGAAAACTGATGTTTGATTTAATTGATATAATAATCTGGAAGTGTTGATGTTTTGGGGTTTTTTTCTGTCTGGGATGAACACTTTTCAAATAAAAAAGAAGGAAATATTCTTTTCAACGTTTATTATTGTGCTATAAGCTATTGTATTGAAGCTCTCAAGTTTTATTTATTGTCACAAGACAAATTTCAGTTAACTTACCGATACTTATTACTTCTATCTCAGATTGTCACATAGACTTAAATTGTAAAGTTGTTTGAAGAAAAATGTTGTAATTTTGTATAAATATATTAAATGGTATATATTATTGTGTTGCAGTTGAAATGTTGTGGTGGTAAGGGACCTGATGACTTTTTGAACAGTAAATTCACCAATATATCTGGAGTAAGTTTAAAGAATCGAAATTCCTGAAATTTTACCAATTCCAGTCTTTTATTATCACCTTCTGTCTGTGAATATTTTGGTCCACTGGGGCTTCTCATAAGATCTTGCAAAAACAAAGTACAAAATTTTCAGAAAACAGGGCTTAGAAAGCTTATATTTTTTCTTTCTCTCAAGACATCAGTATGTAACGTCAAATATGGAATCAACTGAGACCATAGTTTTACAGGCTGTGCGCTTTTAAGATCTGTTTACTATTAAGAGTAACACCTTTTTGATATACCTGTGGTCTATTATTTATTTATGTTATTGTATTATTATTAAATAATATTGTTTAGATGGCTCTACCTATATCATGCTGTGTATTGTCTGATATAAACAATATGGTACCTAAAGATAAATCAAAATGTATGAGTAAAGAACAAGCATTTTACCATAATAAGGTTTGTTATTTTGTAATCCTATAGCTCTTGTCTACTGTGACCTACTAGAGTGCCCTCTAAAGAAGCGATATGTTAAGTCTAGTTGTACGTTGTACAGTAAGATCGGATGATGTTTACAAGAATGAAACAGTCTCTGTAAATGTTAATTTATACAAGTACGCATACAATTTGACAAGTTGACTTGTATTCAGCTCTAAAGAATTAGCTTTAGCACAAGTAAAAAATGTTTTAGACTAGTTGAATCGGAATTACACACATACCTAGCTGCTGTCTCACTGACTGGATACTATTCTGGATACTGGATATTAATCACAGCTTTATCTCTTTTTTAAACAAGGATGCAAATATGATAGTTGCACAAATTTCTGGTGATTGTTTAATATTGTGATTTTAATTGATTGTTGAGAATCAAGTTCTTGCAAAAAATTTGTTAGTTTTATGCCTTTTATGCCACACTAGAAGTTTGTTGTTTTTCCTCCTTTATTTTGAAGTTGGTGTATTTAGACATGATCTAGTATTTATGTATTTCTAGGGATGCAAAGATAATTTAATTGAGTGGGTTAAATCTCATTCTATTATACTGATTGGTGTTGGATGTGGCCTGGCTGGTTTGCAGGTAAAGTTCTGAAATTTTACTTTGAAATTAGGCTTGAAGTGATAACCTGTGTAGCGAACTATGAGGGGGGATAACTGTCACAAATGAATTTAAAAAGTGATTAGTAATTTTCACTCTGTCCATACAAAAGTGTTTTGATGTTTTCTTCTTCTTCTGATCCTTGATTTATTCTATTCTATTTTCAGATTATTGGATTTATTTTTGGAATCTGTTTGTGTCGATCATTTAAATATGAGGAGAAATAGACTGACATCAACTTTCTGAAGAATGGATTATGAAAATTCTGGAAGTAAATTTGGAAATATAAAGCAGCATATATGGGAATAAAGTATCTCTTGGAAACTAAAAGGTTTCATTAAGTAAATTATTATCGGTATTGAAACTATTTTCAGTCTTATATGTCATTTCGTTAAAAGAAAACATTTGTAGGTATTTGTCCAAATACTCAATGATTATGCTAATTTCACTTTGGTCTGTCATATACAGACATTTAATTGGTCAATTATTAAATTAGTAGAGGATGATTATGAATTTGGTTTGATATAATTGAATTTCTTGAAGTTTTGTGAGACTTATGATATAATGTGCCTGGTATATTTACACCCTATGACCCTCAATATAATAATGTAGGCATGTTCAGGATAGTTCATGATGAGGTATGATCTTTATTGCCATTCACAGTATTGTGAACTGGTAAAACAAATGAATGAATGTTTTAATAAAATTAAATCCACCGAAAATAAAAAAGTATTCAGGACTGAGAAATTTTTTTAAGAAATGATAGTTTTGAACATAAAATGAAAAAAAATATTCATAATGTTTGATAATCTTAACTCTTGTAATAATTTCTATAGAAAAATTGCATGCCATTTTCCTAGTCCTTCTGTCATTTCCTTGTATAAATGAAGGAAAACTTAGTCTCTACATATGTGTTCTGAACCACTTCACAACTTTAAATCACCATATTTTGGTATTTTTTCTATAATATTTTGTCGAGTTATTAAGCTGAAGTATTAACGCTCAATATATTTATTATTAATATGATACTAGTATATTTTAGATAAGTATTCTTTCTATTATTATTATTATATCTCATTGTCATACAGTCAATTTACATCTTCATCATCTCTCAATTATATTGTACAATGACATGACAGACTGACATTGTATCTTAACATGACTCGTTTTGACATCCTATTTGCTAGTCATGCTTATTGTAAAGCTCAAAATATCTGACAATCTAGTTGCTCATTAGGACATATTTTTATTGAATTAAATTTGTTTTTTTTAATGTCTATATGTGTAAAGGTGATTTATTCAGGCTACCTTGAAAGAAATAAAAATTAAATCTGCATATTTTCAATTCTCATTCCTGTACAGGTTTTGATAGATCAGTTCATTGATTGCCTAAATTCTTGCTTTTTCCCTTTTCAGCATTCTTCAGTTTTTATCATTTGTTCTGTAAAAATATCATTTGCATGTGTTCATAACTTCATAAACATGCATTAGAATTATAGCCCGGGTTTTATATTTCATTATTTGTTCTTTCTGTGTATATATTTCATTTTGTATATTGTCATTCTGTGATGTTATAAGCTACAAATTATTTGATGGTGTGTTAAAAATGTTCTCAAACCAATTTTCACTTCAAATTTTAAAATTTCATTAAAAAAAGGACTGCTGTTTTTGATAAATCTAACATATTTAAGAAATTCAATGCTGTATTTTCAAGTCCTGTATATTCAGACTGCTCCAAGATAGGATTTAATGGGTTTGAATTCTAACTAACAATGTTGCAAAATTTGGTACCATGTTCAGTGCATGTTTGCTAGATTAGTATGTTGTAATTTTCTTGAAGATATTAATAATTTGTGCAATATAATCCTAATGTAGTAAAATTTTGTCAAATGTGTTAAATGAAGATTGGGCAGACAAACTTACAAGGTGCCTTTTTAGAAAGTTAAATTTGAATAGGGCACAATTAAAAAACAACTTACAATTATAATAGTGCTTGTAGAATAGAAATCCTGTTCTCTTTGTTAATGTTTACTGATAAAGATCATCCTATTATTTGTTAAGTTTGATATGAACTAAATATTTTGACATGTTGCCATGACCCCTGGATTTTTAGTTCTTCGGATTTTATGTCATGTCTTGCAACTTGCAATCAAGTAAATCTTTGGTTTTCAAACTCTAAAATTCCTAGTGTTTTGCAATATTGCCACTTTTTGTTCTCAATGGTTATGGAGAATTTCTGTTTTATCTTTGTAACTGATGCAGGTCACATTCATTTGCATGAAAAAATTTGGTTCTGATATTTATCCTCATTACAAACTGAATAACAACATAACATCCTTATTTCATTTCAAATCTGAAGAACTAAAAACCAAAGCCATTTGTTAGAAATTATTTGAAATAATAGTTACAAAGTTTGATATTTTCCTTTATTACTGGTAAATGTTTTTGTAAAAATTGAAAAATAAAAGATTGATGTTGTGTTGTGGAAATATTTGCCATTATTCCACTTACATGCAGTATATGTAAGAATTTGAATGAAAGTAAAAAATCAACTTTACAGAATGGATGAAAAACACATAGTGGAAAGTTGTCAATGCTACAAAATGTCTTAATTTTCAGCTCAAAAGCAATGATAAACTATAACAGCTATTAGTTAAGTGGAATAATGCCAAATATATCAATGAAAGTGTGTAGATTATTAGAATTAATAATAATTGATGTTTTTCTAATTCAATAGTTTGACATTTTCTCTGTGTTTTTGTAATAAAATCATCATCTATTAATATGTATAGATATACTTATAATCTGTTCTTAGTTGATTTATTCTTCTCAATTGCAAAATTTTGTTGACTCACCTGAACCCAAATTACTTATATTGGATCTGTAGAATTTCATCATATTTGAAGGAAAAAATTTGAAGGGTAATCTTGCAAGTGTATTATTGAAACAAGTATCTTGCAGGCGAAGTAAAATCAGGTAGTATTATTGGATCAATGACTGTAATTTGCTATATTTCACTTCTTACAAATCAAAGTTAGAACTTACTTGATTTGGGACCAAAGAAGGCCTAATTATTCTAACACTAACCTTTCAAATTAATTCAATAATTACATTCAAAACTTTTAGAATTTTAATTCATTTTCAAAGTCTCATATTGATACATTTAAAACATTAATAAGTTATAAGTTTTTGATGGAGCTCATTGAAGAAACATTCCTATTGGAATGAGGGTACAGGTAAATGGCTCATTATAAATTTATTATTGTAGTTAGGTATCATTATTGTATTATGATTTGTTTAAATAAATATTCTAACTTATCTATTACTTTTTTATTTAAAAAATCAACTAAATATTTGCTCTAACAAGGTTTGTTTGAACAATAATCAAATGATAGGCTCTAAACACTCAGTTTATGCAACTTCTGTACCAATGTTCTGTGAACAAGATTGCCACTTCTCTAATGTAGGATCCATATAAATAAGCACTGCCATGCTTTGGTTACTTTGACCCACAAGTAATTCCATGTTATAGCCTGTTAACAGAAAGTAGGCGTGGAGCATTGAATAATCCTAAAAAACATCTCGGAATGAAATTTATCAAAAGATATTTGAGAAAATGAAAAAGGCTTTCTTAATTGAGAAATATTGGGGAGGAAACATAACATCAAGCTAAAAGCATGTCTTTTGAAATTTAATTAATTCATAATAAAAAAATTACAGTTTCTATTCCAAAGGTTAGAAATAGCTTCATGGTGGTGTTTTTCTAACTTACTAGAACACAATTCCAGATTTCAAATGATACAAAATAATATTGACAGAACATAAAGCAAATATGTCTCAAACCAAATCATTATCAATTATAGACAAGAACCAGGCTTACAAGCTTAGAATTAACTCTGGTCTCAAATTGGAATTGGTTTAGACTGCATACAGTTTGACACTTAAAATAGTATTTCTTTCTCCACCTAAATAAAAGTGATGGTAGCAACAAAAGTTTTTCTAACAACTGTTAATGAACACAAACTAGTATTTTGGCTTTTTACTGCCTCCATCACCACCTGAAGCTTTTCTCTTATCTAAAATTCTATTAATCTGTTGAAGTTCTCTATCAAGCTTGGTTTTCTCATCTTTAGGACCAGTTCTTCTAGTTCTTCTCCCATCAGCCATTTTAACACCATACTGAAAGGCAGCTTTGGGTAAAGCTTCTTTATTTGACATGTATGAACTGTATTCTTCTTGAGTATCAAAGTCCCACCTTCCAACTGGCCCTTTCTTATTTCCTGTGTCCATCTTAGTGTAATCTGCATCATCATCAGAATCATCAAAGGCATCATAGGATTCCATAAGACCAGGGTAACATTCTGCATAACTATCAATTTCAGTTTTTTGTTTCAGTTTTTTGGCCCGATCATCTCCTTCCCGACCACCTTTACTTTTCTCCTCATCTGCATGGTCATAGGATTTATATTTATCATTGATAGAATTGATCAGTTCTCGAGCTGTCTGTTGGGGTTTGTGGTGATGGTCTTCATCTTCTTCAACTGGTTTTTCAAAGTATGATTTACGTCCCTCTCTACCAGATTCCCTTCCTCTATCTTTATCCCTTTCTCTACCCCTGTCTCTGACATCTCGTCTTTCACGATCTCTGTCTCGACCACTATCTCTTTCATTTCTATCACGACCGTCTCTACCTCTGTCTCGTTCTCTGTCTTTATCACGAACATCTCCCCTATCACGCTCCCTTCTATCTCTAACATCTCTGTACTCCCTTTCATCACGATCCCGATCTCTATCACGCCTATCCCTGTCTTTTTTTCGATCCCTGTCACCTCTGTAATCCCTTTCTCTATCATAATCACGATCCCTTTCTTTCTTGTCTTTAGATTTAGTAAGTGGTTGGTATTGACCAATGTCTTCAAAAATGTTGTCATCTACACCAGTCAATTTTTCTCTACCTTTATCATCATCTTTCAATTTTCCCTTATCTTTCTTCTTCAATTTCTTGTTTTCTCTTCTTCCCTGGCGTAAATAAGACAAGATCTGGGTCAGTTTGTTTAT
The DNA here is from genome assembly GCA_030562195.1 of Nipponacmea schrenckii. Taxonomy (NCBI): domain Eukaryota; kingdom Metazoa; phylum Mollusca; class Gastropoda; family Lottiidae; genus Nipponacmea; species Nipponacmea schrenckii. The sequence goes on from CM060201.1 coordinate 13,239,268, forward strand.
GACTATGTCATTAGTTGTCAAAGTAGTTGAAGCTTCTAAAGTTGGACAATCTGCTTTACTCCTAATAAATGTTGTTGGAACATCAGAATCTGCATATTCATCTTCTAAATCAACAACATAGGCCATGCGTCTGGGTAGAAATAGTTCATTACGATCAGGCAATTTATTCTTGAAAAGTATTCTGTAAACATTTCTCCCCATTTTGGTTTTGAATTGAATTTGTTCTTCAGGATCTGGTTCAGGATGCTCTTCATCTGCCTTAGCCACAACTGCTTCCATTGTCTCTTCCTGTTCAATTTCTTTAGAGCTGATTTCTGCCCTGACTTTCTCCAATAAGGCATAATCTAAACCCTTCACCAAATGGGTATGTTCCATATCACCTCCAAGATACTTAGATTCTTGAATCATTTGTTTTCTTCTTTCTGCATAATTTTCCTCTGCCTTTGCATCTGGTGCCACTGATCTGTAATCAGCAGTGGTACTAATCTCAGAGTCATTATATTCATTTCCTACTCTTCTCTCGGATGCACGGTCTCTGTATTTAGAAGCCAATTCTTTCTTTCTATCTTCCTCCTCTTTCTTCAGCCTGGCATAATAACTTTTCTTTTTCTTTCTTCTAGTAGCTGCATCATCCTCGTCGTCGTGTGATTCTAGCTTCCGATCAGTCGAGCTTGATTCTTTCGTCGATGTTGAATAACTTCCACCCAGTCCAGAGACTTTTGGGGTCATCATCATCTTACGAAAATCATCATTTGTGAGATGATGGCTGTCGTCATCTTCTTCATGTTTATGGTGCGAAGGTGGCAAAGGGTTAGAAAACACCTCGCTGTCTCTGTCCGGCATTTTGACAATCTCTTTTGCTAGTGCTTCAAAAGAAATATAGAAAAATTAATGACAATTTCTTCTTGTTGATTAAGAAGCGCCACCTATTCAATACAGAAGAGTTATCCTTAACTAGACTCGAACATTGTGACATCAGAGAGTGGGTGTGTGTAATCTAGTTTCTTTCCGCATACCCATGTTGGCGTTGAGTGACGTATGCCACAGTCAAATAAATAAACTGATTTACAGTCGTTTGCTTCATTTGAGAATGTACCAATGTTGGATTTTTAAGTACAATGAACAAATTATTTAGTTTTTAAGTCATGTATAGTTATATTTCTTTCATTTTTGGTTGACGGATGGGGGCTCATTCATCTGCAATTTATAGAAACTCTCATTGCTATTGTTTTTTTCTGATCTTATAAATCCAAAGAATGTACAGTTTATTAATTAATGATATTTAAATCAAGTTTGGAGATGAGATCACATATTAGACCAGGGGGGCCAGGGGCGCGGGAACAAATTTTAGGTAGGAGGCAAACTATTTCAAAGTAAAAAAACTGTTATCATTCATATACCTTTATTTCAAAATTAATCGAATTGTCCGAAGACAGACTTCCTTTCGGATGTTTTCATTATAAAGATTTTTCATGATGTCTTCAAGTTTGATTTTATTTAATTAAAACAATTTGATCGTGATAGACAAACTTATATTCTTTGATTGTATTACCAGCTTCGAAGGTTAAAAAAACCACAGAAATTTACAAATATGGCCTTAAGAGACATTTACATAGTGAGGCTTACCGGTACATATAATTATTTTATTTCATTTTGGGGGGGGGGTATTGGATAGGCATTTGTACCCCCCCCCCCCACCCCCGCCCTCCCTGTTCCCGCGCCTATGAGGGGGCTTCCTGAAAAACTATTAAATGTCTACATGAACCTTAGCCATAGACTTCTAGCCATATACAGGCAGCCACCAAAGGTCGAGATGAACGTTCAGTTTTCAGACCTTGTCGTTCGGATGTGACAGTCAACAAAGGCCCAATTTACTATAGACTGTGCACGTTAAAAATTCCTCGACAGTTGGAAATCGCAAATAGGGTAGGCTAATATGCCTCTGCCCTGGCCAAATTTCCCACATGTGGTTTCCAGTCTTCATTAGCCCATAGGTACGACGTAAAACTCCATCTATTTCTTTTCTAATGCATATATAATGAATAATATAAATATAATCACCATTTTTTTTATTTGAAAATATAATTGAATAATGTTATGAGAGACAAACTAGAAACAATCATGACACCATTCACAGAATTTATCATGCAGCCGGAATATTCAGGACACTTCCAAGCTTCATATCCTAAAATATTTGTCAGATTCACAGGATTCCTCATCCATTCCAACATCTGATGCATTGTAACAATGTACACATCATCCATACCTAATAAGGACATAATAAACCTTTCCATAGCTATCATCTGGAAATCTGTATTCAGCCATCGAGCATGGATATTAACAATAAATGGTGTTTTGTTGGTACGATAGTAACTGTTGAAATTCTTCCACAATAATTGGAAAGCTGCTTCTTCGTTTTTCGGTACATTGATGCAGGAATCCACATAAGAGCAGGGATACAATTCATCCTGATCCACCAGCGACACCACGGGAACCTCCCATATAGAATAGTTCTTCTCTGGACATGGCCATTTATCACACTTGTAGGACCACTTATAATGTAAAGTACCAGGCCAATATAGTTCTTCGTTAAGCCTTCTCCGTTGAATGCTTAAACTGGCATCATATTCAAAATTGTTCTTGTCCAATACTGAGAACTGATTATCGCCAGATGGCTGAAGATACGGACTTCTCCATCCACGAATTTCTTTACTTGGAATTCCCGCCTTTTCGACTAGTCTGGATTTCTGCTCGACGATTTCATACGATATTTCCTTTCTGTTTGCTTCTTGCCAAAATGATATTGGCAGTTTATGGGTGATGCTATGTGACGCCATTTCCATCCCTCTTTTATATAAATCTTTGACCATTGTGTAATTTGTATACAAATCTTGTACAAACATCGTCATCTTTATAGGACAACCGTTGGCATTCTTCCTCGTCTGGTTGAACAATTTCAAATAATATCCATAATTCTGAATATTAACAGCATCGTTAAATGCCAAAACAACAAGCTGGGGGATTTCAGAGATCGTAAAATTTCCAGGTGGATCCTTTTGTCCCAAACAGAAACAATTTGGTAGTTGACACGTTATTCCTTGTATACAAGTATTATTATTATTCTCTTTTGAAATGGAAGCACTTTCCATAAAGTTCACGCAGCTCAAAACAACACATACGAGATACAAGCAACTTGCCATATTTATAGTTTGATCCCTTTAAATTTGTCTCTATAATCGCCTTACCAAAACACTAAAATAAACTAAATATACATGTACATCGCTGAAGGCAGACTAAGAGTATTCACATAAACTTATAAAACTGTTATCATATATTTTGTCAGAATATATGTTTGGAGGCTTTTTTAAAACTGCTTTTCCTCAATGACTCAAATAATCCTTATTTAGGGTGTGTCTTTACGTCCGTCTGTCTTATACATCCATCCTTTCTATATACGTAATCACTTATTTCCCTTGTCAAACCAATCATGTAGAACAATATCATTAATTAGAGTAAGTACGACAAGGTTTAGTGTTCTAACAAGGAGTCAGACAAAGTGATGTTATGTCGCCATATATTTAACACAAGTCATACTCAACATGAAAAATATCATTTTATACTTTGTTTGTTAAAGGTACATATTTTTCCCTGTCAGCAAGAGAAATGACTGTTATGGAAATAAAAAAACACAGCATATTTTTGCAAAAAGGGAACATTTTCGTGCTCGTCCGGGCGCATCGCATAAGAAGGCAAATGAAGGTAAATGATATAAAGCTAATAAACGATAAATATACATTTACATGTAAATGATTATACACCACGGGATAATTATGGTTAAATATTGATATGAAAGCTATAGTGTTCTTTACATTGTCAAAAAAAGCTTACATATTTCAAGGTGTTAAAATTACATTTACATACATATTGTTAGTTAAAAGGGAGAAAGGGCGCGTAAACAAATACTCGGTGCTTAAACAAATACTCATACTAAGTTTCATCAAAATCCATCAAGAATTGCGTGTTTACGATCTAATATTGAACGTGTTTTCAAGAACAGGGGCAATAACTCATAATAAATATTTTCCATTTCGCTAATTTTCAATACGGTTCACCCTCTCGCCAAGTTTTATCAAAATCCGCCGAGAATTGTAGATTGTAGTGTTAATGATCCTTTCAAGAACAATTGCAATAACACTTAATATTTTTCGATTCACTTAAAGAAAGCTTGGGGAATGTTGTTCCATGTCAATTATATTCCGGTAATCCCTTGGCCAGCATGTTGTCCTGACCCGTTCCCTATCGAGCAAGGATGGGATGAATGGAAATCGATTTAACGTAGTGCCCGAATCAGCCATGGTGGTTAGCTGGTTTGAGACAAATGTTGCTTCAGACATGGAACAACATTACCCAAGCTTTCTTCAATCGCTTAGTGTCTTAATCCATGGCCATATACTCATTTATAAACTTAACTGTGATGGCATCAGGGTGCAGATACCGTTGAAACTCAACATCATACACAGGAACACCAACACATCCCCTTCAATGGAAAATAGATTCCAGTCTAGAATACCAGTATCACAGGAGAAGTAATTTCTTTGTGTAATTTTTCTAATGCAATATACAAGTAACAGTACACAATGTAATATAACAAATATATACTTATTTATGTGTGAACCTGTATGTATGCTGTAAATATAGTTTGTATATAATGTAAAAATATACATGTAATGATAAACAGTAATACAGTGAAATACAGTGAAATTCAGTGAACACCAAATCCAAGTTGATATTGGAAATTAAAACTGTTCAAGCAGTTTCTTGCTCAAAACCCAGACATCTACAGTAAAGTTAATGGTGGATTTTTTACTAGGCAATTAATAGGAGAGTGGGTCTATTAAGTCAAATCAAATGCATCATCACTCTTTATTCACCAAACCTTCACATAGTAAATGATCATAAATTTTTCTTGTTTTGTTGACATCTATCTTGATCAATGATCTGGCATGAGCCAGTCTTAATATTCCATTGTTCTTTTCACTCTCTTTTAATAAAATCCTTTTGAATTCCATGAAAGCTTCTGGTAAAAGTCTTGCATAGGAACAGACCTGCAAAAAAGAGAGAAATCATAGAAAATTTATATCCAGTATATCCTAATACGATTCAACATAAAACTTTGATTGTGGGTTCATTAATACTGAGAACATATAAACCTACATATCCTCAAGTCCACTCATATGAATATCAAATTGGGAACATACTTAAATAGCTGGGAGAAACAGAGACCACAATCCTTTGTTTTTATTTACAGACCAGCCCATCGATGGATTCTCAGTTCATGGCACATGATCAAGTGGTGCTGAAAGGCTGTTTTAGCTAACGCTTCAAGATGAATCCCTCAGTAAAATTCTTATTTACCTCTTTTTCTGTGGCAGAAAGTTTATCAAAACTTGGATAACTTGTTATATCTAGTGGTTGTGGAGTTCTTCTCTCTGCAAACCAACAAGCAAATATATGTCATCATAGAATAAACAGACATATTGCATAATAAATACTCCTGGCCATAACTATTACTCAGAGAACTTCAGATCAAATGCTTTAATAAACTCAATAAACTGACTTACGTAATTGTGGTAATGGTATTATAGAGGTAGATCTATTATTAGCTACAGCTTGTTTCTGTAACCAAGATATACATGCTTCTTCATCCTATAAAATAATAGTTTAAATAGATAAGGTTGTTTAAATATAGGCATATTGAAATCACATAACGCTCAATTACAACTACTCTATTTAAATTTCAAAGCCTTGGACATTTACATCTATTACTCCAGAACATCCTTATGTTTTGTACATAAGCCTAAAAGAGTCAGTGGATAATAGGCAGATTTGCCTTCCTTTCCATCATGGCATTCAGAAGCAATTTGGATGAAGAATTTGGATCAAATTTCAAAGTTGTTATGGCGTTCTACTTGGTTGTCCCTAAATTCCTATTATGGATTTATTAGATAAGAGCAGGATTCTGTCGTTAGGCAAAATGAAAATTGTAATATTGTTTAACTGACAAGGTTTAAGAATTTCTATTTTATATTCATTCATAGACTAAGAATTCCTTCAATGATAGATTCCCAATACATCATTTTGCAAATTGCTATGACTGATTGCTAAGATTGAGCTAACCTAAATTAATCAATTGGCAATGGTACATCACTAACCTGTGCATGATTTATAAGATCCGAGAGAAAATGGCGTCTATTTTTAGTTATCTCCCTTCTTTTCTTCATACATTTATACAGTCTAATATTTCTTAATTCAGTTAGTCCATTCTGTCTATATTCTTTTAATTTCCTAATATCATTTCTCAATTCTTGTTCATCTTTAAAAATAAAACAATTTTACACAAATTGATTGCTATAAGAGCTGTTAAAGAGGTTTCCTTTTTTAATTTTGTTTATCATTCAAATTTTCTGCCGGAAGTCTGATAAGAAATTTGGCGATACTACTATAATGTTCAGACATTTTTACAAAGAGTTTTTAAAATATCTGCATCATTAAATACGTAATTTTAGCAAAATAGGTATGGTGCAAATAAATCTGTATACAATCCCTTTAAATACAAATCCTGTGAACCCAATGGTATTATCAATTTCTATTTTATTCTTTCTTAATTAGAAAATCATTCTGTAATACCTTAGAATTTGGACTTACATGTATTTAGAAAAAGGAAAACTGTTTACAAATGATATGAATTACTTACAATGTAGAGATTCTAAAAACTGATCATATTCAATTGGATTAAATAATGTGCAGAATACACGTAGCCCATCTAACCACTGAAATATAGTCTTACTGTATCTTTTATTAATATCTAAAACAGAGAACAGAACTTGCTGTCAAATATTGTGCCTTCTCAAGTGTTTACGAGCAATTGTGGATTGACCAACCGGAGGACATGGTTGACAATAACACATGCTACATTTCATGTGAGTATATACAAAACTAAAACCTAAAATACAGAAAGTATTTTAAACTTTATTCTATAAAATTCAGAATTTGTTCTGAAGAAAATATACAAGAAGATATAATACAGTAAGTAATTGCCCAAATTGGTTCACACTAAACATTTTGTAAAATTCAACTGAATAATGAATGATAACCTACTGTTTACTTTACTCATACTAATTAAACCATAATCACGTACAATCCTGGAAGAAAATAATATATTGTTATCTTATGTTAATATCATTGTTAGTCTTTATTAATATCATTGTTATTGTTCATTAATACCATTGATATTGCTTCATTAATACCATTGATATTGTTCATTAATACCATTGTTATTCTTCATTTATATTGTTATTCTTCATTAATATCATTGCTATCCTACATAAATATCATTGTTGTCCTTCATTAATATAATTGTTATCATTCATAAATATCATTGTCATACAAAATGACTATCTTTGTTATCCTACATAACTATCATTGTTATCCTACATAACTATCATTGTTATCCTACATAAATAACATTGTTATTCTTCATTAATATCATTGTTATCTTTAATAAATAGCACTGTTATTCTTCATCAATACCATTGATATCTTTTTTAAACATCATTGTTATTGTTCATAAATATTGTCATTCTTCATTAATATCACTTGTTATCCTACATAAATATCATTGTTGTCCTTCATTAATATCATTGTTATCATCCATTAATATCATTGTCATCCTACATAACTGTCATTGTTATCCTACATAAATTGTTATTCTTTTTTATCGCAAAGAATACTCAACATTAATACTAGCAATTTAAAGCCACACTCACTTTTTCCTTCTATCTCTTTCCTTTAAACTGGAATTATAAATATTGGCTGCAGCATAGATTAAATCTGTAAACAAAACAAACAAAAAAACAGTGGAAATATACAGAAATCTGTATTTTAACAGAAATGTTGACAGTTATATTAATAATATACTATTGATAACGGAGTAAACAAAGCAAGGTTTAAATTTTTGTTTTGTTTCTGAATACATATATTTTGATACACTGCATATATTGAAATAAACTCGTGTCCAAAAGAAACGATACCACTTGTTTGCAACGACGTAAAAGAAAAACTAAACGATGCAGGACTTTAGGATTTATGTTACACTTTTAAAAGATAGCTTGCCAGGCAAGGTAACATACGCCCACTTCAGCAAACAGAATATTCCAGATTTTTTCATGCCCAATCAAGGGCAATAACTCATAAACCGACATCTGGAATCGCACCATTTTTTAACTTGTCCGCGATGTTATTAAGATGAATACACATACCAAGTTTCATTCAAATCAGATAAAAACTAAAGCTTCTATTGCGTACACAAGTAAATTTTAACATTTTCTCATTTAATCAAGGGCAATAACTCATAAACAGACATCTGGCGAGATATTATCAAGATGAATACACATACCAAGTTTCATTTAATCAAGTGCAATAACTCATAAACCGACATCTGGAATCATGCCATTTTCGAACTTGTCTGAGATATTATCAAGATGAATGCACATATTAAGTTTCATTCAAAAACTCTGGCCTATATCGCACACAAGTAATTGTTGACGGACGGACGGACAGACCGACGGACGGACAGGGGTGATGGCAATATACGTCCACATTTTTATGCGAATAAAAACCATTTATTCTCCAACGTTTCGTGTGGATAAAAACACACTTCCTCAGGGAGTGAAAACACAATCACAATCAAAAAAGAAAAAGACTGTTAAAATGATGACGTCATAACGTCATGGCTACTCAAACAATTCTCTACAAAGTGAAGTCATAGTATAAGCAACATAAGGAATGAAAGTTTTAAGGGAGTGGGGGGGGGGGAGGTAGAACATACATTTGACTAGCAAAAGGCTTAAGGGGGGGGGGGAGGGGAAAAGAATTACATGGAAGGGGTACAAAAACTATACTAATTATAAGTTAGCATAAAGTCAGGATAATAGGATGTCTGAGGTGAGGAAACAAGTAGCTTTCAAAAAATGTTAAAAGAAAGGGGATGTGAAAGGAGATGAGCAGGATATTTTTAAACACTAAAAAGAGGTACTGATATGAAAAGGAGGTAGGTGGGGGAGGGGGAAGAAAGTACTTGTAAGTATGAATAGCAATATTGTGTACTCAGTTACAACTTTGAAAAGTTTTTAAATGTATCAGGATTATTTTCATTAAGTCCAAAGGGCCAAATGGTATTTAACTTGTGAATCCATACTGATTCAGCTAAGTCTAATTTAGTTTTATCTTCATGTGGAATTTTTTGTAAGATGGTACTTTTGAAATAATGTCCAGGAATGTTAAAGTGTGGTGCCACTCTAGGAGCCTTACCAGCTTTATTAAGTTTAATGTTTGACCTGTGCTTGTTGAGTCTGATACTGAAAGGTGTAATAGTTTGACCAACATATTGGATTCCACAACAGGCACATGTCAAACAATAAACTACCACTCCCTTAAAACTTTCATTCCTTATGTTGCCTTATACTATGACTTTTTGTAGAGAATTGTTTGAGAAGCCATGACGTTATGACGTCATCATTTTAACAGTCTTTTTCTTTTTTGATTGTGATTGTGTTTTAACTCCCTGAGGAAGTGTGTTTTTATCCACACGAAAGGTTGGAGAATAAATGGTTTTTATTGGCAGAACTTAATTATTTTAATCTTCATACATATTTACTGCCAAGGCATCATAGTTTTTTACAACTAAGATCACCATTTGGAACTTCTTAATTGGTTTGGTTCAACTCTACATTTGACTTGGAATCTACACATTTTTATGCGGGCGTATAAAAATCCTTTCACAACATCTGTACAAAGATTCATTTCAATAAAACCTGTACAATCAATATGAAAAGCCTTTAAAGATGGGTGGGGTCTGTCAGTCGTTTTATACAGTTTATATGCACAAAGGCTAGAGAGGGAAATGTTACTTTGAAGAAATTGTTTTTTTTTTACGGGAAGTGATCAAGTCTTCCCGGTATTTTTGATCGACTATGAGGTGTTTGGGATGTGCAATACATATTGGCATGTTTTCATATTAAAAAATTCACTTAGTTAAAAAAGCATTGAATATATACGTTGGTATCGTTTCTTTTGGACACTAATTATATTAATGTTTCATGATAAAGTTAAGTTCTATATGTAGTATAGTTACAAACATACCATTAGAGAGATCTTCATCTACAGGAACTGGCGTGTCATCTTCTTCTTCTGGATACTCGTCAACATCAATATTACAAATAGTAGTTTCTGAATAGTTATCATATTCTATAGTAAAATCTCCTCTAGCAGCACAATAACCACCCATATCATTATATATACTAGATCCTTCTGGTGGACGAGGTGGGTCTTCACTTACTTTAATGAAAAGGTAATTAAATGATTTGCTTTGATCATCACAAAAATCGATAGGGATCATCTTCATAATGACACTGAACAACAAAAAAAAAAAAACATAAGAATCCATAAAGAATTGTAGCCTGTCGAGTGAGCACAAACAATGTGAAAGGACCAACGGGCCTGCAGATCAACGACTGTATAACAATTTACACCCCAAATAAATTTGTGGGAGTATAAAATTGAGATATATCATAAAACTATATAACAAATCTGATAAAAACAGTTTGGTCTACTTACATTTGAATACTATAGGAGAAGGATAAACATCAATATCAGGTTCAGGAAAATCTGATAAAAACGTATCATTAACAGTAAAAACCTTTGTGCTCTGATTTATTTGACATTTGACACATGTTATGTGAAAACAAATGCCTCTTTATGTCTTTTAAGTATAGATTATAAATTATCATGTAAGCTTAAAAAATAACACCAAATTGCAGACAAACAGGAATAAATTAAGGACCAAATATTAATCGTTCAAATGGCTCATTTTGAGCATGTGGTGGTATGGCTATCAAAAGGTCAAGCATGACCTATTGTGGACAAAATAATATATAATCTAGTGCCATTAACTGCATTAAATAATGAAGATATGACCTTACCTGGCATTTCATCTGAAGGATTTTCAATATAAAACTTATCATAATGTCTTTCACATTCAATACTTGATTTACTCTTAACATATTCACTGATTTCTTTCCTGTATAAAAGGATTAAAAGAAATTTTTGTACAAGTAGAATTTCCAATTTTACAACGGAATTTATCACAAGATTTATTGTGGAACGTGGCTCAGTCTTTAGTCAAATCTCTTGGTATTGATCTTTCCTGAATTATTCGTGCCCATTAACAACTGGGTAGACTGGAATAACGAGGAAAGATGACATTCAAAGTCACCAGAATTTCATACACTGTCGGACATTAGAAACCACTACCACCTTTTGTTCAACATAACCAAGCAAATGATAAATAATTAGTATAAAGTTTCCATCTCTCTTACTGACTATGATAACAATAAAGAAACTCCAATACAACATATTTTTTACTTACCAATTGCCATAACCAAATTCTTCTATAGCTTTTAATAAATTACATTCTTCTAAAGCTGTCCAGTTATCTTCAAACAAAGGAAAATCTTTCCTCTGAAAAAATCAATTATCACTAATCAAATCATAATGGCAAGGCCTAGAGATAAATAACTTCTCTTTGCTGAAAAAAGTTCACCCTTTAGAAAAAGTTGTAAGCGATTCAATCTGCTGGCACTTCCATTTTTATCTTGCCAAATTCAGAACAGCCTGCCAGGTAACATCAATATAACAGCCTGCCAGGTAACACCAATATAACAGCCTGCCAGGTAACACCAATATAACAGCCTGCCAGGTAACATCAATACATAAGTATTCATACATATCCATACATAAACAACTATATTTTACAAGGATAACAACTTAGGTTCACAAGTCCGCCGTGGCAGGGATCCTTTCTACCAGCTGGTCCTTGGCCAAACCTATTGGCATTGATCTTTCTCGGACTATCCGTACCCATTTACTGCTGGGTGGACTGGAATTGCCAGTGAAGATGACTTATTCAAGGTCATCACACTATCACATGCCGATCAAGATTAGAACTCTCGCCCAGTGTTTTTAACGTATCCAAGCAAATGAAGTCATGACATAAAGAACCAATGCTCTAACTGCTGTGCTATAGAACCCCACTAACATATCCATACATAAATATCCATATATAACATATCCATACATAAATATCCAAATACAACATATCCATACATAATGAATTCATCCATAATGTATTCATACATATAGTAAATGTTATTTTCTGTTGGCTTGACAAACATAGGAAAAATATTGAAAATTTAACATTGAACTTACAATAAGACTATAAGAATGGTTATTTTGATGTAACTTGAATTCAATGCCTTTTGCAAAACAATTTAAACAGATATAAACATGAGGCTGTATACATTCTGTACACCTGATGTAAGGGACTGTAAGTAGACTAGAACAGGCATGACAGAAAATATTATCTGTCATTTCTTCTTCATCCATTTTCTTTTCTTTTTATCTGCAAAAAGTCAAATTACCCAAATAGATAAATTTATTGCATTTAATAAAACAAAGTTGGCCTATATTATACCAGTAGGCCTACTGTATAAAGGGAATAATTTTCCATTATACAAAATAAGTAAGGTGATTAAAGGAATAATAGCTGTTAGAATATACTCGTCCTACATCTAATATCTGTGTTTAATATTGACTATTAGCTAAATAAGTAGGCCTATGCATCCCACACTTGATGAATTTTCGTAAAGCGAGAATAAAACTATATTCAGATTTTTTCAAAAAAGTGAGCAAGCGCCATTTCCATTCTGTTTTGGAATAAAAGCGTCTGGGAATCGGCGCTAAAACATACTTACGGAAAATCTATATGTTAGAGTTACTTCCCTTTATAATTACAATTTGAAAATCGTTTAATTATTAACTACTTGATTTTGTGGATTTATCGAATTATAGAGGGATTTGGATGTAGGCCTATAATGATGAAGTCAGGTAAGTCCACTGATGGATATATACTGTTATTAGTAAATTATGAGTGAAATTAAAATTTTGTTTCTTCTAACAGCTATTATCCCTTTAAATGATTTATTGCAAGTTGTGTTAGGTTAGTGTGATATAGGCCTACTATAGCCTAATTGACTTACAACAGCTCAGCCTGAAAAAGCTACCGAACCCACTAGGCCTAATGTTTATTCGAAAGAAGAATAGCATAACTCTTAGTCTTAGGTGCCACAAAGACAACATTCTTTACAGAATCTCATTTTATCTACTGCAATCGACCTAAACAATTTGGAAAACTGGACTAACCACTGACAAATGTGCTTAAATGCCTTATAAGTTAAAGAAAGAAGGAATGTCAAAAACTACCAGCTAATGTGGTCGAAGCATCGTCCCTCAATGCACTTAGAGACAGATAAAAACTAGTCAAAATCGTAGACGAAAGGGGTTTTGCTACGCTACACATAGGCCTACCCTCTGTTTTGAACAGAGACCATATAAGTGGACTAGATAAAAACAACACCAGAAATTATTAAAATAGAGCTAATAATGGGGTCCATCACCGCTTTTTGACATCTTAAAACAAACCCATCCAACTTACATACAGATAGATCTACGGCTTAATCATTCTCACTTTTCAAGATAAACTAAATTTAAAAATCGACTTTCTCTACTTTCATTTGAAAAATTTTCAGCTTCCGGTTTAGAAACAAATTGATAAATCATTTTACTTTTCTTTTAAAAAAAAGTTATGAAAACTGCAGACTAATGGTCAAGAACTTTAAATATTTTCATTGTCAACTTTTATTTGTCGGTACTCCGAAACTTACTGGCTCTATTTCCAGCCTCTGATAGAGTCAGAAGTTTCGGACTAATTAATGTGGGCGTAGATAACACGTTATAAATTGCAAATAATATTGAGTGTGTTTGAACTCTTTATAACTTGTCAATTCTATGAATATTTATAGATACATGGTGTAGATAGAGTTTTGACTTCGTGTACAAATTAAAAATAATGGTTGCTGAAATTGCTGTAGAAGGGTATGAATCCTACAAAAAAGCGGTTGAGGAGAATAAATCAAAATTAATGTTTGCCTTATTCTGTGGCTCAGTCAATGCAAATGGTGAAAGTTGGTGCCCAGACTGTGTAACAGGTACGTTTCACTTTAAAACCTGTCCTAAAGCTGCCTTCAACTTAGTAGTGAGAAAGGGGATATTTACCATGGAATGGCAGTGTCTTATGACACCAAGGCCATCATATTACTTAAAGAGGCATTTTCCATTCCCTATCCTTGCTTTCTGTCCTTTTTGAGTCTATAGATTGATACAGATTTAGAGTTCATTATCAAACACATATATATCTTTGCTTGTTATTTTTATTGCAGCTGCCCCAGTTATTGCTGATAATTTAAAGCATATGCCTCAAGATTCAGTTTTTATTCATTGTAGCGTTGGAGGTAGAGAATTGTAAGTATTGTCATATAAGTTAAAGTTGCCTTCCCTTATATACCATAATTGGACCAATGATACTTATATCAATAGAAAGTAGAGGTGGTCTAATGACTGGGAAAAATACCAGATGGTCCCACATGTCATTAATTAACTCCTAATTAGGCTAATTATGACCGGAATTCCCACGATAGGGTACTAACATAGGTATGTACATCAAGTCTCAAATGTCTGTCAATTCGGTACATAAATCATGACGAAACCGGATGCTGTTGTTATTGTCCACATTCCTTAATATTTTCCACAACACCAATGGCATTTTGGTATTTCATTTATTATCTCTATCAAAAGGCAATAAAACATTTAAATATCATTTTGTAAAAACATTATGAATTAATTTAAATAAGTTTTAACTCACTAATAATAAAATACAAAATCAATTTTTAGACGCCTTCATTCATATGACGTCATTTGGTCACGTGAAAAATCATGGAGTCTAAATTTAGCGTTTCAAAGCAGATCACAGTCAAATGGATTCCACAAGCATATCTACGTCCACATAGGTCTTTTGAACTTGAGAATACATGGATTATTCATTAGAAACCCCAATTAATCAATTAGTAAGCTTTCTTTGGTTCTAATTAATGAGGCAACCCATCTTAAAAATAAAAACCTGTACTTTGACCTATCTTACTGCTGTCAATGAATGTGTATCCACATCCAATCAATAGTGTTTTCAAGCTCTGGTAGAACAATTTTTAGAGATAACGCTTGTATATTCCGGCAGCCCAATTTTCAAGTCTGAACTGGTTTTTGGGCCTTTCTGTATATCCCCCTCCCCCACCTCCTTGGAAATTTTGAAAACTAGAAGTGGTAGAACAAAGTTCTGATGATTCATCTTTTTTTTTTTGTAAATCAATTCAACCAGTCTCTGCTAACTGGACATTGCAAAATGTTTTGAAATAGGAAAATTGGTGGGACTAAATTCTCATTAGCCAGCGCCAAGCCCCCAGGGACTCCACCCTGATGACAGAGCTGTTTTTGGGCCATATAACACACTCCTACATTAATTTGTAAAATGTGACTCATGTCAAAACTTTGAATCAATATCAATTACATTTTGGTTTTCTTTTCAGTTGGAAAGATCAAAACAATGTATTTAGAAAAGATCCTGTTTTGAAATTAAAGTCGGTTCCTACATTACTGAAAGTTGGACAAGTAAGTGACAGTAACAAATAACTGTTGTCTGGATTTTTCATTTTTATTGGTGTGAATGGAGTTACGTACCTTATACCACCGTTATAAAAAAAAAAACCTTGCTCGTGACGTGAACTGGTCATTGAATGAAAAATTGTATAATCTTTTTTTTTCGGTTGAAAGACATAGTGCTTCCATTGAAGAATGGAAAATGGAAATTTTACATTATATTCCTTTCTGTTTCAGCCGCAGAGGTTAGAAGAAGCACAGTGTGCTAAACCTGAAATGGTAAAAATGTTATTTGAAGAAGATTAGAGCCTTCCTGTAAAAAAAAGTATTATTTAAAATTTATGACAATTTTATCCTGTTTTAATAATTCAATTGCATGCATTTCAATGATTGTCCTCAATCACTGGATAATATTCTAGTCGATTCAGACCTTGATACCTTGTCATCAATAATCTGAAATGGTTGAAGGCAAAGGCTACACAAACTATTTCTGTGCAAACTGTTATTGTTGAATTTTAAAATAAATGATTGGCCTACATGTAAAATTAAAAGATAGGTCCTCTCAAGAATTTTAGTAAGGAGCCGAAAAATACCAGTCTCATCTGAATTTTGTCTAGCCGTATAAATTTTTAAAAGTTGCTTGTACATGACCCGTTCTAAATCCCACTGTTTAATAAAATGATTTAAGGTTAATAAAAGCATCTTGTGCAATAATAACAGTTACCGGTAATAAATACTTTATCTGAGAAGTGATTTCATTTGATAAATCAAAATTATTAAATAAATATTTTGAAGGGACATTTTGTTTTGTTTCGTTTTACTGCTCATGTCCAGAGATTCGTTTCTGGTCTCGAAGACCTATCGGTTCGTCAGTTATTGGTATTATCATTGCCCTAAAGGGACATGTTTGACCATGTACGTTAGTCTCAGAAACGGAACTTTCCGCTTAGCTAATCAGCACTTAATAGTGTTCAACGTTCACCATCGAAATTTGAACCTTCAAATGCAGAATTATCTGCATTTATATGACAAACTACCCTTTCTTGATACTAAGCATAGAAAATAGACCAATAGCTTAAGATAGTATATTTGAAGGGTTTTCCCGGCAATAATAATAATACTTCTGAAGCCAAATTACGTATATTCATGTCCCAAATCAAACTCTAAAAATGGCGAACCATGACTTATAATTCAAAGATAAGAAGCTAATTGAAATAATGATGGATTGAGTGAATACGTGTAGATGAAGTAATTGGTTATTATGGATAAACGGTATAATATTTATTATTATATGTTGTTGTATTAGATGGTGTGAAAACACACTGCAAAAACTGAAGTAATAGATATTTTCAAAAGTATCAATCTAAAATAATTGTCTTATTTATTTATGACTTGTGCTTCATGACTGAAAATTATACGTCAGAAAGTATTTTGTTGAAGGTAGTATGTATTTTATTGGTGCCTGTGATAAAAGATTTCTTGTAGGCTGTTCAGAACACACATATTTAGAGCATTGATGTTTCATTTCATAATAAAAAATGCGCGAATTGAAACAATACAAACCGAAATACCAGATGGAATAGGGACGAATTTAACATATAAGTGTACTGTAAAAGTGACGGATGTTTTATTACCAGTGATGAACGAAAGATGAAATATTACCAACGACCGAAATGAAGTATCAGCAAAGGGCGATGTAGTAATGACATGCGCCGGCGACAGATATTTTAATAAAAATCATCGACGAGAGACGGATGAAATCGCATCAAGGTTGGTGAGTTGGGTTAGCAACGATATGCAATAAACTGTACAAGACAGCAAATGCCTACTCGAGTGAGAAACTATATTATAAACATAAAATGGTACAGATATTTAAATATAGATAAATCGCATCAAAATATCTGACTATAGAGTTTAGACCTCTCAAAATAATTTGTTTATACCCATCCATGACGAGGCATTACATTTCAGCAACTGAATTGGAAAGAAGAGTAAACAATGAAATTAGATTTAGTTTAGATCATTAGTACTATTGAAAATCACCGAAACTATATTATTATTTCGCCGTTGTACTAATATTCAATCAATTCCTCAGAAAGATTTGGTATAGTTCTCGACAGACTTGCTTATGTTCTGTTCTGAAGTATTTACTCAAGGCTTGTGAATAAAAAAAAATATTCCTTTAGGACTCTTTCGAAGAGGGCAATTTGTTTCTGAAGCATTGCCTTTATCGGGTAAAAACAACGTTTAAATCTGTATGTTATCCCGATAGAAATTCCACTAAAGGTTTAGGTGTTAAGTTGACGAGGTTTCAATGAACGATTCTAAGTTATCACCCTTTATTTGGCTAAATTTAAATAAAATCTTGATCGGACAAAACAAAAGAAGGATTTTTTCCTGAATATTATTCTCTTTCGATTTAACCGAAATGTTCGATGTCTTTAGACATTTAGCTTCACGAAGACCCTTCTCTGACTTAGATAATTTGTTTGATATTTTAAGTGATTTTAGACTTATACCGAATAACACAACAAATAGTTTTTGATCTATGAAATTTATACTGGTCTGGTTTGCTTCGAAACTCCGATTAATGCAAGTTTATTTTCAATCAAATATTTATTTAGAATCTGAGACGAAGCAGAAACGGCGGAAATAGAGGAACCAATTATTTCTAACAAATGTGTTGAAGCTTGAAATTACTTTTGTCAATTTTCCCATCAGAAATCACTGATTGTACATTATTTCATTGGGATAAATAACTAGATTTGGTTTTTGTTTTAAATGTTTTCAACTTTCTAAGAAATAATCTAATAATATAAATTTGAGCTTAGTTTGTATGCGTTCCTGGGAAAAATGGGACGGTGCTGCATTGATTCATAAAAAGTACGACATTTGCAGGTTGGATACCCACGCCTTAAAGTGTATTATGTGTGGGTCTCGGATGAAGTGAGCATACGCATTTTATTGAATAGACAACCGATTGGATTAGAAAAGTTTTAAATGTCCTATTTGCGTCATCAACTTTTATTTGTACACTTGTAATCTTTATCATGCAGATGGTGAAAAAAGACACAAAAACTGAAGCTTCTGGTTGGGCCTCATAGCTTCTACGAAACATACCATACTAGTATAAATACGACAAGTAAGACAATTCCATAATTCCATAATTAGCCATCAACCCCGTTAGGACATGTTATTTATCGCATAAAAAATTAACCTAAATCTTTGATTGTTGACATCATATGATACCCCCTGCTATGTCTGAAACATAATAAATCCTCATGTTTCATATATACGATTAAACGAATAATTTACCAGATCAGTGAGATTTAAAGAGGCGTTACGAAAATTTGAATACGTTATGGTATCAAGAATTGAAGTAACTAGTCAGATAAAATTTTGTATCATTTTGTCGTCTACTTTTGACTCGCTTGGATGGTCAATGCAATCGACCATACTCGTCAACTTCTGTGAAGCTAAATATGTTGCGGATGGCAATATAATGCAGTTAATTCCAATCTTGATGATTCCATCAGCCCCAAACATTTTAATGTGTATTAATCCAGGTTCCTAGAACACCCCAAAGGAATACACGACAAACTTCGATTCAATTTCTAAAATCGTCTCTGTAGGGCTAGGAAACTCCGAAAAACGTGGAGATAATAGAGATAAAGGGTCTGGATCTGTTGTATATTTTTTCCTCTGTTTTGATCTGGTATTAGAATAAATAAAAACTGGGCGAGAAGTATAGTACCCGTTATGCACAAATTGTTTGCCATGAACATGATTGTCATTTCAGTTCTGGTTTTTGGAATATGTGAATAGACATGGGGGAAGTTCTCTTTTATACTCTTATAATGGGTGTGAACTGTCTTGCTGGCTTTATTACTGGTTGTATTAAACGGGACGACATTGGGTCTTATGCCTATTATTGAGTCCTATAGCTCTTGTTGTATTTAAAGTCTCAATCCAATATGCTTCCTTGATTGACGGAATTTGGTAGATTCATGCAATGATTAGAACAAGTTTGTCTTTTATACATTTGATATCTGATCTTTGGACATTAAATCGAGTGCGTAAATTACTCTTAGTTTCTCCTACATACTGTTTGGACTTTCTTATATGAAATCAAATATATGTCATTCGAGTTTTCATATGTTAGATGTTCCTTAATCGGATGTACCTTTAATCGTAGAGTGACTTAAAAAAATAATGAGTTTCTGATATAAAGGGTCGTGTTTTGCATCTATAATTAAACTTGTAGGTACTTCGGCATAAAGTATATTTTTAGTTGCTTTGAGAGGAATTTTTTTATATTTCGTCAAAATCGTTTAGGGTACCCACGCTCTCTCAGTTTTGAGAAAACAATCGTACGGGCTTTGTCAAAATCAGAAGGTCGTGTGCAAATGTGGCGACATCGAAAAAAATTAATTGATTAATTATACCAGAAAAGGGATGTTATGGATGAAATTGAGCTCTTATGCAAAAATTGATGAGTGTCGGTTTTATAAAATACTCCTTAATATTTAGTTCATTCGTCTCCGTCATGGAATCTGCTCTTAAAACAGCAGTATCGAGAAAGCCTATGCTTTTGTGCCTGACGTTGGCTGTTAGTTTGATGAAAGGATGGTTTGTTGTATTTCAAAGAGCCACTGAGCTACCTCGTCCCACACCAATAAAAAGAGTGAGGCGTTAGAGTTAGAAAGCGAGGTATAGAGCGAGGAATATTTCCACACTTTTTTGACCTTTTCTCGCCCTTTCCTCGTCTTCTCGCCCTTTTCTTCATCGTCTTGCCCTTTTCCTTGGCTTTTTTTATTCTCGCTTTGTTGTCTCATGGGCGAGAAATCGAGGTTTATATGGCCGCTGTCGGCTACCATAGTTTATCACCTAATAAGGTAGTCTGCATATCTCTTGTATGATAAAAAGTGTTATCTACTGCACTATCTCCTTGGAGAGAACGCTATTTATATAATTTTCCATTATTATTTATTTCTATCTTAACGAACAGCGATATTGGGTGATAAATAAAATCTCGAAGTCGTCTTTCTTGATATCAACTATTTTTATATCATCGCTCGTCGAAAAAATGATAAAAACCTCTCTGGAGCTTCGGAATTTTGCACTTTTAACGACTTGTGGTGATTATTTTATATCAAAGAGAGATTTTCTTTATGAAGCGGTATACAAAATAATTAATCAACCTAAGGAAGTGGTGCTATTGAGCTAAATACAGGCTTTCTAGGCTTATTGAAAGTTAAAATATCGAAAGTAGGCCTTATGTATTGTTAAAATTAAGAAATTTAATGCTAATTTAGACCGTTTTAAATGGATTAGAATTGCACATTTGAAACTAACGAAATAGGGTTGAGCGATCATTTTGCTTGATATACAAACATTAATAATTCTAGTACAATCATTTTGTGTGGCATTTGTTTTCGTCATTTTAAAGTCCTTTTCAGGACTTATTTTCAATTTCTTTGATATCCTGTATATTGTTATAGCCTACAAGTGAGCTAAAGTGTGCTCGATCAAAATCGTAAATGTCGGCAATTGTAAAACAAGTGCGTCATTTGAATGCAAAAAGAAGTTCTTCTGTGTTCAATTCTGGTTTAAAAACGACAGAATGATATCAAATTTGACAGCCTACAGGTAGAATTCAGAAGTAAACTGACATCTATATTTACTTTTCACTCTAAACACGGCTTCTAATTCCATCATTAGTACGTCGTGGCAGAGTCTATAGGGGAAATACTGTCAATTTTAATGGTTTCTATTACGTCATAGGCCTACTGTGTTCTGTCATTGATCACAACCAATAACCACGACTGACTTATGTTAGAAACAATCAAGCAATGTGTCTGTTACATTTCTAATCTTTAAGTACAATTTGAAATACGTAAGATAGCTTCAGATAAGAGCGAAATGATATTACAAACATCGTTATTATTTAAACCTTCCATTTATTTGCAAGGTGGGGGTGGTATATGTCAAGTTAAAAATCTGCTCCTGATAAGTGATTCTGCAAATTACTAGTAGACATTTGGTAAAACTTTATGAGTTTAGATCTATTTTCCCTGCAGGTCATACGCACTTAAGAAATGTGGAGAATATATCGTCGTCACCATGTAAGTCGGTCCGTGAACAATAAAGTCTATAACACCCAATAACCGTAAGAAGTATCCAAGACCAAACCTTAAAGTACGTTTAATTTTTAGCTGGGTATTGTAAAATAAAATGCCTTTTGCCTTCACAGAAAAGTCAGAATTTCATTTTTCTATTATGGTTTATTGGTTTTTAATTCACTAACAACAATTCACTAGGTTAGTGTTAAATATTCCTTGTAACTTCATGTAGGACTATCTGATAAAGGAAGATATGAACAGTATACTAAAGCCATCTTCACAATGTCAAGCTATTACGTCATTATTATAATACCGTCATTAGGCACTTCACAGCTTATGGTTTGCAGAACTTTAATAATAATAAACTCACTATTTAACATGGGTCAGAATTAGGCCCTGACAGGTCATAATGTTTGCAGTATGTTTGTCGATGGCTCTGATTAGCTGATTAGCTAAAATTCAATAACATACAAAATCCCAAAAGGCTCAAGTATTAGACTCAGTTTATAACATTGTGAAGATATTCTGGAGCCGACATAATTGTGTACGAATACATTTTTTTATGTTGCCTACATCAAAATAAAGAATAAACAAAAGAAAAACAAGGAGTGATCAATACCGATCAATCGTTATTACTATATCGTACAAAGAAAACATCTTTTATTTAATTTTATTGAACTGGAAACGGAAATGTAATAATAAGATTAAAATCTGAGTGACGTCATCATTTATTATATACGTCGTTAGCCTAAACTTGTTCAAAATTATTCAAAATGAGCCGAGTTGGATTTATAATTTCAAAATCACTTATTAACATAATTGTTCAGTAGTTTCTACTTATATATTTGAGAAAAAAAATCCAAGGGCTGAAACTAAATCTCCAGATTCTGTTATCTGCTATCCATTTTCTATTTTGTGAGTAGCCTACATAGATAGGCCTATAATAGTACCATTACGTTCGTCTCTCTATGGGCGTCTTTTATTTGATTTTTTTTCTTGGGTTAGTGAAACAATAGGCCTATATCGTGGATTTTCGAAGCACCTTATTGTATCAAGAAGTTTGAAACTTCACATATGCTGTAGGAAAATGTTCCGCAGGACATAGGACATAGGCCTAACGGGCAAAGGAACAAAACAACCCTGTACTGATTTTTGAATCATCGAAATTTTAGGATATACACTTTAATTGGTAAATATAAGTGGCTGAAATCAGATTCGTATATCGAATAATGGCATAAATGCTAATACAAAATGGAGGTTGAACGCTATTTTAAATAAGTTGGGATGTAGAATATAATCAGATGACGTCAGCTACCGACATTTGTCAGTAAAATGACCAACATAGAGTAAGATAATAGTCAGCAATTTTGTGATCGGGATAACGCATGATGTAATCTAGTCATTTAATCTAGAATTTCAATGTTTCGCCGCGATTTAATGTTATTATTGGTATTCTGTTTAGTATAAATGTCAAATAACCATACATTATACTATAAACCGCTTTCTGTTCCAATGTTTTTCTTGATAAAAAACATTCACTTTGGTTTGATCTTATTGATTATAACAAACTTATCTTCTGTCTTATTAAATTAATGATCGAGATTTACGTAGCTGTTTGTACCTTTCACTGGGTCACTGGCTAAACGTTCGAAAGCCATTGTTCGTTATTTAATTATTTTTAGACAGTAAAAGATTTATCAAAACATTTCAGACCAACTGATTAAAACATATGTTTCGTTTCGGTGACTGGTTGATAGATGATTTAACGTTTCCAGATAAAGCAGCTCTGATAGTTCTTAGTGATATTGATCTGGATTTGGTAGGTATTTCCTGATAGAACTCTTTCATGAGCAGGGGCGCGGGAACAAATTTCAGGTTGGGGGGGGGGGGCAAACTATTTCAAAGTAAAAAAACTGTTATCATTCATATACCTTTATTTCAAAATTAATCGAATTTTGGGAGATAACTCAAAAGAATTAAGACAAAAATTATTATTTATTCAAATAATTTGATTGTGATAGAGAATCTTATATTATTTACCAGCTTCGAAGGTTAGAAAACCAAGGAAATTTACAAATATGGCCTTATGAGACAATTACATATTTAGGCTACCCGGTACATGTAATTATTTTATTTCATTTTTTGGGGGGGCAAAAGATATTTTTGCCCCCCAACAAAAATTTTGGGGGGGGGGGGGCATTTGCCCCCCCCCCCCTGTTCCCGTGCCTATGTTCATGAGTTTGGCCACTGTCAGTTTACATCCCTTACCGCCATTTGGACAAATCCTGGTGTAGAAATAGAGATGAAAATTTGAGATGCAACGTTTTTCGATTGTATCAAACCAATTCCTGACAATAGATGTGCGTTTTGCTGCACTTAAAATTTAGAATGATCCGTCACTTTCAAAGGTTTAAAGTAAAGCTATCCCAATCATATTCACTGACACCTTCTTGTTAATTGCCGCATGTCATGATTTTCTCTCCCTCCTTCTTTAGATGTTGAACTGTAATAAGTTTTTCCGTTTTGACCTGATTTTGAATAAAAGGATTAAATATATATAGGACTCATTGTTCCATGCTACCTACATTTAGAGATGAACGGAGGCTGATGTCAGATTAGTTATTAGATTGATAGAATTATATCTAATCAATATCATTAATAATTATTTATTAACCTATATTTCCCTTGATATACATCTTGTTAAAGAACATACTATAAAGGTGATTTACCATAAAAAGTCAATTA
Source organism: Nipponacmea schrenckii (assembly GCA_030562195.1). Taxonomy (NCBI): domain Eukaryota; kingdom Metazoa; phylum Mollusca; class Gastropoda; family Lottiidae; genus Nipponacmea; species Nipponacmea schrenckii. The sequence goes on from CM060201.1 coordinate 13,263,798, forward strand.
TGTGGCGTACTGATATGAAGGGATGGTTGGTCAGTTTGTCGAATCTAATCGGGTCAAATTGAAGCTAATGGGCACTTGAATCTAAAATTGACCAAAACCAAATTGATGGACGGTTGTTAATCAAATTGATCAAATCGATCCTGATCGAATCGAATCTAATGTATGTTTGTTATTCAGTTTGGTCAAATCGAACCTAATGTACGTTTGTAAATCGAATTCGTCATATCAAACCTAGTCAAATCGAACATAAACGCACAATTGCAATTAGCGCCCTTTTAACATTGGCCACACTTCAATTTGACAAATAAATGTTTAGCTTCTGGACAATTTTGTTCACATTTCAGTTGCCTTGATTTCTATTCTTGTCTATCTCCCATTGACTTTGTCATATCGTGACTGGCACTTTAAGTTCTCATTCTTACTATTTCCAAGAGAGAATTACTGAGTCAATCTTCTGTTTAATGGGTGTAAATGATTTTTTTTTTCAATGGAAAATTAAGAAACTTTTACTGAGACGTTTCCAATTTTACAAACGTTTCAGGTCGTGAATGGCCATTATAAATTAGACATATGTCAGAATATCAAACTTGCACGTAGGCCTATAGTATAATCACGCATGTTTCAAAAAAATCATATTATCATATATGTTACCATTATCTAATAAATAAAGAAATGTATTCGCATGGGATTTCGTACAGTAAGTGAGCCTAGCATTGTTAAATAAGAGTACGCTATGACATCAATAAACAGAATTCAAATAAACCGGCCATAAACTGAACATTTAAACAGGGAAAATAGCGATGTTGCTTCAAAAATTAATGAACTGTGAGAACATATAGCTAAATAATGTGTTAAATGGAATATAATGATATGGTTAATCACAATGGGTTCTGGTCATTGAACATTGGTTTATCAACACTACCGATAATTTATTTATTAAAAAGAAATATATCAATTCATGTTTTAAAAAATATTTGTTTCAGACCTAATTTATATAATTCCGAGACAAAATTTGAAACATTTTCTTTAAAAGGTACTAAATTAGTTATCGGATGGAACAATAAAACTAGGCTCCATGTGCTACAGACTGTTCTCAAAGAGTAGACAAATACTTCCATCCGGGAAAAATTTTCTCTCCTCAGATATCATGGCGTTACCTGTCTTCAGCCCGATCAAATGTAGAAACCCTCAAAGTACGTAGGAGACTCTACCGTGGCCCATTAGGAACATTTGCAATTTTTTTATTTTTCGACGTTACTCAATGGCTTGAGAGCAGAAGAACCGCAGAAAACAGGAATTGAAATTATGAAAATTCTAGAAACCGACAAAAATATTAAGAATGGAGGGAAACAGAGAAACTTTTATTAGAGGGATTTCACAAAATGCGTAAAAATCACAAAAATTCATAAAAAAAAAATACTAAATCAAAATAGTAAAAATAGTAAAGCATGAAAAAATAAATTTTCTAAAACATTATGAAAAACACAAATAATTCAAAATAAAATCGCAAAAATTAATTACCACCGCGGTGAAAAACAGTTTCGTGGAAATTAATTTTTGCGATTTCATTTTGAATTTTTTGTGTTTTTCATAATATTTTGGAAAAAATTCATTTTTAATGTTTTAACTATTTTTACGATTTTGTTAATTATTTTTTTTTTTATGAATTATTGTGATTTTTATACGCCCACATATTATGTGGACTTTATGTGGATATTGTCGTCGCCCCTCTCCGTCGGTCCGTCAATCCGTCAGTCAGTCTGTCGGTCTGGCGGTCCGTCAACATTTGTTGTAGACACTATTATGGAACGCCATTAACGCAAAAGGTCAGTTCAAAGATTCTAAATTAGTTTAGTGGATTCTAAATTAGTTTAGTGAATTCTATCAGTTTCGTAGAAAATCTATTCGTTTCGTGAAAAATCTGGCCGTTTCGTAAAAAATCTGGCTGTTTCGTAAAAAATCTGGCCGTTTCGTGAAAATTCTAGGTTTCGTGAAAATTCTGGATTTCGTGAAAGTTAAGCCGACATCTAACACCAGGGGGCGCGCGATATGTCAAAGTTCATAGGGCTATAAATAGAATAATATTGATGCCAAAACACTTTGTAGGAGAAAAATGTTGGCACAGGACCAAGTTGAAGAATGCTAAGACCTGGTAGTGACATAATAATACAGTATTATTATAAATGAATCATATTCAAAATCTATTTCAATATCTATGTCTATTTCTGACATTTAATCACCCATTATATTATTTCACTCTTACTGATTTACGAAGAGAGAAAAAATATCACTGCCTGTATGTGCATTTGAAATTTTGAATTAATAAATGATAAGTAGATCCATTTGTTATGTGCTTCTTTATCTATGCCTATTTCTATTATTTAGGTAAAATTAATGCTATATACCTAAAATCAGTCCAGCAAATTTCGAAATTTATGACGAGCAGCCATCGCCCTGATTGAATTTTTCTGAGTTCTTGTATTTATAAAAAAAAACAATAATTTGTTTATAATCAGAAAACGGCACAAAACACTAAGTGTTTTGGCATCAATATTATTCTATTTATAGCCCTATGAACTTTGACATATCGCGCGCCCCCTGGTGTTAGATGTCGACTTAACTTTCACGAAATCCAGAATTTTCACGAAACCTAGAATTTTCACGAAATGGCCAGATTTTTTACGAAACAGCCAGATTTTTTACGAAACGGCCAGATTTTTCACGAAACGAATAGATTTTCTACGAAACTGATAGAATTCACTAAACTAATTTAGAATCTACTAAACTAATTTAGAATCTGTGAACTGACCTTTTGCGTTAATGGCGTTCCATACACTATAGGGGCTACTATTTTATATGGTTTTTAATGAAACTTGATCATTGGAATTGATATGACGGCGGTCAAGTTCGATTTTGCAAATTTTCCATGAATGGATTATGAGTTATTGCCCCTGCTTTTGTAAACACTATAGAAGCTACAATTTATATGGATTTTAATGAAAATTGGTATGAGCATTGGAATTGATAAGACGGCGGTCAATTTCGATTTTGACAATTTTTCGATGAATGGATTTGAGTTACTGCCGTGCCTCAATATTTATTGTAGACACAATAGAAGCTTCAATTTTAAATGGATTTTAATGAAAATTGGTGTGAGCATTGGAATTGATAAGACGGCGGTCAAGTCGATGAACGGTTTTGGAGTTATAGCCCTTGTTACATCACATCAAAATTTATTGTTGATGCAATAGAAGCTTCAATTTTCAATGGATTTTGATGAAACTTGGTGTGAGCATTGTAATTGATAAGACGGCGGTCAAGTTCGAATTTGACGATTTTTTGATGAACGGTTTTGAGTTATTGCCCTTGACTTAGTAAAATTGCGCCAAAATTTTATTGTGGTTGCAATAAGAAGCTTCAATTGTTTAAGGATTTTGATGAAACTTGGCGGTCGCATTGGAATTAATAAGACAGAAGTCAAGTTCGACTTTGACGATTTTTTTTGATGAACGGTTTTTGAGATATTACCTTTGACTTAATAAAATTGCATCAAAATGATATTGCTGCAATAACTCAAATAATTTCAACCGCGGTGGAAAATAATTTCAACCGCGGTAGTAATTAAGTTTTGCTATTTCATTTTGAATTATTTGTGTTTTCATAATATTTTGGCAAGTAAAGAAAAGGGCTCAAAAAAAAAAAAAAAAAGACATTCCAACTTTATAAATGCATTTGTGCCCATGCCTAACAAAGCTATCCACTTTCAGAGGCAATAACAATAATATGAGAGTAGAAGTTCGCCCTTAAAACCAATTACGATAAAGTGATTGATATGTAACAATCTTGTGCCAAAAACATAACGGTGTAAATAGAGGCACTTTGAGGATGTTTGTATCTTGTTTCATATATAATTATCTCATTGAACGAATTCCAAGGTGTAAATTATTAAAAAGTATGGTGAGGTGTGGAATAGCAATCAGATTAAAGGGATGCAATCGTCATAATCAATTCGTTTTCGTGCTAGTGAGCTAAAAGTCATGCTGCACTTTTCAGAATAATATTTGACGTTTCTTATTTCAAGAAAGAGGATGGTGACGAGATCATTTTGGGAAATGAAATACTTTTGATAACAACATAGTAAAAATAACATTTGGCACTGACTAAATACTACTTTGGAGTGGCAGCGTGTTAAATTAAGCCGGTGTCACTATATAAGACAAAATGTGGTAACTAAATATTACCATGTATTTTATACATGAAATACAGACGGTGCTCAAGCCTAATATAAAGTATAGAGTATGTTTGAGAATTGAAAAAATTTTATATATACAGATCCTTTGTACTACACAGAGCTGAAATTAATCTGGATCTGATTGACCTATTATGTTGACCTGTTAATTAATTTCTTATTCAATTGAAATTTCTATACTTTCTCCCTTTAAACACAGTATCAAATTATAAGGGAACTGATGACGGTATTTAATGGTACTTATTTATTGACATTTCATTATTATTTCTGTTATGGCTGACTTTATGTTGCATTGAGTAAATCAATGTATAAGGTTTATGATCTGTATAAGTGTTTTTATCTGAAGGAAGTAGAATTATTCCATAAACCAGAGTATCATTCTAGAAAACAACTTTTTATAATTTAATTGTTGTTCTGGGTCAATAATCTGGCAACAGTCTATTTCTTGGCATATTATATTCAGATTATAAATGACAAGTTGGCGTAAGTTTCCAACAAACTGGTTTCATAGGTTCAAATCACGAGAAATATAAAAACAAAATATTGTTCTTTTTCTGACGTTTGTATGTATTTCAGGAAAATTCTCTCCTAAAGATTTAAACCCCAAAAAGTGGATTGAAAATGGTCTTCTGTAAAATAAATTTAAAAGACATAATAATTGCTCATGTTTATATCTTTATCAACAAAAAGACGCTGTTCTAGATGCAATGAACCCACTTCAGTGCTTTGCACTGATATATTACTTTGATAAAATAATTCTTACAGTTGGCAATTGACGGTATAGTTATACCTATTTTGTTTTTCCATTGTATTCCCAAATATTCTTAAACTATTCTTTTGACATGGAAGAAATTGCGCCAACATTTTATTGTGGTTGCAATAAGAAGCTTCAATTGTTTAAGGATTTTGATGAAACTTGGCGGTCGCATTGGAATTAATAAGACAGAAGTCAAGTTCGACTTTGACGATTTTTTTTGATGAACGGTTTTTGAGATATTACCTTTGACTTAATAAAATTGCATCAAAATGATATTGCTGCAATAACTCAAATAATTTCAACCGCGGTGGAAAATAATTTCAACCGCGGTAGTAATTAAGTTTTGCTATTTCATTTTGAATTATTTGTGTTTACATAATATTTTGGCAAGTAAAGAAAAGGGCTCAAAAAAAAAAAAAGACATTCCAACTTTATAAATGCATTTGTGCCCATGCCTAACAAAGCTATCCACTTTCAGAGGCAATAACAATAATATGAGAGTAGAAGTTCGCCCTTAAAACCAATTACGATAAAGTGATTGATATGTAACAGTCTTGTGCCAAAAACATAACGGTGTAAATAGAGGCACTTTGAGGATGTTTGTATCTTGTTTCATATATAATTATCTCATTGAACGAATTCCAAGGTGTAAATTATTAAAAAGTATGGTGAGGTGTGGAATAGCAATCAGATTAAAGGGATGCAATCGTCATAATCAATTCGTTTTCGTGCTAGTGAGCTAAAAGTCATGCTGCACTTTTCAGAATAATATTTGACGTTTCTTATTTCAAGAAAGAGGATGGTGACGAGATCATTTTGGGAAATGAAATACTTTTGATAACAACATAGTAAAAATAACATTTGGCACTGACTAAATACTACTTTGGAGTGGCAGCGTGTTAAATTAAGCCGGTGTCACTATATAAGACAAAATGTGGTAACTAAATATTACCATGTATTTTATACATGAAATACAGACGGTTCTCAAGCCTAATATAAAGTATAGAGTATGTTTGAGAATTGAAAAAATTTTATATATACAGATCCTTTGTACTACACAGAGCTGAAATTAATCTGGATCTGATTGACCTATTATGTTGACCTGTTAATTAATTTCTTATTCAATTGAAATTTCTATACTTTCTCCCTTTAAACACAGTATCAAATTATAAGGGAACTGATGACGGTATTTAATGGTACTTATTTATTGACATTTCATTATTATTTCTGTTATGGCTGACTTTATGTTGCATTGAGTAAATCAATGTATAAGGTTTATGATCTGTATAAGTGTTTTTATCTGAAGGAAGTAGAATTATTCCATAAACCAGAGTATCATTCTAGAAAACAACTTTTTATAATTTAATTGTTGTTCTGGGTCAATAATCTGGCAACAGTCTATTTCTTGGCATATTATATTCAGATTATAAATGACAAGTTGGCGTAAGTTTCCAACAAACTGGTTTCAGAGGTTCAAATCACGAGAAATATAAAAAAAAAATATTGTTCTTTTTCTGACGTTTGTATGTATTTCAGGAAAATTCTCTCCTAAAGATTTAAACCCCAAAAAGTGGATTGAAAATGGTCTTCTGTAAAATAAATTTAAAAGACATAATAATAACGGCTCATGTTTATATCTTTATCAACAAAAAGACGCTGTTCTAGATGCAATGAACCCACTTCAGTGCTTTACACTGATATATTAATTTGATAAAAGAATTCTTACAGTTGCCACTTCACGGTATAGTTATACCTATTTTGTTTTTCCATTGTATTCCCAAATATTCTTAAACTATTCTTTTGACATGGAAGAAAATATTTGAAATGTGTTGTTGAAAATGAAACCTGATATAAACACATTATGTAATGTACACATATCAAATGAACACGTACGAATCGTAAAATTAGCAATATAATGACATTATGCTTTACTATAAACTGGGCTTATTTTAAAAAATTAAAATGTTACAATTAAAATTTATTTTAATCAAATCAATAAAACCTACCCTTAAAATTCCATATGTAAAAAGGTAATTGCGTTTGCAGTACTGTCCATAGATGGTCGGTAAGACGCAAGACATCATGGGATTATAGAGTGTTTAAACTAGGGGAGGAATTAAATATTCTTAGTAATCAAGATGATATTGTATGTATTAATATTGTTAAATGTAATCTGTATAATAGGGAAGTAGATAATTGGTCAAAAGATCTGTGGAATGACAACAACAATCCAAACGGCAACAAACTTAGATCCTATCGTAGTTATAAATCGCATCTCTGCACTGAAACTTATGTTAATGTTGTTAAAAAAAGAGCACATAGGAAAATATTGTCACAGCTTAGGGCTGGTTCTCTACAGCTTAGAATAGAGACTGGCAGATTTGTGAGGCCGCCCGAGCGTTTAGAGGATAGAATTTGTATGTACTGTGATAAAACAGAAGTCGAAGATGATATTCATTTTGTTTTGAACTGCAATCTATACAGGGATATTAGGGAATCGTTATGTACCAAAGCCTGCCAAATAGATGCTACTTTTAATACTTTTAATGATGCTTACAAAATGATCTTCTTAATGACGAATAATGAAATTTTACCCCTTTTTGCTTCTTCTGTTTTTAAAATGTTTTATTTAAGAAAGAACTCTGTGATAATATAACTCCTTTTATACATGTTTATATTTATTTATTTTAACTGTTTTAACTAACTTGTATATGCCTTATTGGTGTCTCATAAGCCGAATTCGGCTGGCGTTCATTTTAACCATTATGTAATATATTGATTGTATGTAACATAACATGAACGGTGACACATAAATAAACTATATTATTATTATTGTAAAACTGTGGTGGAGATCTCAAAACGCCAGTGACCTCGGTGTTTGGGATAAAGATTTGAATTTGTTGAAACAATAGAAGTGGTGAACAGTGGTCAGTTTTACTGACTACTATTAAATATTGAGATGGAACGGGGCAGACTGGTCTTCAGACAACCTGTTTGACTTTTTAAAAAAATTTTTTAAATAAATAATATTGATCTGATTTCTGATTGGTGTGTTTAAAGCAATAATAGGTTTAGAATGAACATAAAATTTGAAAAGTCTAAACTCTGAACCTGCTGCCATAAATAACATAAATATAAATAAATATACATGTATATTCAAAATACTAAGTAATTATCCATAAAGATGCTTAATAAATTGATTAAGTGTTTTTAAAAGTGGTGTACTTAAATATAATTACACAAGAGAAACCATTCAGACAGTTATGGGGGTTTTTCTTTTGTATTGTTTGATATCTAACCTAAAAGATAAGAGTTTTAAGTGTGCAAAAAAAAACAAACAAAAAAACAGATACCCAAATAACTTGATGAACAGTTCCACTGATCAGACTGTAAGGTCAAATGTAGTTTTCTTTTACCAGAATGAGTTTGATGCAATTATAACTTTTAAAGAGCAAATATGACTGACAAATCTGTCTGGAGCTAAAAGGAAACCGTCATTTAATAATATTAAATAATAATGGCGTTTCATCATTTTATAGATGTTATTAAGTCACATTCGCATAATATATAAAATTATCCACACAAAAATAAATCGATAGCGGGATATCCTCATATATCTCAAGATGTTTCTAATACGAACTGAATAAAAGGCGAAAATTTTTTGAATTACGTATGAAATACCTAATGTTATTTGGAATTTGATCTTTAAACTTCGAATGATTGAGCTAATAACATTTTTAATATGATCACTAAGTATCTAATAGAAAACGTCTGTAACATGTTTTTGAAAAGATGTTTATATTAAGATAATTGGAAACTACCCTCATATTAAAGAAAATAATCTATTGAAAGCAATTTTGTAAATTCTCACCATTAATCTTGAAGAAATTCTCTTTACATCTCGTCATTGACGTCATTTCATTGAGGAAACACGGTAGATAATTAACCGAGGTTTAGAAAACGACTTAGCATGGATTTGAAAAGGATGGTGAGATAATTTGATATCTGGTAGGTCTAAACTTTCAAAACATACGTTATCAGTGTTAGTATTCGTGAAAGAGTTGATACGGGGTGCTACGTCCTTCAATTCTGTGCCTAGTTTTACATGTAAATTGTGCCCTAACCCTTAATTCTAATGGTGTAGCCAAAGTCCCACATGCCCGTATTATAGACCCAGACAATACACCCCTTAATATCTCTCACACCCAGCTTGTCCCAGAACAGCCCCAGATGGAAAAATGGCTAGCCGCACTAAATCACGACACCCAGATATTCCCGGCGCAGACGCGAACTATCCCGAAGAGGACACAGATTAGCCAAGGTGTAATATAGAAGAGAAATATCACTTCCCAGTAGCATGTTTTGGTTCCAACAAGTCGTAATAATACGACCTACAGGCTACGTTATACAATGGTTTATTATTCCAATAAGTGAGCCGTAACAACTTATGCTAACTCCTGTCATCTAGATACCTGACAAATTAACATGATTTGCATTTCATGTTGAAAGAAAAAGTCCTTGACAGACTTATTTCCTGTAGCCTATTCTGTATCCATTCATCATATTTGACTAAAATCGTGTTGATGTTAAATTGGCGTGACTGACAACTTATTTTCCTAGTATACCGTTCTTTTTATAAAAAGTTATATTCTCCTTTCATCTTGAATCCTATTTTTCCTATCAACAGCATCCCTACTCATGGCTTAATTAATCTGTGGTTCTATCTTTCTTACCAACAACGTTCCGCGTCATAGCATATTCAAATCTGTGATACTACCTTTCTTACCAACAACATCCGGAGTCCTTGCATATGTAAATCTTGTATATTTATTATTTGATGCTTTCTTTATTACAAACAACATTCCGAGTCATCGCATACTTAAATCTGTAATGCTATCATTCTTACCAACAACATGCCGTGTCAACGTATATTGAATCTCTGGTGCTATCTTTCTTACCAACAAAATCCCGTTTCATCGCATATTGAATCTTTAATGTTATCTTTATTACCAACAACATTCCGAGTCATCGTATACTTACTCTGTGATGCTATCTTTCCTACCAACAACATTCCGAGTCATTGCATATTCAATCTGCAATGTTATCTTTATTACCAACAACATCCCGATTCCTTGTACATTGAATCTGTAATGATGTTTTTCTTAACAACAACATTGCATATTGTATTAAATCTATAATGCTTTCTTACAAACATTATGGCGGCACGACGTTCTGTAAGGTATTTAGAATAGTCTTACAGATTTTGCCAGTTTTACATATGTCTATGCATTTGGGACAGATTCGTAATTTCTTAGGTTGTTTTAGTCTTGAATATAAAATAAATTACCATCAGAAAATGTACGGAGATCGCTATAATTTCTTAAAATATCATTTTCTTTCGTTAAAAATGGTCATTTCAAATGTCAAACGCGGATACTTTAAAACACTTATGGGTTTGAATGCTGTATTACTGATTAGCTGAGAATTAAGTACGATTGGTCAAACTGATGGCAAAATTAATTTAATTTTTAACTGAGTCTCTTTAAAGGTCTACCACAGACAATATTTATGTTGTGAACTTTTAAAAGCTGTAGCAAGTGCATCACTCGACCCAGTTAGGATTAAATTTAAACGTGGCTGCAATGTAAAGAATATTTGATTATCACACTTTCAACAGGAAGGTATTTAACACAAGTTTCATCTTTAATATTCCTTTTTTATGTTAACTATTGACATTCGGTACTTACTGTAATCTGTCCTGAACGACCTTGTATCACGATGCAGGGCTCTTGAATTTAAAATACATAGGTCAAGGGGAATTGGGAAGGATTTGGAAATGGGGAAAGAAAGCGAAATACGTTAGAGGTGAAGGGATAGAGAGAGAAAAAGTTGACAGAAGAGAGAGTAAAGGGAGAGTATGGGTGTTAAGGGAGAAAAGGATGAAAGGTTGGAGTAGAAGTTGGTAAAAAGCTGGCACAAAAGTTAAATATAGCCGTGACCCGGTATTTCAAAGGGTTTAATTGTGATCAAATTGATATTCCTCGTTTCACTTAACACCAACACCTTATCTACAGTATATATCTATAAAAAATATTTATATATTACATTAACATATCAACTGATTTTAATGTCTGGAAGTGAATTAAAATTATAGACGCGGATAAAGACCATTATAAGTATTGTAAGCAATAATAATATGTTTGACAGCTTCCAAATATCGTAATATGGTTTGATTGAAAGTCATTATATTATTTCACATATGGCATATAATCTAAGAGACTTACAAACATTCTAAAAAAGTAGCACGCCTTGGGTGGTGCGAGATGGGTGCCTTAATTTATTCAAATTTATCATTAATCTGTCCCGACTCCTACACTTTCTTTCCTATATATACATATATTGTTTGATGATATCGTGTTCGTTGCCAGATAATTAAATGCCAGTAAAAACAGGGGACATGTTCAAATTCTTCATCTATGAGGTGTGCCGATTACCGATCGTTAAACTATAACCAAAAGGGTAATGCTGCCAAGGTGTATTTACCTTGCATGTGGGCTATATTCATGAGTCGTGGAGCTCTAGTACGATCGCAGAGTGCATGTTTACACGTTTCTTTCGCCTGTCGACTATTCCAGCTTAAATGTCAAGTAAGATTGTTTCGTACTCAATCTGTTTTATAACACTGCATGACATCCGACTGACGTTCTTACCAGACCTGTCAACTTAAAAAAGATACAATTTATCGGTTTAAGTTTTACCCTATCTTACACCCCTAGGCTACATGTTAGTTCACAAGTCTAGCGTTATTTTTAGCAGTGTCTGGCCTTATATAAGCATGTAGTTTTATCCATCAGCATCTAAAGAACATTTACCTCAACTTCGGGAACATCTCAGAGGCCATTTTAAATACAATGAAGTTATAGAGTGTCAAATTTATAGACGTATTTATCATAAATAAATTGAATGGGTTTTACGTCCTATTTTTCTGGCTGATTTGAATTTTTTAGGCAGTCAATCCCAAGGTCAAATATTTAGCAATCTGGGCGTTTTTCATTGCCAGCTTCTCCGATCTACATCATTGACAGGTCAAATGCTTAACTGTCGACAACTAAAATAATACATTTGTAGAGATGAACTTGGGTGAAAATCGACTTTGCGACAATAAAAATTAGATGGCAATCGGATTTTCAATTTTGTTCAGGTTCTATGGTGCAAAATTTCGATTTTGTCGTCGACTGATTAAAATGTCGGATTAGCTTGTTGCTATTTTTCCATTCTTTCTACTTGTCTCCTTTCTACCTTTTCTCCTATGTTTCCGTCTTCTCTGTTATTTATTTTCCTGATCTCCACTCTACTTCCCCCTGTCTTACCTTATCAATTTCGCATGCTCTATCCACGCTGACCTATCTAATGCCAACTTATATGTTTCAGATCTCAATTCTCTTCCTACCCTCTTCCAACTACTCTACTCAATATTTTCTCTACTTCATCTGTCTTTTCTATTCTTCTACACTTAATGATTAAAATTAAGCTACAACAGCCAAACCAAACGAAACAGATACACACGTCTTATACGGACTAAATCCAGTAAATAAATTAATGATTGTATACAATTTTAGTCCGTTGTATTTTTAGAAATTCTCTTTCTCCCTTCCTTTGGGTGTTTTTGCATGCCCATTTTTAACTAATTTTTGGTCTAGATTTAAAATTCGAAATTGCATTTTCTTTCAGAATTTCTGAGAAAAAGCTAAAGAAGGTTGAATTTCGTGTTTTAACATGGAAACAGATGGCAATGAATTAGTAGACCAAGTCCATACAAACTCCTTTGCTTTGAAAAACGTGTTTAAGATGCAGAACAGACTAGTCAAAATAAATTTATCGGATATTTTTCACAGTCAGTTTTTGGAACTCCTACCAGGAATAAGAAATGCCTCAAGGAAAATTTGTATACGAGACAAAACTTAAAATTATTACCATTTTATTTCTATAACTTAATGTTATTGTTATTTTTAGTGCATTTAAATTCTATTTTATGTATTTTAAAAGGTTTCTCCTGTCTGCCATTTTTGAACATAAAAGCTCAGCCTCGAGACATTTTGACGAGAATGTTTAGACAAAAAGAACCATCAAGTGATATATACATTATCTGATATTGTATCTTTCTCATAAATTGTCTGAAGTATTTTTAGAAAATGACCCTTAAAGGTATATTCATGTCCTTAACAAGACACGTAAGATGTGAATAGACAAAATACGGTGTCAAGTGCAGTCTACGGTGCGACATTTTCTTTAAAGCAGAAAAGTATCTCTATTCTAAATTGTACTACTGGCAATGCCGACCTGGGAACTGAACACCATTTCTCAATTGTGACCACATTATATTCCTGTAGCCTTTTTGTTAGCGATGGCTATCGTAATACGGCAACATTGGTTATAGTAGCCAATTCGCCCGGGAGGTTGACTAGAACTATCGGTAAATAAAAGATGTTTTTGATTTTCAATATGGTTCATACTTCGGTGATTACAATCTCACACACCAAGTTTAATCAAAACCATCCAAGAAACCAGCTCTCTATCGTGTCCACATAGAATTCGTGAACAAGGGCGATAACTCATAGTTAATGTTCTTCGACTAGTCTGATTTTCAATAGGGTTCATCCTTGGTGATAACGAAAATCACAATTTTTCATCAATCCATAATTTTTTATTATAAACTTGAATATTCAGGTGTTAATTCGGGTATATTTATATATATATATTACACCCACAGAAAGTGCTAACATCGTGACAAGAATAACTAACCTTTTTTCAATTGAAAAAATATATATATTTGGGAAGGAAATTCAAGTTTCAGATAAAAAAATTGAGAATTCTCACCTGGGTGAATATAACAAAAATGAAGTCTGATACAAACCACCACAGTTTCCATTTTTTCAGTAGTAGTCGAAATGAGATTTTGGTGTAAAATTCTTTGAAAAGAAATATTATCTTGAGTAAGGTTTTCGAAAAAACTTGTCTCAGTTTCATAAAACAAGAGTTGTAACGTTATCAAGTTGTTTTCGATCAAGGAATTTGAGCGGAGGTGATGTTTATCTTAAAACTAATTTGTTAAAGAAGAAAATAGCCAACTTTAATAATTGACTTGTAAATTGATGCCTTCTTGATAATAGAATACCATTTATTTTTCTTAAGGCTGACAAACTTATCTTTGAAGTAAACATAAAAAAGGTATCTTATCTTTCTACCCTGTAGCCACTACTACTCAAATAAGACCAAAATAGTACATTTTTCCGTTTTAAAGAATATTTCGCATATTTACAAGACATGTTATTATAAAACCACAAACTTGATAGCAATCTGAGACTATACACTTGTCAACCCGGTTTCACATACAATCATTGGAGCATACACAGTTCATTGGGTTCATAATCGACTTCAAATATGATTATAGGAATAAGTAATAATATGCAAGCTAATAACAGAAATGTTTTTATCATTAACCCTGACGTCAATAACCTTACATTTTATTATACTTATAAAATACAATTGCAATTTAATTATCAATTCCACTTCGCTGCAGACCTCGCAAATCAAAACTTAAATGACAAATGTTAATTGCCGAAGGGCAAATTGGTTTTGAATTAATAGAAGAAAGTAGGTTTAACCCCATTTCATTTCAGATTCTTAATCAATGGTGACGAAATCCTGTACACTTTGTGTGTTATAGATTCTTATACAATAAAGAACAATACAATATTATATACAGTGATATACAAATTCGGGTACGATACGATACCATACATTAGTCTACGATATCATGTCATATCATAGCATATCACATATACGATATAATACAATATACAAATTATACAATATACCATTGTACAATGCAGTAGAATATCATATAAGATACAAACAATACAAAACAACATAATACGTGACGTTGGAAGAATAATGTGTAAAAAGCGTAAAGCTCCAATTCATTTCGAATAATGTATACAAGCGTGTGATTTCATTATCAACCAAGCGCAAAGATAGATACAGTATAGTTTAATGCCCCGTTTTCATACGAAAATAATAATGAAACTCTTATCAGAAGTCATAATAATGAGAATGTCTGTCAATGATCTGTTTAGTATTATAATGAATCTTCAAATAAGTTATTTATTAATCGAGATGATGCTTTTTCTTTAAATTCAACCATGGGTTTTGGTCGAGGTTTTTGTAATAAATCGTACAGTTTTCCGAATAGTCAAAGCGTCAAAAAATCATCTCATAGCCCATAGGCACGGAAAAATAGGAAGTAAATCAACATTTTCATTTTTATGGAATTGCTCATCCATGCATCAATAGAAATATCGGACAAAGGGGATATTCCAGTTCCAATTGTCGCAATTCCACTTAATTTAAGTGTTTGATGGCATTACTAATCACGAAGGCAGACAAGCGATGCAAGACTGTTGCGCGATTAGTGACTTCATTTAGCTTTAGTAGAATTGCAGTAACCAAAGATGTCTGGTTGAAAATTTGAATCAAACAAATCGATGATATCGAAACACATAAAAATTTTAGAAAAGCATGCTTATATATTGGGGACTTTGTGCCTCTTGCAATGAGCAATCAATGACGTTAAAACCTCAAGATTTAGACCAAAGGCCACAGTTAACTAATAGATGACATGTGTTTAACTTAGATAGTAGAATCTTCTCAGATATCGTTTACCTATATATTTCAATGTTTATATTCAATCACAGAGTTGACCTAACGAAGCCACTTGACATAGTTAAACTATAATATACTATTATCTACTTGTCCTAGTAAAATAACTTTGATAATAAAGGAAACTTTGAGTTGTTCATTAGTTAAATAGGTGATTGATATTCCATTAAAAAATAACCCTTACGGCCCTTTCATGTTCTTTATCGGTTCACTTATGGTTTGAAAGAGGTTTGCTAAAGTGTCCTTGAAATATTCCGAAAACAACTGAGTGCCTGTTTCTTCTTCATTTCGGCTCAATGGTTCCTTGGGTGAAAGTCCTCGCATAGGTCCAGATATTCTTTTATATTTCTCTTAAACTCGTTTTTCATTGAGGTAATTCGCAGGGGCTGTAAGTTATTTTTTTATCTTGCAATCTTCTTCATTTATTCAAGTCTTGTATAATCCCTTAGTTTTTTTAGTTCAGTTTTGTCTTAATACCTAGTTAATTATCCAGTTTTATTTTTAAAAGGGGACAAAATATAATACTTTAAATGCGAATACTTCAATATGAAAATGCCCATAAATTGACCTACAAATAATAAAATATTCTTAACAAATCTGCACCAATTATTCAAAAGCATGTATCATGCATATGATTTAAATAGATTATTATGTATATCTCTTATTGTTAAAACACTAATTTATGTAAAGTAATTCGGATAGTTTGAAGTGTTCCTTTAATTGAAATGAAGCATGAGTTTTTAAGAGCAATAGTCGTCTTATCATATTTTACCAGTTGGAAATATGTCTGCCACCAGAAAGAAAATTCAGCCAGTCAGAGCTGACAAAGTCAACTCCAATGATAGGCCTACTCCCACTTTATTTTAAACAAATTTAGGTTTTTGATGTTTTTAACCTAAATACGTGTTTGAATACACAAAATCAATTCAATTTTCGACATTTAAGAGGCTTGCGAATTTGACGCCTCAACAGATCTTGAATTCAGCCTCGACAGTAACTGTTCACCCATTGCGTCAGTCTATTGCCTATTTGTGCGGCTAGTCTCGGGAGACTAGTGCCGTCCCTGCTCGTGCATACTTTGTAAATACTATCTATGAATTGAGATAATGTGTAACTTATTTCTCAATAAATGCAATAAAATCCATAATATTGGCACTTAACAACACCACATTCTGATTCTGTACAACAGCATTATTTTTTTATCTTGCACTTTATCTACTTAATGAATATCAGTCTGACATGTCAACTTGTCACTAGTTTCTTTTGATATATTAGGCTTTTTTGCACTTTAATCGACAGTGACCTACTTCAGTCAAAGTAAAGCAATAAATATAATATTACAAAGCAAGTGCTATTGATTACATGTCAAGGTTGTATGTTTTTTTTTCCAAAATAATTCACATATGTCACAAGTATATCATAAAAATACAAAGGGTATATTAAAGTACTATGCAGTTTACAAAATTTGCACTTGTTATTCGAGTTTGAAATAGAAGAGTTAAGGGTTAAATTCAGAAATGACATATAAAGTTTTTTATTTGACTTTTGCTGTCATTTAGCTCTAGGTTAGATGTAATTCACAACACATGTATAGAATTTGGTTGTTAGGCCATTTCCACTAGAGCATGACCACATTATACTTCCTATAATAGATCTTGTCGACAAGACGTATTGGGGAGAAATCAGTCAAGATAGAGATATAAAGAATTATTTATTTTTTGGGTATATATATTGGAATATTGTATATTCAACACCTGAAAATGTGAATGGTTACCCAATAGGAATAAAATGACATTTAGTAACCATTTACACTATTCAAATTGAAAGCCTCTCTTCGTTTTGAACGATTTGATTTAACGGAATTAATTGATGTGGTATCAAGTCAAACCGCACATGGTGTGAAATTTGCGCACCAACAGTACATACCTACTAACAATGGTTTGCTTCCACCAACACCTAGATTTGTGCTGCCACCTTTAAATGCAAAAATCGCATGCGCGCTGTGTGGGCCGCCTGTTAATCAGCACACACTGTGCCATTGACAAGGAGAGGTAAAACAATATCAAACCTACTAGATATTTCCATACGACCACGAGTTGTCGAATGCATACTAAAACTCAATCGCAATCGATGCGCTAATAGTAAATATTGTACTTTATATGCGCAGGCGGTTTTCTTTCAGCATTCTTTTCAACGGAAAAAGGCCTGGATTAAAAGTTAAAAAAATGTTTTGTTTCAGTGTATTGTATTAGGAATGTTTACGTAGGCGACAAGTGTTTGTAGACGCTGATTAGATCTTGTTAAAGTGAATTAATATTCGTTCAATATTTTCCATTCAGGCAAAGCATAATACAACTATAAGAAAATAATTATATCAAGTTTGACAATCGTTAGGTGCCAATTACAATGACATTTTCCGTACTTTTATTTTATAACTTATTTAAATTTGCATTATTTCAAAATATTAAAGATAGATACATCAGGTGCCATTTACAACTGTGCATCTGCTATAATAGTGAGTTTAGAGGTCAAAATAGTCCGAAACTTGCTGACTCTAGTCTCAACCTCTGAAAGCTATGTGGACGCAGATGGCTGGAAGAGAGTCAGAAAAACTAAGGCACAAAAATTCGCGGGTGCGGGGTTCTAAACGTATTGTTTTACCTCGAATCCTCTCAACCTTGATATATTTGGAAAGATGGATGTTTTTTTTTTGTTCAATCATACCGTCATTATCTCCCTATACTATTCATGTGACGCCTGTGGGTACGTCAAAGTTTTTTTCAAGAAAAAAAATCGCCACCTCAAATTGCGTGCGCATCCAAAATTCAGTGATACACACAAACGAACCACCATCTTGCAATTTCGTGACCCTGAAAATACGTCTAGAACCCCCGCCCTCGCGAAAGTGCAGAAATCCCCAAATTATACTTCTTCTGACTCTCCCCCAGCCATATCTGTCCAAATAGCTATCAGAGGCTGGGGATAGAATCAGCAAGTTTCGGACTAGAGGTCAAAGTAGTTTACTACTATTATGCACTCCGTGTAAGAAAACATCTAATTCCACCGGAAAATACTTTTAATTATATTATTAAAGTCATAAAACATACACAGTAACACCGTTGAAGTAAAATAGCTTCCCGTTAAACATGGTTATAGTTTACTATATAATTCTCTCTATTTCCATTCCTGGTTTGCTTCAAGTAACTCAAGTTTTAACCCAATTTATATATTGAATACAAGTAATAGAAAATAAAAAGCAATAAAATACAAAATTTGAAATTATATTAAAAGTTGATATTATAATAGATTAGAAATACATTAATCTACAATATGTTGACAATTGATGGACAGAAACCTCGTGCTCCATACAAATACTGGCCTATTTTCTAAACAATATCACAATATCAATTATTTTATAATGATTATAATTTGACAGGAAATGAATAGTATTAATCCCTGCGTAGCAGATTGCTGTAAATAAATTGGGGATGTTAGATTAATATAATGTTTATCATAACCTTAAAAATTGAATATAGAACAGGTAGACCCACCGTTTATCAAACAGCAATGAGTTGAGCGTTAGATAGCCTTTGCAATATCAATCACAGCCGTGAAAAATTTCTCTGATTTTGGTAATGTTAATAATATTGAATATGGACCAAAGCATTTCACATAACGGACCGAAGCCATTGAGTTTGGTGGAATAACTGCATAAACATTACATAGAATTAAAGATTTTATATATCAAAGCAAATGAGATGTTCTTTAGTAGGCATGTTTAGCACAACTTTGTCAACATCGGCTTGTAGACGCAAACCGTTTTCTTCTATTTTTTCTTCTAATGGAATTGATTATCTAACTCGCATATATTATCATGACTTAAATCTCTATATCAATTCATTTTTAAACACTGGAAACCAGATTGCAAAATGCAGCTGAAAGAAAGAAAAAGGTTTGGATAGCCAGCTTCAAGACATTCAAGATTCGGTCGAATTTGAGCCATTTAAAACAACGTTCATACATATTATATATATTTCATCTTTAAATGGCATTTAGCAATTGTGAATACGATATATAGGCACAGCTTTATGGAACAACAATCACTGGTTAAAGTTTATGCGACGTTTCGGCGTGTTTCTGTGCATGAGGACGGCGGGGGAAACACGCCGAAACAGAAACACGCCGAAACGTCGCATAAACTTTAACCAGTGATTGTTGTTCCATAAAGCTGTGTATATATTTGATGTTAAAAACTGAAATAGCAGGTCATAACTGTGTTTCAAATAATATCAAAAATAGAAATTATTGCCCATATTCCATTTCCTATAATCCTATTAAAATAATTCAACAATTGAAATCATAGGCCGAATTGAATTAGCCTCAACTATTTGCTATAATATTTATCCATTTTAGCAAAAAAGAAAACGCCATCGGCCTGTTTTATTGGAAATTGAAAACTATACTATTAACTTAAAATAAACAAACAAATTAAATGTTAATTCACCGTCCTGAATTAAAAAGTATTCAAAAAATATATATATATATTTTGAAAAGTGATACTTCCAACATACTTTGCTTTTGTTTTGAATTTGACATTAGTGAAATAATTAGTATAGCCAGTGCAGTCGCAAGAAACACATCTAACTGATGATAATGACAATTCGTCCGCTGGCACAGTCTATACTAATTTTATGATTATACCTTGTATTACTGAAAGTGACATACTGAAATACTGAATCATTTGTGTTTGCACTACTAGGAATTTTTGTTTGAAAAGCAGATGTTTTTAATGATTTCCAAACAGATGTAAATAGTTTTTTGATGCTCTAAGTGTCCCATATACACACAGTATACAATCCCTTTAATATTTTTTCTGGCGGTCCAATAAACTGAAGACCCACATACTAGTTGTAAGTGTACACTACGGACCCCTAGAAAATTAGAATGGATACTGACGCTTATAGACAAAACTTGAAACACCCAAACGGACTGACATACAACTCATACATAAAATTTCATTCATAGTTCAGATGACAGTGAAATATATCTTCATATATATGTAAAATATTATGACCGGAAACTGCAATATAGTATAACACTGTGACAGGTGACATGACATGTATATTGACATCATGTCTTTTCGCTGTCATTGACATCCTTATATAATGACATCATTTATACCCTTCTCTACCTTAAATGATAAGTTAGCTTGAACTTACAGTTCTTTAAAGTGACATAACAGTATTCATAATCTTCAATACTATAAAGAGGTTAACGAATTATTTTGTGAATCGACAAATTAACTTTAGGATACTTATAGTTAGAAATATCAGGTTAGACCTGTAACCAGTCAAGAATGTTTGCTATCCTGTACATGTATTGCATTTGCATATTCGGTAAACAACTTTTGTGGGGTTGATTTAAGTTAATGAAGAGTGTCTGTCAAGTGGACAAATTAAAACATGTTCAATGATATATTTATTTCTCAGTACGGATAGCAGTGAGGTGGAATGGTTTTTCTCTTGATTTTTTTTATCTGATCTTAATTAAGGAAAGGGAAATTTGTTGCAACATACTGCGCCTCTTTTAAAATCAAATATTCTATGGGTTAATAACAAAGGTTTATTTCCTTCATTTCCTAACTTAGAGATTCAGACTTGATTTCTATCTCTATTTTCCTGGAAATATATTAATGTACAATTAAAATGAAAAATAACGGGTACGAAAAGGTACCTATAAAGCGAATTTCAATATCGAAAACTGAACATATCAATTTTATATGACATTGCATAAAAAAGTTGTGTTCTATTCATACTGAGCTCTAATATAATAATTGTGGTTAAAACTATCATTTAAAGGGATACTGCGTCTTAGCATAAACATAAAATTTTAGTTCTCAAGAATGTTCAATATGAGAATATATTCATCAGTGAACTTACCTGGTGTCATAAAATAACAGAATCCCTTAAAATGTGAAAAACTCACTCAACTACTAGTAAGTCATTTTTGAAAAACTCTTAATCAATTTATTAAGCGTTTTTAAATAATCAAATGCATGTTTATGGCTAATTACTTAGTTTTTTGGATATTGATTTATTTTTTTATGGCAGTTGGTATATTTGCTGATGAATAGAGCTCTTATTGGCCAAGTTTAAAATTTTCAAATTTTATGTTCATTCTAGGACCTATTACCCTTTTAATAAAATGCTGTCATCACTACTATGTATCTTTCTACATGAACATTAATGTTCGGACCATCTGAAGTTCTGATAAAAAGAGTTCATATGATGAGATAACTATTTCTTATTTCCTACAATCGTGAAAACAAATTCTAACAATTTGGTGAGTTTCCAGGGACACAATGTTAATGGTTTAATGGTTTGATCGCCTGGCTAACGGGAATTCGTGCAGACTATCTCATTGATATTACTAAAAGGTCCTTTAAAATATTGTTATCCTTGTCCCTATAAATTACATTTCAAAGAGCATGTACTATGACTACTGTACAGGTATTGAATTGAACACGATATTATTGGTAGCAAAGTGAATACTGTATTGAATCGTATTGTATAGTATCATTTCCTATTGAGCCGAAGTTATGATTTATGGAAAATTGATTCCTATTATTTACTCATTTTCTTTAATGATTGGTGACACGTTCAAGGAAAACCTTGCACTTCTTATGCTGATTATAAGATATTTTTCTATCATCGCTTTCAATGAAAACGGATAAGGGGAAGCTGACGTCATTGTGACGTCAAACGAGAACATCTGCAGAGTTCGTATTACAATTTTGCCGTATGCTCAAAGAGGCTCTTTGAATACCATACGTTTTCTATTTGTTCTGCAATAGTTGAGAGATATTCGATATGAGAAATGTTGATAGTGCGTGGATTATACAATATTATAGGGATAAGTGTCTTTAATAAAATACTAAAACTACTCGGTGTCATTATAGAGCTTTAAAAAATCTTCAGTTCATACTAGAGCAAATATAGCCTAAGCATTCATCTAGCTAACTGGGGTGGTGGGATGTTAAATAGTACCTGAGCATATCCAGTCTTATCATGAGAACATGAGAATGCCTTAAATGTCTATCTTAATTTAAATAATTTTTTTTTTCTTTTTTTTTTGTCCTTTTTAAATAATCAACTTGTAAAGAGGTGGGTTGTAGTCCTATAATGTATAATCTGTTAAAACATCAGAACATACTCTACACGTAAATGATGGAATGGTATACTTTGAACAGAAAGAGTGTTCACATCATTCGTAAGACTATTCAAATTGCCAATCGCTAACCGATTAGTTTTCAGTCCCCATCCGATATTCTCTGTAAATCATTTTTCAAATTCTGCTGATTAGTTTTCAAACTATTCGATATTCTCTGTAATTGAATAGAAACCGATTTATCCATGTTCATGCTTTGTTTATCTTTTTATTTTATTATATCTTTTGGGGGGGCGTCTAGAAAAAAACCGAATTAGATGGAGCATATTTGTTGGACCAAACATTTCTAAATATGCTGGAATTAAAATTGAATATCAAACAATTTTTTGCTAGATCAGAAGTGAGCTTATTTATGGGCCAATTTAGTTCAAATCTATTTATTTTCTTTTTTTAAGTTGATAAATTAAAAGTTTTGAAATGTTTTGTACAAAATAATTGTTATTAAACAATTGGGTAAAGTATTTGAAATGTGCAACTTTGTTGCTAATTATCGGATCGATAATTCACAAAATATAGACATATTGTACACACAAATAAAACTAAGTCACTTCCGGTTTCAGCGCGAACAACGTCGATTTACTTGGGGTTATATATTTTGTATAAGGCCTCCAGCAAACACAGAAAATGGTATAGTATTTCTAGTCTTACTTAACAATTTGGAAAGGACTGAACCACCAAGAGAATATCTAAAACCAAATATTTACTAAATCGGAAATGATCGATATTTCATAATAAGCACGAATTTTGCATCGAGTCTGTATGGCTTATTTCTGGATCGATTTATCTCAATTTATTTCTAATTTTTGTTAATTTATTGTTAATTGTTTAACGATAGCTTGCCAGCCAGTAATATACGCCTACTGGCAGCATTGACTTGCATAAAAATACTTCTTTTCTAGGGTGATAAATGTACATTAACAAAAACAGCCTAATAACAAAGCAATAACTCATTAACTATTTAACAAATTCTTATGGAATACAATTACTAACTTTATTTAAGCGACGTTTCAACCAGCGTTCTCTGGTCTTTATCAAGCAATGAGTAAAATGAAAGGTTAACAAGAATATATATAAGTAAAGACAAAACAATTTAACAAAACAATGGATTAAAACAATTAAGGATAAAACATTTAAGGATTAAACAATTAATGGCTTCTGCTTAACGAATTAGGTGATCATAGGCTCTAGGTATGAATACTCCTGGATCTTTGTTGATGGATGGACTGTGTCTTTTAATTTGAATGGCTTCCATGATTTTCCTTTCTTTCTTGTTGGTTTTGTTGACTGCTAAGGTAATGGTGTCATCCCAATTTATTTTGTGGCCTGTAGCTTTGATGTGGTCTTGTATGGCGGATTGGTTGTTGGCTGCCTTAGACTGATGTTCCTTTATTCTTTTCATCAATGGTCGTTTTGTTTCTCCAATATAACAGCCTCCGCAAGTACAAAAAACTTGGTATACGCACCCTTTGGGATCAATTTTATTGGTTGGTTGTAATTTACCATTAGCATGTGTGATGTCCTTTAGGGTTCTTTGGCCAGTAAAGACGGTTTCAATTCCAGCTTCCTTCAAGAGTCTTTTGATTTTATAAGAAGAGTTTCCATTGAATGGTATGCTTACTCTTATGGGTGGGGGTTCTGGTTTGACTGTGGGCTTGACTGCTTTGGGTTTCATGGCTTTATCTATTGTTTGGTTGACGAGTTGTTCAGGATATTGGTTTAGGTTGATGAATACATGTTTGAGATGGTCTATTTCATTCTGTAGCTTTTCTTGACTGCAAATGTTAATGGCACGTTTGGTGAGAGTGGTGATGATTCCTTTTTTCGTTTGAAGGGGGTGGTTGGATTTGTAGTGGAGGTACTGATCGGTATGTGTGGGTTTTCTATAAACTGATGTGCTGACTTTGTTGTTGGTGATTTCTATCTTGACATCACCAGAGAACGCTGGTTGAAACGTCGCTTAAATAAAGTTAGTAATTGTATTCCATAAGAATTTGTTTAGTTTATCAAACGCCTTTACTAAATGCCATTTAAAGAACTCATTAACTATTTATCAATATTGTTGACTATTGGAAGGGTTCACTTTTGGTGATAACAAAAACAATTTCAACAAAATTCATCAAAATCTATAAGGAATTGTGCCTTGAAAAGTGTTTACGAGCCAAAAAATCGAACGCGTTTTAAAGAACATAGGCAATATTTCATATTAAATATTTTGATATATTTCTTGTTTTCAACAGGGTTCATCCTTGACTGATAATTAAATATTTCAACAAAAAATCAAAAATCTATAAAGCATTGTGCCTTCTAGGGGGTTTACAAGCTAACATTTTGACTCGTTTTCAAAAACAAGGGCAATAACTTTTCAATAGGGTTCATCCTTAGGTGATTACAAATGCTCATGCCAAGTTTCGTCAAAATCTGTCAAGAATTGTGACTTTGTGGAGTGTTTACGAGGCAAAAATCGAAAGCATTTTAAGGAACAAGGGCAATAATTCATATTACATATATATCGTAATTTTTGATTTTCAATAAGGTTCATCCTTGAGTGATATTAAACAATTTCAGCAAGTTTTGTCAAAATCGGTCAATAAATGTGTCTTTACAAGCCAAAAATCGAACGCATTTTCAAAAACAAGGGCAATAATTGATTCTAAATATTTTTTGATTTAACAGATTTTCAATTGGGTTCATCCTTGGGTGATTACAAATTCTCAAGCCAAGTTTCATCAAAATCCATCAAGAATTGTCCTTTCAAGAGTGTTTACAAGCTAAAATTTAACGCGTTTTCAAGAACAAGGGCAATAACTAGTACTTAATATTTTTCGATTTCGCTGATTTTCACAGGGTTCACTCTTGAGTTCTAACACACTCTGACACCAATTTTCTTCAAAATCCGAGAATTGTACATTGTAGAGTGTTTAAGAGTTGCATAAAAATTCCAAAAATTCAAAATTTCTAGCTTTGAAGCTGATCAATCTGAAATTCTCAGAATATAGACAAGTTGTCCATACAAATAATATCACGTGATTAATTTTTTTATCACTTCCGGTTTTTCAAAATCACACCTGTTGCCCCCACTTCCAGTGTAAATTTAAAATGTCAACAAAGGAAATATATACTGTCTTGGCTTTCAATGGCCTTGGAATTTTCAGTGTACAATGTCCTTAACTTATGTTATCTATATCTATATTTATTCGATATTCTCTGTAACTTATTTTTGAAATTCTGCTAACTGACTAGTTTTCAGTCTATTTGATATCCTCTGTAACTTATTTTTGAAAGTGTGCTAACTGACTAGTTTTCAGTCTATTTGATATTCTCTGTAACTTATTTTTGAAAGTGTGCTAACTGACTAGTTTTCAGTCTATTTGATATCCTCTGTAACTTATTTTTGAAAGTGTGCTAACTGACTAGATTTCAGTCTATTCGATATTCTCTGTAACTTATTTTTTGAAATTCTACTCACTGACTAGTTTTCAGTCTATTTGATATTCTCTGTAATTTATTTTTCTGTTTAGTATTCAGTCTATTTGATGTATACTATGTAATTTATTTTTGAAATTTTGCTGCTTACTGACTAGTTTTCAGTCTATTTGATATTCTCTGTAATAAAAATAAAATTGATGTTTAGTTTTCGATCTATTCTATATTCTCTGTAATTTATTTCTCAATTTGCTAACTGAATAGTTATCAGTAATTTATTTTTCTGATTAGTTTTCGGTCTTTTTTATATGTATTTTTAGTTTGTGGTCACATTGTTAGATTCTGTCATTTTCATCTGAGGTGGATTGATTTTCGTGATTTCGTTATTGCTTTCCAAGCAAGTGACATGTTCTTTAACTCTAGTTTAGCAAAGAAAATACATAATATTTAATAAGTAGATCTTGAATTCATTTCAAATTTTAAGACAATCCGTGGCTGAATAAATGGATAACATTCCAAGTAACAGACAGTTTCTATAAGCACAGCTTATACGTAACTTCACAATATCATTGTAATCATACTGATGACTAGCCCCATTTCTCAAACCTAAATGTAATTTTTATACGTAGGCTAATTTACAAGTTGGTTTTAAGACTTGGTTTTCAGATTCAAATTCATAACTATAAAAATAAAACATGATGGAAGACGTTAAATCAACATTTCTAACTTCAATTTTGTCAAAATGAATAATCGAGTAGCTAATATTACGTGAGCAGTTCCTAATGAGCTTAGACGAAAAAATCTGGAATGTTTTTATTTTACTTTTATTAACTATGATAGATGGACTGTCAAGTTTAAGACAGAGTAAGTGTGTCAGTAAGGTGCCCTTTAGTGCTCTTTATATTAATCTCTTTCTTAATAATATTGAATTTTAATTCATTCTCAAGTGTTAAGATTTAGTATAAAAGAACAGACGAAATGAGGCTAGTTAGAGAGAGATTTGGCTGGTGGGTTAAAGATGTGAATGGAATCAAATATTTCCAAACGTAACCCACACCAGAAGGTCAGAAAGTGAATGACGTCAATCGAACTACAATAAATAAACTAGTCTATATACTATCGAAATACTTTAAAGCCGGTAAGTGCTTTTTCAAGTTTTCATTATAAAATTTTAAGGTTTGCATGTATTTTATTCTCAAAAATTCTGGTGAATTTCATCATCGTTAAATAGATTTAAAGATTTGCATAAACTCTTTCAATAAATCAAGATAGCTCTTAAATCATGAAATACCCTCTGGAGACTTGAATTTATTTCTCAATCGAGTATATAGGCCATGTCATATAGATATTATAGAACATTATTACGAGTCTTCTCCAAAGTTTGTTTTATACAGCAGACGATGTGTATGTATAGGCTTTAAAAATTAGTAGGCCTACTTTAATATTGGACCTTTTTATATTTCTTTGTTAGGATTAATAATACTTTTTTGGATTAATTATTGGATTTTGCATTAAAACTTTATGTAAGTATTTTCTTAGTAGCCAATTTTTTGAGCATCCTGAAATGCTTGGTATAACCTTATATTTTGAACCTCTCTGGCTTCAAAGAAAACAAAATTAAAATATTTGCTAACTTTAACTACGTTTTTAATTTATCTTTTTGGAACAAAGCAAATAAGTTCTTATTTCAAGAAAGAAGTTCTCGTGTGGTTAATGCTTTTTATTTTTATTTTATAAATGTCAATGTTACGAACAAATGTCACCTGTGTCCATAAACTTACAAGTACTGAAAATTGATGACACAGTCACTTGTAAGAGATGTACAAGTACATGGTTTGCATATCACCATACAATCGTCACGTTAGAGCCCGGGGGTAGGCTACTAGTACCGAATGAACATGAGAAGCGTCTTGAAATATAGCTTTTCATAATACATGTAATCAGTTACTTATTCAAATAATAGAGAAACGGATAGTGGAGGCATCCAAACGTAGAGGGTATTGGTGAACTGAGGGAATCTCTATTGGAACAGTACTGTTATATTATATCAATATTTCTTCACATAATCAATATTATATTGAATCTAATTACAGTTTGAAAACGTATTCCTATGAAATGTATGTACTTATTTCTTATTATTTTAATTCATCTAAAGTTGCACTAAATGTTGCTCTTGCTGACAATTCGTCCACATTATAAGGCGTTTATTTGCGGAATTAACAATAATTTGGCATCGATGATATTAAGGCTCCATGTAAACATTTCCAAAGAGGTATTTAATATTTCGGAAAGAGCCTATGTCACTGTCCTTATTAGGCCTGGGCGTTTTTTCTACTAGTGTGCTGCAAGGTATCATCTATAGAGAGAGATTATACTTCAATTTTATATCAAGAAAGTTGATTTAAAGATAATATTTCAAATACAGCAATATTATAAATGAGATCAACATCTATGTGTAGCATCCTACTTTGTTGATTCTTATATTTTTAGCGTGAATCGCAACGGACCATTATTCTCTAATATAGTG
Organism: Nipponacmea schrenckii; assembly: GCA_030562195.1. Classification (NCBI taxonomy): domain Eukaryota; kingdom Metazoa; phylum Mollusca; class Gastropoda; family Lottiidae; genus Nipponacmea; species Nipponacmea schrenckii. Next base: position 13,292,700 of record CM060201.1, read on the forward strand.
CAGTGCAAGTAGACGGTTTAGTTTTCCATACGAATCCTGTTTATTATAAAATAACGGTTTTGTGAAAGCATTACTTTGTTTTCTTCTTTTATTCAAAGGGATGTAGGTTGGTCGAAGATTCCTATCCATGTCACTTATATGATATATTAACTTTAAGTTTTAGTATGCAATTCATTTACACATATCAGATCTTTTTTGTTCGAAATCTATGACTTACCAAATTTAACAAAATATAGTTTCTTGTTGTTGGTGCTATATGGGTCGATCAGGTCACGCTAATTTATAACAAAAAATAAGGGATAATATGTTAATTACATGTATATTATTAAGATAATAATCTCGATTGTAATAGAAGTGATAAAATAATATAGGAGCATACTAAAACCCTAACAGGAGATAAGTGTGACAAATTGTATTCAAGTTTAAATGTTACTAATATGCCCTGTTGTATATTTGTGCTTAAATTTAAGCCGGCAGGTTGGAGACTTTGAAATTGGACTGGAGCAATCTAAGACAGAAGGACGTGTAGACCACTCAGATTACAAACAGAAAACTGGCAAGTACCAATCCAAATTAAAACCAATGCAAACACCAAAGCCCACAAGCCCATTAATCCTTAAGACAAATATCATGCAATGATGAATATGAAGGTAGCAACAACAAGAGTATGCGCACTATCTCTCCACCTTCCAAGGCTCTTGAGTATATAGGCTACAATCAGAATTCTTCACGGACTGTAACCAATATGGCTGTGCATTAATTGGAAGGCTTTGGTCGGTTGTATTCGATAATGTACAATCTAATTCATTTATAAACCACCGTGAGACTGGAAAAGTGCCTAAAGATGTAAAGGCATTACACAAATATTTAACTGAGTAAAGTTAAGAAAGACCACAGGTAATTTTACAAGGAAATTATAGTTTTTGATAAGATTACATTTTCTACAAAGTCATTTGTTTAAACACAACGATCAACGGCCGATATTCATTAACCGCACGATATACATGTACAGGTTATTTTCACATATTTTATATTCCATAGTACTTGTTATTTTACATTATTATTTACTTTATGACCCATCTGAAGTCATTTTCACTTACAGTATGTTCTACAGAGAATTTGCACTTACATTATGCTCTAAGGTTATTCCCACTTATATTATTTTCACTTACCGTATGGTTTATAGGTAAATTTCACTAACCTTATGTTCGATAGGTCATTTTCCCTTACATTATGTTCTACATGTCATTTTCTTTTACGTTATGTTCCATAGATCATTTCCCTTACATAATGTTCTACATGTCTCATTTTCTATTACGTTATGTTCAATAGGTCATTTCCACTTACATTATGTTCTACAGGTCATTTTAACTAAGGTTATAAGGCATTTTTCGTAACATTGTGATCTATAGGGTATTTTCCCTAACATTATATGTTCCAACATTGCTTTATTCGGGTCATTTTCACCAAACTAACGTATCGTATTGAACAAAGATCATCATCAAAAACTATCAAACGCCGATCTAGTCTTGATTCTGAATTAGCGCCTATTATTATTAAATTGCTATAGTTACTATTTCGATCTTTAAAAATGAAAGACGAATCTGCATTTAAATTGAAACTAAAGAAACGATTTTATCACTATATCCAGAATACTGCAAGTTTTTGTGATATTTCTTTATTATGTGGTTTATTTGATTTTTCCAAGATTAATGGCGAAAAGGCGCTAAACTCTCAACAAAATTGTTGAAGTGACATTTTAAGCACACTTTTGTACTGCATTACTCCTATATATAAACGTTAGTTAGATCTACAGGCAAAATATAATGTGTAAGAATGTAAAATGCAAATCCGCTGACTGCATCGTGTGAGATTTTTTTTTTTTATGTAAATTGACGTATAAGATTTTATTTCATAGAAAATTGTCACAGTCATTTGATTGAATAAAATATCAGTGATGATAGTAAAATCAAAATTTAAGACATTGTTTTTTGACATGCTCAGTGTAGTCATAACGACAGTTGAATGCAAGTGGTAAATACAATAGAAAAGATTTGACGTAATGTATCACTTTACTTTTTAATGTAATCCATTCAAATGTATATGATATGCCTGAACTGTTCTTATCATATCGAAAACAGTTTTTACTGAATAACAAATCTTTTAAATCACATTTAGATATCACCTAACTTCCTGTTTTGTTAGATTTTTACTGAATTACTCGAGCTTCGGTAACAGCGTATAGCATGAATGAAAAATGAAATGTCATGACCTAGTACCGGAACTATGACCGGAAGTGCGACCTCTAATGATATACTTGTTTGCCTATTTAAAGTCGGTAAATAAAACAAAAGCTGACATTAAAAATATAAAACACTACAGAGTTATTCTAGTGACTTGAGCATTTAGAGTGCTCAATTTTCAGTTCAAAATCCACGAAAACACGCTTATGTATGCTATGATACTAAGGGATGCAGAGGTTAATGTAAGTGACATGTAAAATAAAATATATAATCCTCATGGGGAAAAAAGCCAACGTAGGCTTTTTTTAATAGGGTTTTTTTTTTTGGTAGATAAAGTCATTTTAATTTACCTGATGCGAAATAATATGATAATATTGCTGAGGCGATAAGTTGGCATATATTGTTTAAACTATCACCAGTTATCTACAGTTTCTAAACCATATGTTTGATGACGTCATTAACCTTCGGGCCGTATGTGATACAAGCGTGATAAGATATTTTGCTTAAAAAGCTTAACGGAGACGACGAACATTTTTTCAACGAACAAACACATTCTTATTTTCTGTTAAAGGGATAATAGCCGTAAGAATACACCCGTCCAACGTCTAATATTTGTGTTTAAAGAGGCCCAGGCTTGATTTTTAGGGGTCGTTTTGGGCCTTTGTTACATTTAAACAGTCCTCAGAAATACTCAAGCTCTAAGAAAATCGCAAAATACCTTGAAATATACCTCAAACAAAAAATTTCACTTTTCATTTTTTTTCCGTGCTGTACGCGGCTGGTCTCCAGTCAGTCTGAAAATTGTGTGTCCTGTTGACAAAGTCTACAATTGAAAAATGCGTTGTAGTCTATTTATATAGATGACCGCTATTGCACGACGGGAAGGATAACTCTTTGATTATCAAGACGAACCGTTTTCCAATATGGCGGGACGTTCGTATTTCTGATTAGCTAACCAAAAGATTTCATGTGTTTGAGGCTGTCGGATGATTGTCCGAAGCAAATAAAGCCTGAGCTCCTTTAATATTAACTATTGGTTAAAAAACTATGCATCCCACACTTGATGAATTTTCAAAAAGCGAGAATAAAACTATATTCGGATTTTTTCAAAAGACTGAGCAAGCGACGATTCCATTCTGTTTGGGAATAAAAGCGTCTGGGAAACCGGCGCTAAAATCTGTATGTTAGAGTTACTTCCCTTTATAATTACAATTTGAAAATCGCTTAATGAATGTATTAAGCATTTTATTATTAACTACTTGATTTTGTGGATTTATCAAATTATATTTTGATGTATAGTGATGACGCCAGGTAAGTTCACTGATGGATATATACTGTTATTTGTCAAGTTTGAGTGCAATTAAAATTTTATGTTCATTCTAACAGCTAGTATCCCTATAACTGCCATGTTCCTAAAGCAACGATTGCATATATACATGAACCGACCGTTGCTTTCATTTCACAATCCCAGATTCTCGTTATTAATTTTGATTGGTCGAGAATTTACACTTCTACCAATCCTTGTTATAAACTCTTGCGAGAAAATATTTGCTGGATCAGACGTAAGATATTAGTTTTATTCTGGGATAATTGGGTCTACAAGGCCAAAGCCGTATTATGAAAAAATGTCTGACCGTGTAAGTTTTTGCGGTTTTAGGGCGTTTCGTACCCAGAAAATTCCCGCCCGGCCAATTACTATCAACACATTTCGCACCAGGATGATTTGCATCAGGACAACTTCCACCTGAGACATTTCACACACGGGCACTTTTCATCTTGATCAAACAGAATAAATTTAAAAAGTAAAATCGAACTTTTAAACTTTAAACTGATGTTGGTGTTGGGCCTCATAGGACTCAATATTTTTAGTTGAGATTTTGAATACGTTCTTGACATATTGATCTATAAATTAGGCATTTATTTAGCTAAACAATAGTTTTATTAGGCATTTATTTAGTTAAACAATAGTTTTTTTAACACCTTCCAAAATCATAAATGTTAACGTTAAAAAGAAAAATATCATTGGTGTGATTAAAATATGTTTGGCGTTAAAACAGTTGAAACTTGAAGGTACCGGAACATTTAGGGACAACATTTCTCTAGTTATTGGTAAATTGGTTCTCATAAATTAAAAGAACGAAAAATCCCATGTCTCTCGAAAGATAGATGCTGATTTTGGTCTTGAATATAAATATATAATTTATCTAAAGTTCTGTTTTCAGAAGTACTAGAAATGTACACAAATAATTACTTCCAAAATACCAATATCAATGAATATAATTTCTTTCAGAACATATATATTTTTTCTCATTATTTTCAGAAATAGTTTTAAAATTAGTATTCAGATACTATTATGTTATAATTATGGTATATAATGATCATAATATTTTTGATATTTAGTTTTTTTTTACAAATTTCTATTTACAAATACTAACCTTAACCTTAGTTTAAACGCTGCTCTAACCCTGCTTAAACTCAACATTCTGGACCTTTGTACCTTTTTTTTTTAAAACCATCTATATTTCTAATTTCAGATGATGACGGACCAGAATTCAGAGATATAAAGGGACAGGTATGATGTTCCTGTCGACGATAGCCTATATGTTCTTATCATACCCCATAACAGTATTTATCACATTTTTCGGTACACTGACACTAACAGCTCTTGTTTATCTCAAATCATTATTTAGGACGAAAACATGTGTTCCAAAGTGTTATTATAAAGAATCATCCTTGACAAAACAGATACTTCAGAAATGCCAGACGATGCAGTCTGAATTCAGACCATCTTTTCTGATCAGGAGTTCACACGTGCAGACGATTCTCGGATTTGTGCCAGGCATTGGTCGTGAGAACCAGTTATCTAAGAAATACCTTCAAATGGAAGACAATGGAATAGTATCAATTAGTGAAGTAATGAATATTTCCACCATCAGTGATTCTGCGCCAATTGTGATGATACTTCCGGATTTTACCGGAAGTAGACGATTAGTGGAAGGAATATTTGAGGAAGTGATATCCAATCAGTACAGACCTATTTTATTTCAAGGTAGAGGACAAGGTGGTAATAAACTGACCACTGCCAAATTACTGAATTATGGTGATCCATCAGACTTACGTGAAGTGATACAGTATTTAATGTATACGTACCCAAAAGTTATCATATCTGTGGTCGGTATCGGATCAGGAGCTGACTTACTGATATCTTATTGTGGTGAATACGGGTCTTCGTCGTATTTACAATCCGCAGTTTGTATCTCCTCTACGTTCGATTCTGAGACAGTTTTCAGTGAAAAAATCCCAAAATTTTATGAAATTTTATTTTTAAGTTATATTAAAAGTGTGATAAGTAAGTATTTTAAAACGTTTTCTAAGATTTTAGACATGCGTCGTGTGTTAAAAACGTGGTCTGCTAATCAGTTTACTGAACAGTTTTATTGCAAATTATCTGGTGTGACAAATACTGATGACTATTGGGAAAATAACAGCCCACTTCGTGATGTGGATGAAATTTCTACACCAATTCTGTGTATAAATAGTTTAGATGACCCAATGTGCTCAAATGACGTCATTCCCTTTGATCTATTTACAAGTTCACATTATATGTTTCTTGTTACGACAGATTATGGAGGCCATGCTGGTTTCGTGGACGGTCCATTCTCAAAATCGTGGATAGCTAAATCTACAATTGAATATTTGAAAACTTTACTGGAATTTGCAGCTGTTCAGAATGGTCATTCTTAGTGCTGGTTATATAGTGATATAGATCTTAATTTAACATATTTAATTAACGATAAATTTCTGATATAACACGATTACACTTAGAAGGGTATTGTGCTCAAGTTTACAACAGGAGTTATTTTCTATAACCAAAAAAAGCATTTTGACTTTTTTAAATCCCTCGTCTGGCAGGTTTAGACTATTATTTAAGGATCTTGGTGTACTAGTAAACAATTGCTTTTGGAGATCTTGAAGCTTTGTTCCTTCTGTTCGAGGAAATAAAGTATTTTTTTTTTAGTTAATCTTAAAGTATGATTGTAAAACATAATATATTGTTTTTTTTTCTCATACATTTAAAGTTTATAAGTGACATATTATTTAAGTATAGACATGATGCTGAATTTGTCTTAGATTTTCCTCAAAGTTTACTAAATTTGAACCAGGGTAACATTTATTATATATTGAAGTTGCATGTCCAAAACCTTTAGGGACATTCTAATGATAACAACAACCTTATATTTGCTATTTCTTCACAATGTAGTCTATTATTGATATCACGTTAAGAAACAGAGTTATTCGAAGTTCTAATAAATGATTAGTACATCATTAATCAATATAACCATAACATAAAGGAATCGTTCGGCAGCACTTGTAATTTCCGTAAAGCGTTGGACCATATAGTTGTACTCGAGTTAAATCTTAAAGATGTTCGATTTGCTTTATTTACTTTTTTCCTTAACGGTGCAAGCACTAGATATAGGCCTATAGGGCTAACGTTGTCAATACACTCATCGATGCAAATGGTGTTATTTTAAACCATTCAAAGCGTGTCAGATATAACACGTTTCTTGATAATATGAAAATTGTTGAATATTTTGAGGTTCGTTATCCAAAATAGAATTCTTAACTTTGTTGTAAAATCATTTAAAAGATGTTTCCATTGATATCAATAAGGTAATACGTAACCTGCAGTTTTAAAACAAGTCAGGGACAATAGATATACTAGTAGATGATACAAAATTATAAGATTGTACCTATAGTAAACCACTTTAACTTTGAACACACAACTGAAATATGACGCGTTTACAGGTTATTAGTCATTAGTGACGTGAATATTGGCTAAGAAGAATCAAAGGTTAATTCAAGATTGCGGAAAGATAACTGAGCCAATTCTTAAGGTTCAAATGCAAAATCTACGAAACACAGCGATCAATCTATCACAACCTGTTACATCTTAAATATAAATCTACATGTATATGTACTCCCACATTAAAAATAAATCATAATGAATATCTGAATAGCTTATCTCGATTGAATTCCTGTTATAATAACAGATTTACATAAATAGTTAGATATTAAAGGAAAATCATTGAATTTCTGAATAAATTATAATAAATTTTTGAATGAATCATAATAAATATAATCGATTCATCAACTCATTATTGTGTAAAAAAGGCAACTTATCGAAATGAAAATAGTATTAGAAAAAACTGGATCAGAAAATGTCACGTTCTTGCATTTAGCAATTCATAATGAAGTTAAACATACATAGGTCATAGAATAATATTACTAATAATTGATTATTGGTTCTTACTTGTATCATCCATACGTAGTTTCGAGTGGGCATTAACTGTGTACTGCAGTTGGTTGAACTTTTAGTGGCAAAATATCGCCATGTGCACATACCACAGGTATTGACAGGATTGTCTATTATAGGTTCCTATGAGTCCCCCGAATGATTCCCCCATGAAATAAATTAATTTTGTTTTATTTCCGTTTTTCCGTTCAGGCACCTATAATGGCTATATTATACATGTAGATTCTTCTGTCCACACGTACCTGTGCCACATACTTATTTAAGGAAGCAGTGGGAAATGAAACTTTGTGCAGAGCATTCACACAGCAGACGTATTAATATATTTTAAACTTGAATATTTAATGACGAGTTTGAAAGTTTTAATAAGTTATAGCAGATACAAGGGCTGCTGATAACAGTATTGCAATAGTTCATTAGAGATCTCAATTACATGCATAATTCGGAAAATCTGATTAGCAGTTTTAAATATAAATGTTGTTCGGCATACTACTATAAAGCGATTATCTCTGAGGTATTCAATAAAATCTTTTTCGTGAAGGCTAACATAGCCTTGCCGAAAACTCCTGATAAAGACACATTTGACTATTGTTGATTTGTTACTTTCTTGTTATTCTATTGTTAATAAAAAATCTGAAATTTTGACGTTTTTTGTTATTCACATGGAAAATGTTGGTGGTACAATAATTGTCCAAAGGTCGAATTAATTACTTGCATAGAGGCAATATATAGCTATGTAACGGTTCCAAGAAATGCCTATGACATTTTGTCCTTTCCCTTTAGTCAAACCTCTGCAATACAAATGACGTGAAAGCCAAATTATAGATAAGTCCTTTTAATTGTATTATATGAGAACTGGACATCTAATCCTAAATCTGAAAGTGATACATATAGCTGAAACTGGAGTTAAATCAACGGGTATATTTCGTTTTTGGCTATATAACCAAATCCACTGATTTTATAACAGTCACGATGGTACAGGATATTTAGCATGACATGACACACCGTTATTTATTTTAACTTTAACACTGTCTGGTGGAGAAATATATTTGAATTCCCTTGATATATTGAAGATGTATTAACCAATTATAGCAATGGTTATTAAACATACAATTAGAATCAATAGACACGAGCAATTTAAACAAGTAGACAATTGATTTGATCATATTAGAAAGCTACAGTGACCATTATAATAAATCTACATAAACCGACCTCAGACATACTGTAAGTCTTTTTCTTAAAGGGATAAAAGGTCTTTGAATGAACATAAAATTTTAAAATTGGTCAGTAAGAGCTCTATTCATCAGTAAATATACCTGCTACCATAAATAACATAAAAAAAATAAAACAAGCGATTGCCTAGCAAGATACGCCCACTTTAAAGTATACTTTCTGTTTTAACACAGGCAGACACTAACATTATTAAGGTCTAATCCAAGCTCTCAACAAATATAAATGTTCACTCCAAATATCTTTCAAATCAGTTGAAACCTAGTCTCTATAGCATTTACTAGCTAGTTTTCATGTGTTTTGACTAAGTCAGGGGCAATAACTCAGATACAGTTCATCGAAAGATCATTAATATTGAACTTGTCCAATATCTCATCAATATTAATGTCCACACTAATTTTTGTTCAAATCAAAATAAAACTGTTGTCTATATTGTGTTAACAAGCCAATATTGACGCGTTTTTACTAAGTCAAGTGCAATAACTCAAAAACCGTTCATCGAAAAATCGCCAATTTCGTATTTGTCCGAGATCTCATCAATATAAATGATCACAGCAAGCTTCATTCCAATCCGATGAAAACTGTAGTCTCTATCGCGTTCACAAGCAATTGTGGACGGACGGACCGACGGATCATTCCAACCCTACTGGGAAACTTCAAATTTGTGGTTGGAGAATTTTTTATGGGCAGTGAATTACCAGAAAGCACACAAAATTGAGGGCAATTTTTATGGAACGAATTCTGAAATACACACACTACCGTTTGTACCACCAAAACCAAATGAATTTGTCAAGGCTATTCTTTTGTCAGTGTTTGACGTCCATTTTTCACTGTTTGTCCTTACATAGTTCAAATCACACTCAATATCAACATTATGGAGGTTGACTGTTGGTGGAATTATTCCAGTCTTGCATGACAGTACGGTGAAGATGGCTTCCACACTCCCAGCAGCACCTAATAAATGTCCAACAGCACCTTTAGTTGATGAAACATATGCATCTTTATTTTGAGAATGGAAAAGTTTTTCAATTGCTTTCGATTCAGCAATATCTCCTAAATATGTTGAGGTGGCATGAGCATTGATATACCCGACATGGCTAGGCTCTGTATTAGAGTGTTTTAAAGCAGACTTCATACATCTCAATGCCCCCTCTCCATCTTGACAAGGTGCTGAAATATGATGAGCATCCCCTGACAAACCATAACCCATGATCTCTGCGTAGATTGGTACCTGGCGTTGCAAAGCATGTTCTAAACATTCCAAGACTAATATTCCAGATCCTTCTGACATAACAAAACCATTTCGATCTCTATCAAAGGGCCTAGAAGACTCCTTGGGTTTGTCATTAAAGTTTGTACAAAGTGCTCTCATTCTACAAAAACCAGCCATAGCCAGAGGTGTAATAGAAGCCTCTGTACCACCAGCCACCATCACATCAGCATCCCCATACTGAATCATACGGTATGCGTCACCAATAGCATGGAGTCCAGTTGTACAGGCAGTTGATGGTGAATGATTAGGACCCTTAAATAGAAAAAATTACTATCTGAAGACTGCACTGACATTTTAATGAATAATTATACGAGGGCGAGTCAATAAGTAACCAACCTACTTTATTCCAGTTGAGACCCCCTTATTTTTTTTTAATGTAACTGCCCTTTAGTGTGATGCACCAACAGTGTCCATCAGCCAAGAACTGAAAGAGTCAGGGTATCGTTCCACAGAAAATGGTACGTGTGGTTTTAATCGCAAGTCAGTCGTAAAAGTAAATATAAAGATTAAGCTGTTCCACAAAAAATCTTACGTGCGCGATTAAAAACAGTTGTAACTTTACAACAGGTCCAAGGCTCTCATAGAGTTAAGATTATGTTCACCACGCCAGAGCTAATTATCGTAATTATCGCATGACCCTAACCAGACGAAGATCTTGTCATGATCTTGTTGGCAAACTAAGTTTAAGACTAAACTAAGCTGTTTAAGGGATAGTGTTGTTAAAATCTTGCCCTTCACTCATTGAGTTTGACACTTTTGTCCTACTGACCCACTCTGAACCATTGGGTTATTTATGGGGGAACGGTAACTTGGTCACAAGAAATAAGGTCACCGGAAATATGGTCACGGCACAAGGTATTTTGGTCACAGTAATTCGGGCACAGGGTATTTTGGTCACAGTTACACGGGCACAAGTAATTTGGTCACAGTTATACGGGCACAAAGTATTTTGGTCACAGTAATACGGACACGAGGTATTTTGGTCACAGTAATAAGGGCACAAGAAATTTTGGTCACAGTAATACGGGCACGGGGTAGTTTGGTCACGGTAATAGGGCACATGATAATTTGGTCACAATACTAAGAGAAACAAGGTAATCTACCCCCTGTAATCGATAATCAGTCTCATAGCAATTCCATCATTATCAATCGCAGCACATCTCGATCATCTCCTCCATCCCCCTACAACCATCGCTTCCCGCTGGCATAGCCTTTCAGGATCGGATTATAGGATTCTCCCGACTACTCCCGTAAGGCGTTTGATGCTATTATTTATGGAGCTGTTTCGATAACTTACACTAGGTCCAAACTTGTAATGAGCACTTACAAATCAATCTTAAAATTACCAATATACATTCGAACTTTTACAATTTGTACAAAATGTACTTTCACGAATATACATGCATTTTATGATTTTGCAATATTAATATTGTCATGGAAAGGATACAAAGGCGAGCTAAATTAAGCCTTATGATATTTATAGAATATTACGATTTATCCTATAAGTGACATGAAAAATAAGCTATTCGCGAGATTCGTAGCCTATGTTGTGTGGCGGGGGCATTAGGGTAGTTCCATGGCGGCTCAATGTTTTGACCTTGTACACTCGATATTGTGACCGAATTACCGTATCCCTTATTACAGTGAATAAAATACCATGTGCCCGTATAATTGTAACCAAATTACCTTGTGCCCGTATTACTGTGACCAAAATACTGTGTGTTTGTATTACTGTGACCAAAAAACCTTGTGCCCGTATTACTGTGACCATACTACCCCGTGCCCGTATTACTGTGACCATATTACCTTGTGTCCATATTACAGTGACCAAAGTACCATGTGTATATATTACTGTGACCAAAATACCACGTGTCCGTATTACTGTGACCATATTTCCGGTGACCAAATTTCCTGTGACCAAGTTACCTACATTCTATTTATGACTTGATCTACTGCTTCTAAAGTAACTTTGTGCGGTACGAATGCTTACAATGTTTTCAAAAATGTTATTGCAAAACAAAGTTTTTAATATTTAATAATTTTTAACATAAACAAAATTCCTGCACTGCTGCTATGTACGAATCACGGTTATGATGAAAGATGTAGAATGATGAAACGGAGCTCGTTTCTGTGCATATTTTTGGCATTTTTTATTTACTTCTCTGCTAAAGAAGTAACTTATGATTTAATTCAGTTGTAAGTGTTAAACATAATCACACTTTGAAGAAGCGCCTTCATAAGTTCACGTCTTAATACTTACAATTTTACCTTGTCAGACCGGAAAGGACCTCAGCAGATATTATAAATGATTATACTACAAACATTGACAGAAAATATTGCTTCAAACAGCTTCATGCACAAAGGTTATTAAGCCAAAGGTCAAACCCACCTTTAACCCGTATTTAATACTGACATGTCCAGCAGACATATTAGGCAATATATTAGGTATAAAATGTGGTGTGACTCTTTTATATCCTTTCTCTCTAAAAGTTTGTCCTACATTACATATTTCACTTAATGGTACCATTCCTGTACCCACAATTACACCTGAAAGTAAGATGATATAGGGATGTTCTATCTATTTTTTTACATTAAGTTCTTCACAATGATTCTAGACACAGTATCATCATTTACATTAGTTTAATTATTTTAGTACAAACAATAAAGTAAATACCTAGACTAATGGAATTATAATGAAATTATAAATAAGTGACATGTGCATTCTGCTTCTTCTATCACAAATCCCCACCATGCATAAGTTAAGTAATGAGATTGATTATATATAATTTACTACAAATTCATTTATTCCTTTTTCTATTAACTTACTAAATAAACGCCAAATAAATCTGTGATATTTCTGGGATTTTCCTGCATCCTTGACAGACAATGTACGATATAAAAATTCATGGAAGCACAATAAAAAGTCATTCATATAATTCTAAATAAATACTCCAATACTTACATTATTCATTAGGAATATTTGTTTGCAAACACAGGAAAATGATTGCCATTCCGCGCTTGGGTATGGCTGGCCTTTTCCTGTTTTAGCATTGATTACCCAGATGCTTTTTTCTCAAACTGAACAGATTCTTCATTTGCTCACTTTTTTTTAAATTCCGAATTTTATTGTCGCTTTTTGAAAATTGATAAGAGAGGGATGTATACTTTACCCAATAGTCAATATGAAACATATATATCAGACGTATGCTGACTATTCTAAGACCTGTTTTGCCTTCAAGAAATATCAACATCAGTAAGCTCACTCTCAAAGATATAAGGGAGGTAACTCTGTTTTTACCTGATCTGTATTTCTCTTCCTCTGTTTTGGGTTTCCATCTAGCCATATCTAGTGCTTCTTCTGCTGCTACTAAAGCATATGCTGAAGGCAGTGGAAGACCCCTCAATTCAGCTGGGGTCAAACATTTTTCTAAATTAAGTTGACCTTCATCCAAACCTTTTGGAACAATTCCTACAACTTTGCTTGGAATTGTTTCATAATCTACTCAAAGAAATTACGATTATGTATAAGCTACAATCAAAGTATGTATAATATATAAGGAAATATCTCTGGAATGAAAATACCAAAATCTTAAAGATTCAAGATCTCCTCCTATGAATGGGACAGTCTACAGCTATGTCATACATGCAGCTATTAATTACACCTGGTACAGCATGTTTTAAGCATTTCAAAGAAGAAGTATTTCTTCTTCAAAATTCAGAATCCATGACAAAGTTAATGGTGAATGGCATGCCTTGTTTTATATAAAGCAGAATTCACAAATTCTTGTGCACCAAGTAAAATGAGATTTTTTTACTTTTTTCACAAAAACTTTTTTTTATCTGAACAGAGTTACAATCTGTAAAAAAAAAAAAGAAACCAACCACTAGAAGTTAAATTAGTGATGCCACATCCACCATTTACCAAATTCTTCCAGACATGTCTAACACCAGTTCCTAAACATGTCACTAAACCTAGCCCAGTTACAACAACTCTTCTACTACCTACTGCCATTATTATTAACTCATACTTTTTTGTTTCTGAAAGGTGAAATGAAGTCGATTATTTTATAGATAAATTATTTTTCATATGATTTGACTAATTAATAAATCCCAACCAGTTCAATAAAATAAAATTGATAAGCCAGCAATTTAACTCAATTTTCAGTAGCGAATGTTCTAATGATCATGAACAACACATGGTTAACTGCAAAGAAACCCCAATGCCAAAGTCAATGACATGAAACTGAAAGAGATAAAAGGTCTTGAACTTGAAAATTTAAAACTTGGCCAATAAGAGCTCTATTCATCAGTAAATATAGCCTACCGTTGCCATAAATAGGCCTAACATAAACAAATAAATAAATATCCAAAAAACTAAGTACCGGTAGGCCTAATTATCCATATAGATGCATTTTATTATTGAAAGGACGCTTAATAAATTGATTAGGTGTTTTTCAAAATGACTTAGTTATGCGAGGATTCTGTTACCTTATGACATCAGGTAAGCTCACTGATGAATATATTCTCATATTGATCATTCTTGAGAACTAAAATTTTATGTTCATGCTAAGAGTCTACGGTATCACTTTAATAGTTCATTTAGATTTCATGTGAAAAACACAGGAAAAAATAATTAGGATTCAGCATTTGACAGTTTAAGTTGACACTGATCAAGCAGACATTGACAAGTGAGTCTGATGAGTGTTGCCTACTGTAGACTGGTACCGGTAGTAGTAAGGTGAGGAGAGTGTGCAAATCAGATGATTTTGTTGGAAAAGATGTCTGTAGACTACTAGGCTTGTACTAGTAAGGAATAATTGACACTAACATGCTGGGAAATGAAAGGCCTTTCATGTTTCACTATTAACCAAGGGTTGTCACCTTGCAAGAAAGAAATGGTATTCTGTTAAGGCCAAGTGCCCAACCTAAAAATGTTTTTTTCCTGAACCAGTGCCATTTTAAAATTGTAGGAGGTCCGAAGAAAAATTTATGAAATTATCATAACGTTTAAAAATTAGAAATTTAGTGCAGCATACTGATAGAGCATATAACATTGTTATCGGATTCAAATATCTAAGATAGACTAATTTCTGATAAAACGAATAATAGGCCTAGGCTAATGGGCTTTGGAGATTTATTTGCTTCGAGACTATGTCTGGCGACCTTCACCTAAAGATAGTTTACATGAAGCCAAGGTGACGAGTTATTTTTATCGATTGACAGTAAACCGCGGGCTAATACTAAAGAATTCAACTTTATTATTCATTAGAAGATATGACCACCGCATTGACAATGTTTCCGACCCCGCGCCCGGCTAGTGCAGCCTCAGAGAGAAGTCAGAAAACCATCGCAAGTGACTTTAGTAATGATTTCGGATCTCAAAAGAAAACGGGTCCTTATTTAGAGGGGAACTTGAAATTACTTGAAACTTTGTAAGTATAGATCATCTTCATAATATACTATTTTATCACTTGCAACTATACATAGATACAAATAAATCCCATCCAGTCCTTAATGACTTCAGTTCAATCTAAGTAGTTTCATGTAGATTCTATCTAAGTCAAGTTTTTTCTTATTAGGCAAGTAAAGTTGATCTTCTTTTGTCAAACTCCGTTTCATTGTTTTATGAAATTTCGGGAAGGGCGTCCTTTTTTTCCAAATAAAATTGGAAATCTTTTTTTGAATATATAGCTTGTGTCAAAAATTGATACTTTCTAGTCGGAGAGTAATTAGTAATCTTATATTTGTAAATTGAGCATGTAGATCTAGCTATTGAAGGTTTATGGTAGAATTAGAAATTGGAATGTTCTTTATCTTAAAAAATAAAGTGCATGTTGTAAGTTGAAAAATAATTCATAAAATTTTACAGGTACGGTAATGATGTTCATTTGGCATATTATACAATAATATTATATACGTGTCGGTACTCGGTACCGGTAGTGAAAAGAAACTTAGTTCTGTTGAGTGTTTGTTAGTTAAGATACATTTTTGTTTCTGTACACGCAGTATATAGACCATACCTAAGAAAAGTTGGTAAAGGGATAAAAGGTTTTAGAAGGAACATAAAGTTTGAAAATTTTAAACTTGGCCAATAAGAGCTCTATTCATCAGTTAATGTACCTGCTGCCATAATAATAAATATAAAAAAATTAAGTAATTATCCTTCAAGATGTACCGTATTTGATTATTGGAAAACGCTTAATAAATTGATTAATCATTTTTCAAATATTATTTTTTTTTGTTTTGGAAGAAAAAATTGATAAAAAATAAAATTTTGCGAGTGCATTTACGAAAAATTGAATTTTTAAAAAACTATTCATTTTATAAAAAAAAGCCAACGTAAATTTATAGAGGACATCGTAAGCTTTAGTTGAAGCCAAAGTTTGTAAAAATCGGATAAATTGTAAGCGAGATATGCTTTTGGAAAAATGGCATTTTTTTTCAACATTTTGCAAACATATGTAAACCTTACGTAATTAACGACCATGTTGTTAAAAGATTGTCTTTCATGCTGTAGAAATCTTTAAGCACCTTTTAGGCATCGATATGCACCGATATCCACACAATTGGAGTGCTAAAACAATGGATTAGCACATGTCAAACACCCCTACCCACCAATCATAAAATTTTCTTTGTTTACATGTGACGTAAAGATTTATGGGACATCACGTGACTTCTGGATTCCCCCGATACACAAACTCTTACTTCGCGTGCCGATATTAACAATAACTGACCGGCAAAGGTAGAGAATGTTTATTTAGCCGATGACGTTGTAATCACAAATGTCAACTGACGACGTAATTTGTACGTCTACATAGAGGAATACCTCGTTTTGTTCTATAAATAGATTATCTTCACGGACGGATATCAGACGAACTACTAAAGCGATTGAGCTAAAATTTTTACTAGATGAGTTTCTTTTAATGCCAAACATAATGGATATAAACTTAATACGTTTCTTGATTGAAATAAACTTCGAACGATAAGGTTGTCAACCCCCTTAAAAATAAAGTGCATGTTGTAAGTTGAAAAATAATTCATAAAATTTTACAGGTACGGTAATGATGTTCATTTGGCATATTATACAATAATATTATATACGTGTCGGTACTCGGTACCGGTAGTGAAAAGAAACTTAGTTCTGTTGAGTGTTTGTTAGTTAAGATACATTTTTGTTTCTGTACACGCAGTATATAGACCATACCTAAGAAAAGTTGGTAAAGGGATAAAAGGTTTTAGAAGGAACATAAAGTTTGAAAATTTTAAACTTGGCCAATAAGAGCTCTATTCATCAGTTAATGTACCTGCTGCCATAATAATAAATATAAAAAAATTAAGTAATTATCCTTCAAGATGTATTTGATTATTGGAAAACGCTTAATAAATTGATTAATCATTTTTCAAAAATGACTTAGTTTTGTGAGTTTTCCAGATTTTAAGGAATTCTGTTACACCAGGTAAGTTCACTGATGAAAATATACTCATATTGATCATTCTTGATGACTAAATTTTATGTTCATGCTAAGACACAGTATCCCTTTAAAGATTGATCCAATCAGAATTAAAACTATATGTTCTAGTTTTGATTCATATCTGATACCAATATATCAACTGTTGGAATCAGAAAATTTGAGTTGTGGAATATATATTCAGAAAAATAAAAATATAATTTTTTTTTAGATGTGCCTAAAAGGCTATTGTAAAAATATATACATACGTATATCGATATATTTACACACAAAGCCATAGATAACCTTTACTGACATATTTCGGGTTGATTACCTCTTTTATTAATTTATTATTAAAGAAGGGCTAATATTTCTTCATTTGGCTGTACAGTAGATCTCATAACAATAGGTAATATGATAAACAAAACATGCCATGTCAATCAAATGTATGGAAAAGAAAAAAAAATTGCAATAAATTATAGGCGACAGTCAAGTTAGAATTGACTATTTTTCGATGAACGGTTTTTGAGAACTATTGGCCTTGACTTAGTAAAATTGCATTAAAATTTTATTCTTGGTGCAGTAGAAGCTACAATTTTCAATGGATTTTGATGAAACTTGGTGTGATCAAGCATTGACATGGAAAACAAATTTTCAGTAAATGTTTTTTTGAGTTATAAACCCATATATTATTCAAATTCAATCTGGCAGTGGGCATATATTATCTTGCCTGGCAAGCTATCTTATCTAACTTGAATAATACTATGATGAGAAAATTCGTCCTTAGAAAACATGTATATTACAAAATGTTTGATATTGGTTATTATCAGATTACTGCAAATAACTCCTATAAGCTTAGAGAACATTTGAATTAATTTACCTCATATATATGAGGTTATTAATTTTCCTAGGATGAAAAATAAAGATTTTTAATGAAGAATGTTCAAAAAAATTTTATGCAGTGATTCCCAATAATATTTTTTAAGATAATGCCTTGTAAAACATTTGTGTCCAAACTTACTTTAAAAAACTTTGAGACACATGCCTTTATTAGCTTTGCGAATGAGGATTATTTATTGTATGTTGTAGAGAATGCCCAGCTGATATAATGTGTTGTCGATTCAGTCCATCAGGAAATCATCTAGCAGTTGGTTTATGTGATGGTACAATCAAGGTGAGTTTTAACCTGTATTGTAATTGATAATAGATATTGGGTTCCATTATGATTTAACTGCAAAATAAACTAATTTTCACTAACTATCTTGCTATATTAACATTTTGTAGTTATGTTGATGATACCTGTACTTCTGTCCAGAGTTAATGTCTCTTTATGAAAATCTATAAATCAGGACTTGTTATCATAAATTTCATTATAAAATTGCTTGCTTAAGTTGAGAGAACATGGTCACCTTTTTTGATTAAATATTCAAGCAAGTGAAATGTTAATCTTGAATAAAACCTGATATATTTGTTTGCAAGGATATAACAGAATAACTTATCAATGGTCAATAGAAGGCAATTGTGACATTTGATCTGTGCTATTTGATTTTGAACAATAAATGTCAATAGTAGGTCTAAATGATTCATATATACTCAATAGTTAGTATTATTTGGGTTTAGGAATTATCTATTTGTGATTGTGTACTATAATAGACTATAGAATACATTTGACCTCTATTCTTGAACCTGTCAAAAACAAAACACAACTAATTTTTATACGCCCACATGAATATATGGACGTATATTGTTGTGACCCCTGTCCGCCTGTCGGTCAGTCCGTCTTTTAACATTTGTTGTAGACACAATAGAAGCTACAAGTTTTAATGGATTTTTATTATTATAATGTGGTCGTATATTGTCGTCACCCCTGTCCGTCCGTCCGTCCGTCCACAATTGCTTGTGAACACGATAGAGACTACAGTTTTTGTCGGATTTGAATGAAACTTGCTGTCATCATTTATATTGATGAGATCTCGGACAACTTCGAAATTGGCGATTTTTCGATGAATGGTTTTTGAGTTATTGCACTTGACTTAGTCAAAACGAGTCAAAATTGGCTTATGAAAGCAATAGAGACAACAGTTTTTATCAGATTTGAATGAAACTTGCTGTGATTATTTATATTGAAGAGATCTCAGACAAGTTTCAAATTGGCGATCTTTCGATAAACAGTTTTTGAGTTATTGCACTTGACTAAGTCAAAACGTGTTAAAATTGGCTTGTAAACCCTATAGAGACTACATTTTCATTGGATTTGAATGAAATTTTGTATCGTCATTTATATTGATGAGATTTTAAAGAATTTTGATAGTGACGTTTTTTTGGTTAACGCTTTTTGAGTTATTGCCCTTGACTTAATCAAAATGAATAAAATTTGATGTGATTATTTTTATTAGTGAGATCTTGAACAAGTTCAATATTTACTATTTTTTGATGAACTATATTTGAGTTATTGCCTTTGACTTAGTCCAAACTCATGAAAATTAGCTAGTAAATACAATAGAGACTAGGTTTCATCTGATTTGAATAAAATTTGGTGTGAACATTTATATTGATGAGAACTTGGATTAGACCTAAATAATGTTGGAGTTTCTGCCTGTGTTCTAACAGAAAATATATTTTAAAGTGGGCGTATCTTGCTAGGCAACCACTTGTTTAACTTGGTGTGGGTATTAATTAGAATTAATTAGACGGTGGTCAAGTTCGATTTTGATGAATTTTCTATTAACGGTTTTTGAGTTATTGTCATAACCTCTATATTTGTTGTAGATGCAATAGAAGCTAAAATTTTCAATAGATTTTAATGAAACTTGGTGTGAATCCATTCAGTTTGAGAAAAAAGCATCTTCAGGCAATGTACGATATTAAATTTACAGAAAACTGCGAAATAGCAAATCTTATGATTTTGAATGAATACTCCAACACTGACAAAATATTCAACATATATTAAGTATTATAAATATTGTATACACCAGAAAATGAGGATTACCCAGATGCTTTTTTCTCAAACTGAATGGATTCATTGCTTGCTCACTTATTTTTTTAAATTCCAAAAATAGTGTGTGATGCATACTTATTTAACCAATAGTCAATATTAATCACAAATAATAGCTATAGGACGAGTGTATTGGTTGATGTCTGGTATGCATGATAAAGTCCTCAACTTGTACAAGGTTCGGATTATAAAACCTTTTTGTTATAGAGTTCAGATTTTGTTAAGTTTAATTGAACTTAAAATCAAGAGTCCTAAAGAAATCAATAGTTGACCTCTACTGATTGAAAATCAATACAAGTATTATGTTGATATGTTCAATTGATTAATAATATTAGGTGTTTATTGTTTAGTTATGGTAATTAACGAGATAACGATGTGATTAACTAGTCATCAATCAACACCTACATTTCACTTATTGATCTTTACATTCTCTTTTCTCATTGTTTTGAAAATTGTTCTCTACAATCTTGTTAAATTGTTTAAGTGTAAAACACACTGGAAGTTTTACTTCTTGGATTAATAAGACTTAAATATGGCATTAATAAAATATCAGTTACTTTTAGTATAGGGCATGCAATGTTTACAAAAGTTCAGACATGTAGGGATTGCAACATTCCAGCTTTCAATCAGACATTTGTGTGTTCTTGTAATTCCACCTAAATTATGTGTTTGTTGACATCAATATCTAAAATTTCCTTATGTATATCAATAGTAGGTTCTGCCAGTGGTGTTATTTATGCTTACTTTTAGTAATATTGTAAGAGCCACAGACATCTGACTGAAAATAGAATAATGTTATGTGGTTTAAACAATATTATTATTTTATCAATATAGACAATATACAAATAAAGTTTCAAAAACAAACCAAGATTCTAATCCGACACCTGGGGTTAATATTAAGTTCATAAAATAAAATCTAGTTTAAATGTGTAATCAATATGACTTGAAAGCTTTGTCAACATTGTTATACTCATAACTATGATCTTTAATAATGATTTATTGAACATCTGTTTTACCATTTTTTAACCAAGAACTTTTTGTTAGAGCAAAAGGCTGTATTAGTTGTACAGTTCATTCAATGATTCTTTATATTTGTAGATCTATGATACATGTCAATACTTATATATTGCATATAGAGTGATTGAAAGTGTAGATCTATGATGCTAATACTTATCACATAATTTACAGTTTATTTGATGGTTTTATAATTTGTAGATATATGATGCTTATACTTATCACATATTTTACAGTTCATTTGATGGTTTATATTTGTATATCTATGATGCTAATACTTATCAAATATTGTACAGTTCATTTGATGGCTTAATATTTGTAGATCTATGATGCTAATACTTATCACATATTGTACAGTTTATCTGATGAAGATACAACAGCCAATCGATTACCAGTTACACAAATCAGGTTTCGTCCACTGAAAATAGGAGATAAACCAGAATATGGCAACATCCTTATTGCTTCCTGTAAGTTTCCTGGTATTTCCAGACAATTATTCTTCTAGTGCATTCTGGAACAGAGACTCAGATTGTACAGCTCCACAAAATTCTTAATTTGCTGTTCAATTTTGCCCCAAAGAGCAAAAAAACTGCTACCAGTATACAAATAAAACTAGAACGATGAACGGTCACTTAGATGAAAAGCTACGTTAGTACAAAAGTCAACAAACCAATGAACGTGGATTATAGACACCATTATATAACTCAGTTACAATAGAAATTAGTACAAAATTTTCATATTTTAAAAAGCGTAATTTTGATCAAAGCTAAAAAAAGAAGGATAGACAAAAATGTGTCATTTCACTTTTAAGCACCAACAACAGGCATGTTATGTCAGATTATCGTGTTAGATCATATGTGGTATTTGCAGTTTTGGCTGGGTAGCGTGACCAGAACCAGGGGAAAAGAAGTCATTTAGAAAACCAAGTAGTGTGTTCAATGCACTGCGAAAATCAATTCGGATCCTGAACTGCAAAGCTAAAGCTGTAATTTTTCAGTGTTCCTGCAAGTGTTCGATTTTTAGGAAAATTCAAATAGGCATCAGTATTCCATGTGTGGATTTTCTTTTTCAGATGCATCTGGTAATATCAAATTCTGGCATTACACTTCTGGCAAATGTTTAAATACTGTGAATGAGAAACGACAAACTTTAGCTCTAGCTCTTAATCCTGATGGCTCACACATAGTTTCTGCTGGTGCTGACCCTGCTATGCATATTTATGACTTAGAAACAAAACAATGCAAGAGAACTTTAGAACCCAGGTTTGTTTTCAAGTACATATTTGATTACTGTCCTGTACATCTGAAATAAGAATGCAAATAACGAGTTCAGTCCTAAGTAACAAATCATCACCTCTGCTTTTCGCTGAAGTACCAATTTTTCCTGCTTTAAAAGCCATCCAAAATACTTGGACTGTCCTTTTTGTATTCTCATCTTCAAGTAATATTTTCCATTCTAATAACACAAAAATTAACTTGAATCATAAAAGTTTTTTTCAAATATTTCACAATAAATATTTACATTATCGATATTAATCATATGGAGTCATAAATTAAAATCATAATTTGATCTTTCACACAAATTAATATCTCCGCGAAAGTCAATGAAGGAAGACAAAATGGTGAATCCTCAGTATCAATTTGCGGCCTTTGTGGGGAAAAAATACTCCAAATTTATTTAAGAGTATCGGTATATATTGGGCTTGTTTTAGGTTAAAAACCTGCACACTTTATTCAGAATTATACAGTATTTTCACCCATCAAATGTTTAACTAAGTAAAAATTGTTTGTCAAGTGCTTTCAAAAATAAAGTAGAATAACTATATTCATTTGCCTATTGTCTTGAATATTTAAAAAAAAAATTATTTCAGTGATTCAAGAGATAAAATGGATGGTCACAGATTTCGTGTGTTTGCACTACAGTATAATCCTAATCATCCCAATATATTTATTTCTGGTGGTTGGGACGATACAGTTCAGGTATTTATAACATACTTCTAGAATCTGTTAATGAAACAATCCCACAAACCATCTGTGCTCGTTATGGGTTTTTTATATCAAAAACAATGAAAGAAAACTGTTTCTCTACTCTTTTGGCAAGGTTTCCCGAAATTTAGATTTTTTGTTTTTCAGTCAACTGATTGCCCAATGACTGAATGAATCAGATTTTGATTTAGTTTTATGAAGTTATATTTCATTTGAAAGTAATGATTTCAGTTCTGTTTGATAAATATAAAGAAATGTCTTCTGTTTTTCAGTACTGGGATGATAGACAGTCACATGCTATTAGGTAAGAGTCCATGTTCATTTTGTTTTGTTTTAAATTCCAGTAAAAATTTCAACATCTTTTAAAATGTTAAACTGTAAAAAATAATGTATAATAGATGTTTAAGTATCTTCATGCATATCAAGGACTCTTTTACCTGATGTATAAAACCTGCACTGGATTCCTTAATTATAAGATTTTATATTTGATTATGTTTTAGACGATTAAATGGTCCTCATATTTGTGGTGATGCGTTAGATATAGATCCAGTACATAATCATATATTAACAGGATCATGGAGAAAACATAGAGTGCTACAGGTAGAGTTTATTTACAGTAATTATGTTGATGATGACATTGATTATAGATGTTGAATCTTGACACCATCATTAACATACAGTAGAACCTGCATTCAGAGACCACTCAAGGGAATATTCAAAAACGGTCGCTGAATTGTCGTATTTTATTTTCTTTAAGATACCAAAATTTCCACAATAACTATCGTTTTCAAAGTCAAAATTGTCTACGTAAATCAATCAGATACCATTCTTTACTTGAATTTTAATTGCCTGGTAACACGTATTATTCCATTTTCACCTGATTAATATGTTTTTATAACAACATCCGGTACACTCTACTTTCGCTTTCTGATCAAATTTACGGTAGTCTAAATTTTACCAAAAATGAAATTTTACAGCCTTTACAGTACTTTATAATAATTGTCAATATGATGAAATCTATCAATATTAATCGTCAAAAAGCTATAAAATTAATCTGTAGAAGATTATCCAATTGCCGATTAACGATAATCTCATTGAATCTCACCGACGCGAGAATGTGATCTTTGTTTAGGGAGATAATCAGAAGTGTCATGGTCGCTTAATTGAGTTAATTTAATCAATTGGGAGTGTAAATACATGGCCGCTGGTCGCGTAATAAAGGTGGCCGCTTATTAGTCGATAATTACATTGAAAACTCGTAGGGGGGGCTTTATTGTGGTCACTTATTGAAGGTGGGCTCTTAATAAAGGTGGTCGTGTGAGCAGGATATACTGTATATTATTACATTAGGATTCGACCCTACTACATGTTATCACCAACTCCCTAGTAACTGAGCTATTTCATCTAACCTTAGAGCACAGTCTTTGTGATTACTGAATATTCTTAGATCATATGAATAACTTGACATCCTTTTGCATGTTCTATTTGGCTGATTTTTATCTATTTAGTATAGTAAGCTTACTCTGCTATATCCAGACAAAGGAATTGTCCATATTATCATATTGCACCACAACATATTTTGAAAGTAATTCAGATGGCTAATATAAATTCTGTCTGCTGTTTAGGAAAATAAGTGAGCTTTTTGTTATAGATATGGGACTTTGCTATGGGCGTAAAAATAAAAGATGTACCTCAAGATGCCCTGAACTCCAGTCAGCTATACTGTGCTCAGTGGTTAGGTAAAGACAGTATTATCTGTGGTGGAACTGATCATAATATGGCTAGAGTTATTGACAGGGGAACTTTAAATGTAAGTACTGCAGATCAAATCTTCAAAAAGTTGTATATTTTTTATCTTTAAATAGAATTCTAATACCAGAATCCAAATAGTATGCTGAGTTGGAAGTTGTTATCAAAATATCAGAAATGTTTATCTTTCTGCAAAAAAAACTTACAAAGATGAAGATGAGGCAATCTTTGGAATTGATTAGCAAATTTTATAAAAATTTGAAACAATGTTCGAACATTTCTTACTGTTTCTTAAAAATTTTCAGACAACAGGTCAGTTAGTAGATTTACCTCAAGGTGTATATTGTATAGATAATGACCGACAGAATATACCACCTAAAATTGCTATTGGTACCAATCGTCATATCTTCCTTGTTAGAAACGAGAAGAAACTTCCGTCTTAAATAGCATTGATCATCATTTATTATACAATGTTATTTCTTTTATATAAATAAATTACTAGAGCCATATTTATCAACTTCCATTACATAACAAAAAAGGTACCCTATTTGAAGCTTACCATGTCTTGAATTTAAATATTACCGACATATATTGAAGTAACCTATTTGTATTATCTAAAACAGCAAAGTTGCTTAAGCATCTATTTAGTGTCTATTAAGATATGATTGTTACATTCCTAATAGCAGATAGAATTGATTTACATTCCATTAGTCAAAAATGAGATATATAGATTCATATTCAACTGATATTGAAATTTTCCTTTTCATTTCAATTTTTTGTGTCCTGTGATCAGCAACAAAGTTAAAATTATTGTTCACTTTAGCCAAAATAATAGCTTGTTTACCTATTTAATTTGTTTTTCTCCATTGTTATCTAACACAATTTATACCCAGGTTGTGTACTGTTGATGCTACGTGCTATTGATATTACACAATCTGTTTAACACGATAGTATCAGCAGTTTGATAATTCATCATAGTTTTTGATGACATACTTTGTGAAATGAAACCAAGAACTCATATTTTACACATTCAACACTTACCATTCAGGATTTGGACATTTTGACTTAATATGACCAGAGTTAAAACAAGCATAACACACAGAATTTATAATACCTTTTGCTCAAACTAAGTTTTACATCCTGTTTAAAGTTAGAAACATGAGCAGTTGGGTAGTAAAAAATTAAGTTTGAGACAGACTTATAGTTATGTTGTAATCTATATGTTACTTTGCCATTAGGGTACAATTTTAGCTCTCTAAACCACTTTCAGACTGAAAATTGATATTTGGTTCACCTTTAAATTAAGAAGCATTAGATAACTTCCTAATATCATCAGTGATAACCAACTTATCGAAAAAAGAACCTGACATCAGATCTAAATTTTCAAAAGTGTCACTGATAGCTGAAATTGAGCTCTATCATGACATAAAGTAAATTTTAAGATGTGTATATCCTTTGAAAGTTGAAAGATAAATGTGATATTTGTTAAATATTAAGAGGATATATTTGTCAATTTCTTATATTGTACAATAACAAAAAATTTCACTGTTATAATAGTGCTCAATATATCAATTGTAGAGCATAAAGAAAAGTTCTGTTTTAATATTTCTAAGTTATATTGTATTATAATTTGATATTTATTAATGTTATATGATGCCATGACATTAACTATGCAGTGTATGTTTTTGTTGCCATTTTCATTATGTTGTTTTAAAAAGATTATATGCTTTAGCCTAAATTATTACCAATAAAATACTGTTGTTATAAACTACTATATCAAGTCAAAGTAAGTTGTAATCAATTTAACTATCAATAGTTTACTACCAGAGAGTCTAAGGATTAAAAGACAAACATAGGAATTCTATTTATTGATACATGTTCTATGGCATAAGCAACCATTATCATGACATGAGCTGTTGCAAATTGAATGATTCCTGCCGTCCAAGAGGAAACACTATACAACATATTACTCTTTGTAAAAATTGTAAATTTAGGCTTGGTATTATCTTTTACCCAGTGTCAAAAACTGATCAATGACATTAATGGGTCAATTGCTTATATCAAGATCAACATTGCACCACAAGGTTCAAATTTCACAATTTATTTGAATAGTTTTTAGTTGAGTCAATTAAACTGCATTTCAAGTATGATAGAGGAGTGATAAGATAATATCAACTATTTAAAGGTTTTTGACTTTACTTAGATACTAGATTATAGATTAACTTTATATAATGAAATTTTCAAGCCTCTTATCTTAAATTATCAATGTTTTGCATTGTGTAATACGATAAATATTCCAGGATGGCAGCAAAAATTTGTTAGCAAACTGTTAAAGGAACTTAAATGTATAAATATCTTATATATTTTTACTAAATAATAAGCATTCTACAAATAATTTATTTTCAAACTCGCCAGAAACTGAGTTTGTCATTGTAAATTCACTGAATTGTATTAAAAAGTTGTGCTTCAGATAATCAATATTCCCTCCATTTTGTTTTGTTAATATATTTTATCTAAGAAACCTGTTTTTATCAAAATAAACTTATTTATCTAAATTAGTTGGTTTTTTTGTGTGTATTTTTATCTATTTTGGATGACTGTCATTTATACGCCAACCTTAAAATGTAGTCATATTATATATTGTCAGCCCAAGTTTTCATCTGATATGAATGAAAATGGGTGTGAAGTTTACATTTGAGGGCTGACATTTTCTTCGACATGTTTACGTTTGGAAGATAATTATAGTAATATAGACTTGATATAAAAAATTTATCAGTGAAAATAATGATTGATTAAAAATTTACTGGCATTATTATAGGATTAAACACATAACAGATTATCATGTCAACTGTTCCTATTGTTTGTTAAAAGTAAGTAGTTTGAGACGGTTGATCTCTTGGAACTGGAAGCATTTTGTCAATATTTTCATTGTTCATTAACCAACTCTTACCGGTAATCCCTTAATTAACTAAATTAAGTGATCCATACTGTTTGGTGGTTGGTTGACTGTACGTGATTTAGTCATTTTTAATGTCACTGACCTGTACTTGATGTCTGACGGAGCCTATTTTAGATGAGCAAACGGCATATATGGCCAACTCAACTGCCCTGGTGTTAATGAGATCTTGAACAAGTTCAATATTGACAATTTTTGATCATCTCTTTTTGAGTTATTGCCCTTAGTAAAAATGCATCAAAATTAGTGAGCTCAATAGATTCTATAGTTTTCATCTGATTTAAATGAAAGTTGGTGTGACCATGTATATTTATGAGATTAGGTCAAATTTGAAATTAACAACACAACAGATACTATACTTTTCCTTCATTATCGAATTTGATGAGTTTTCGAAAAACACTTCATGAATAATTAACCTTAATATATCGAAACATTTATTGCCAAGCGAGTGTATCAAGCTTGACAACTGATAGAGAAAAGTTAAAAAAGATTAAGAGTTTCTTAACAAGAACACAAAAGGTTCAGTTACAAAAAAAAGTTCATATCCTTAAAAATGCTTCACTAATTTACAGGAATTTCATTTTCATCTAAATATTTTAAAATGACATCAAAATATTCTAGAATGATATTGTCTAACCATTTTGATTCCAAGTCAGAATCTAAATAACCGCAGTGGCCTCCCTTTTCTACTGTTAATAATACCATATTATCATCCTGAGAAATCAATTCAAAGGGAATATTTTCCTTAATACATACAGGATCATCTAGACTGTTTACTCCTAAAATGGGCACTTTTATTTTATGTAAAGCTCGCATAGGATTATTTTGTCTCCAATATTCAAGAGCTGAACTTTGACCTCCAAATTTAGCATAAACACAGCCATCATATTTCGCAAAACTCCAAGCAGACATGGCAGCTTTAAAATCTATTGCGCTTTCTAAAATCTTGCGATTTTGCGATAAAATTTGCTTAAAATGATACAGTAGTATAATCTCATACACAAATGGCAGACATTTTGAAAATAAATCTATCATGTCATATCCTGCTGCCACGGTAACACCACAGCAAATCATAGTCTGATCTTCATAATCTCCTAAATAGGACACTAGCAATCCAGAACCTGCACTAGTACCAGTCATCACAATTCTGGCTTGAGGATATAATTTATTAATATGAAGAACAGATTCTCTTAAGTCTGCTGTCTCCCCGAAGCCTTGTAACTTTGGGGTTTTTAATAAAGTTCTTCCATGACCTCTCTTATTAAAAACAACACACCTGTATCCTCTTTGACTAGCTCTGAGACAAAAATTACTGCAAGTTTCAACGCATCCAGTTAATGTTGGTAGGATTATAATAATTGGAGCAGTTGGTGGTAGTATTGGTCCTTCCTCAACCCAATCAAGCCCAATAATACCTCCATCATCTAAATCGATATATTCTCGTTGTGATTTGATTTTCACTTGTCCTACAAATGATCTGAGTATAGTTTGTACATGAGAATTGCTCAACCAAAATGGTGGTTTAAAATGATTTGACTGGTCCAATAATTTACAATTTTCTACAACATAATTGCTTATTTTATTTGGTTTATAAGTCAATCCAACCTTATATTTAGTAGCTGCTCCTTGTTTTAAGTACCAAATTAGAGCTCCTATGACAATTCCACCTGTTACTATGTATGAAGGACTGACAGCAAAAAAGTTGGCAAACATCTTCAATGCTAGCCTAATATTTATCTGAAATAAAAAATATCTTTTTAAAAACCAACTTGTGTAGTGTAGCTTTAATGTTGTCCTTATTTCGCCACGCCTTCTAAACGCCTTTATTTACAACCCAAGATCAAACTAACCGTGTGTTGTCCCAAACTGCTGCTGTTAGAAAAAGGTAATTGAATTAGTCTAATCATATTATATATAACATCCTATAACCTTATATTTACGTTATCCTACATAAAACATGATATTGTGAACTCTGAACTGCCAAACCGATGATTCGATATTGAATGACTTGCGATTTCAAGTTAAACACTAGAGCTGTGAACAGCACCGAGCGTGGATTTCATATTTCTAGCATTCTCAAGTCCAGTGTTCATCGTCTTCAGTCTTAATATAAAAACTTAAATATGGTTTCAGATTTCAGATATTCATTAAATTGCAAAACTACTAGATTTCGATGAGCTATGATTCCGGAAGTTGACCCAATATTAACATATCTGTAGATATATAATATAGCAAAGGTCAATGTCACTGTACACTGAAGGTCCAAGGCCATTTGAAGGTCAAGGTCACGAGATGGAGACATGAAAATTTTCCAAAGATTCAAACGTGTCTAAAAAGAATTCTAATTCGAAATTCTGACCCATCAACTGTTAGATGAAGTAACAAGCCTTATTTGGGGCCTACATCATACAAATCGGATAAAAAATGGCGAAGGAATTAAATTTTGCTTAATACAACCATAAGAACTACACTCCTTAGACATGCCTAGGAAATCAACTTAAGACTTTATATTTGGTGAGTCATTAAAGTGAAGCTGACACGCCACAGGGTACTTTCGTACAATGAATAGTAAATATAACACTAAACAAAAAAATGTGTAAATTATGATAAATAAATAACTTATAACGAAGTTATTCGTGTTTTAAATATTCGCGCGAGAATTTCCCCGATCAATAGTTGAGTGGAAGTGGAGAAGGCGGATATGACGTCATCGCGGTAACGAATTGTAAACAAGCGCCATTGATCACGGTGTTAAAGGAATAAATATTTATGCAAAATGCCTCGAAGATTTGTTGTAGGTGGTTGTTCGAACGAAAAAAATGACAACATGAATGTCAGTATTCACCTGTTCCCCGATAACCAGAAATTACGACGAATTTGAGAGGAAAGAGTGCAAAATACCCGTACGGATTAGACATCTACAAATTAGCAGTGTCAATTTCACCGAGGACTGCTTCGACAGTAGGCCCATGTTCATGTCTGAAATGGGGACACAGTTGACAAGAAGACAGCTTTGGAAGTAAGATGCAGTTCGGACCATATTTCAGAAATCCTAAAGCTCCGGGTGTCAGGGATATTGAGGACGATGTCTCAGTGCCAACAAAGCGTGAGCGGTGAGCCTTTGAAGTTCGACACCGACAGTTTGAGTTTTGACAAACGGGAAAAAGCCAGAGTAAGTTTGAAACTTTCCATTTATATTTGTTTTGGACCAAAGAAATAATTAATACTGTTCAGCAGAATAGAGTTGAATAGAATAACTAGACCTAGATCCAGGCCTAAGAATTCTATATTATTATTGTAAACACACATTATTATTATAGACTTGACCGATGAAGGCTGGGCCTATTGTTCTAGGTCTATTGTCTAAGCAAGGTCTTTTTAGCAATATTTTATGAGAATTGGAATTGCATCCTCAAAATAGTACTGTTAGTCTAGGAATGTCTTTTTGAAAATATCAACATGAGCACACATGATTTTAAAATTTATTTTTACAAAGAGCAATTTTCAACCATAATTTTGGACTTGTTCGGCGAATTCTCATTGATTGTTTTAATCTTAATGCAATGTAAACTTACACAAAACACTGTTTTAATCAAAGTTTTTATTTTCAGTTGCACATATATTGTATTTTACCCTTACAGAATACTCATACCAGCATTTCATTTCAATAAATTTGCAAATCAGGGAAAGGAGTTTAACAAGAATGGGTATTTCTTTTTTTTTTTAATTTTTCAGTAAACACGAAACTGATACAATCAAAATTTACATAAGCTAATACATCCCTTTTGTTTGTTCTTTCAGTGTTTATCAACCAATTATTGGGAGAGGTCTGCCAGGCTTGTTTGGATGGGACAATAACAGACGAGCCTGAAACAGTCAATGTTCCACCACCACTAGCATTTTAATATGAACATTCAAATAAAGCAGAGACTGTTACGGTTTGGATCCCTAAAGTGAACTCTAAAATATCAAGAAATAATTGGATTTTTTTATGAATTTGTTTTGTCATTGTATCTATGATTTTCCCCGAGGTCTGGAGGGCCCAGGACCATGTCATTATCATTTAGTTAACCTTATTCTGAACCATAAGAAATAAAAAGAGATAACTAATATAATGTTACAGTTTATTCAGCCACCTCCATTATATGGTGATAGAAATTGTTATCAAACTCAGGCAGTGGTTCCCCACTCTTCTTGCTAAGGAAATCCATATCCTCTATACAAATCAATGGTATTATGCAGTATACTAGTATCTCAGTCTGTGCTGCCTGAAATATAATTATAATAAAAATTCATTTAATATTTATTTAGAATGCATACTTTAATGCTGCATTATTTGACATTATTTAAATTGTTTAGGAAAACATACACATGTGATAAAGTATTATGCTATGAGATACTCAACTTCATGTTAAAAATTTATTTGTTGCAAAAGATGGTTTTACTTCTCAAATATGTTCACTTACGCATTTGAGATTTGTTCAGCTATCCATAGTGCTGCTTGTAATGGCTGTAGGCAAGATCCAGCACACCTTGATCTAAACACACCATAAGAAGAGCAGGATGCTGTGTAATACAGTCACCAGGTTGACCCTCATTCTTGTCTTAGGCATATAATAAGGAGTGTAGTTTTTATGGTTGTATTATCACTTGAGAACGTTACATGTATGTGTAATGAAACGTGGTTAACAGAATAAAAACAAGTCTATATCCATAATAATTGTTGTCTCTTAATATATCCTCAGTTTTAATTTACACCGGACCCCCACGTCCACCATGCGTGATTTTGAAAAACCGAAAGTCCTCACACCAAACCGGAAGAGAACAACATGTCTATATTCTGAGAATTTCAGATTGATCAGAAAATTAGCAACAAAGTTAAAAATTTTGAATTTTTGGGAAAGTTTTGTTCAAATCAAAAATTAAAAATGTTCAAATGCACCAAAAACATCTTTTTACAATCAAGATATAAAAAAAGCACCAAAGACATCTTTTTACAATCAAGATATAAA
The DNA here is from genome assembly GCA_030562195.1 of Nipponacmea schrenckii. NCBI lineage: Eukaryota > Metazoa > Mollusca > Gastropoda > Lottiidae > Nipponacmea > Nipponacmea schrenckii. The sequence goes on from CM060201.1 coordinate 13,325,919, forward strand.
ATAAAATTTGAGGTAAATCGATCAGGGGCGCAGATCCGGGGGGGGGGGGGGCAGGGGAACATTGGAACACTTCCCCCCCCCCCCCGTCAGAAATCCTGGAGGGGTACATGATATCATGTGTCCCTCCCATAAATGGTTTGTGTAGGGTGTCTTTTGTAGGCGTAAAATAGGCACAAAGTTCCGAAATTTTGCGCCTTCGGCGACAGGGTAACAATTTGTTCGTTTTCTGCACTCACTCTTTAGAAGCGTCGTCGGTTCGTCACGAAGTCGGTCGCCACAGAAATTAAAGTTGATAGTTTAAAAGGTATCGGTCGCCCAGCGCGCCCTGTCGGGCCTACCCCGCCCTGTAGAATACACGGGCAGACAAGCGAATTTAATCGCACGGGCGTAAAAATAATCGCTGTCGACAGCAGGGGGAAAATAAGGGTATTTGTCGAGCGATTTTGAAATTAGCGACAAATATTGTATTGTGTTTTATATGTTGAATAAATATAAAAGATAAAAAAAGCGGCGATCGGGCGAAAACATAAGATTGTGTGCACCCTATATTACCGGATCTCGAGGAGCACGGAATTTATATCGTCAATTCTTCTATTCTTGGCAATATTATTTGATCTTTTCGTTATACTCTGTAAATGTATAGAGATTGGAGTGACTGAAGTTGTCTGCACTAACCATTACTGACATATTATAGCTCAACCTTTAGCACGTGCCTCAACAAACAGAACTAAACTGATGACTAGAAAATTCAGTAACATGTAAGGAGGTGCTTTTCTTCCAATAATATTTCGGAGAGCTTTAAAGATACGGTGTCACAAGCTCAACTGAAACGTTCTCATGCCGACCCTTTTTGAGTAAATCATGGGTACGACACTGCCCCCTCCCATTGAAAAAGCGATCTGCGCCCCTGAAATCGATCCAAAAATATGCCATACAATCTCGATGCAAAACTCTTGCATATTATGCAATATCTCATTTCCAGTTTAGCAATTATTTGGTTTTAGATATTCACTTTGTTGGTCAATCCTTCTCAAATTTCTAAGTAAAACTAGAAATACTATACCATTTTCTATTTTGCGAATTTCAGATCGACCCATGATTAGCAACAAAGTTGCAAATTTCAAATATTTTGCCCAAATGTTTGATAACAATTATTTTATCAAAATTATTTCAAAACCTTTAATTTATCAACTTCATAAGAGCAATCATAATACCAAAAAAAATAAAGAAAATTTGAACTAAATCGTTGCATTAATAAGCTCTACAGACTCGATGCAAAATGTTTGCATATGATGCAACCAACAGGTCGCTTACGATCTAGCAAAAATTTGGTTCAAAACATTCATTTTTTATTTAAGGCCATTTAAATATGTTTTGTACAAACAAAATGCTCTATCTATTTCAGTTTTATCTTCAGACGTTCCCAAAACAGAAAAAAAATCGATACGAAAACAAAGCATGGAAATCAATAAATCGATTTTCACGCAATGAAATTAAAGCTATCATGTTCAGACTAGAAGTGTATATAAAAAGAAATTTCGAATTCTGTACTATATTGGTGGATTGTTAGAGAATGAGGAGAGATAACTCGAGCTGTATCTCACATTATGTGCCTTGTTGTAGGCCTGTCGTGTTTTATACAGATATGAAACTTAGGAATACTACCTCAAAGATGAGGAAATTTTGGCCTATATAATATATTCATTATTATCCATAAAACGACAAATAATTATTGAAAAAAGTCCTTTTTTGTCCAAAATTACTCTTGAAATATTGTAGAATGAGTGGTGCTACTATCCCAGCCCTGGTGTCTTGTGCATGGTTGAAAGATCAGATCGATAAAGGATTACCATCTAATATTGTGCTGGTAGATGTCTCTTGGTCCAGTAAGAAGAACTGTTATGACGAATACAAAAAGTAGGTGGTCCGATTGGTCATACATAAACGTATACGTAGACCAATGTTTTATTCTTCTTTATTATAGTCAGCTGACGAGCTACATAAAGAGCAGATTTCTTTTATTTATTATTTTTATTATTTAGTGAACATATTCCTGGTGCAATCTTTCTTAACGTAATGGAGGCGGAACATACTGATCTGTATCCAAGAAATATTCCATCCATAGAATTGTTCGAAAAGAAGGTTCAAGAAGCGGGTATTGGGAATGACACCAACGTTATCATCTACAGTGATTCTGATAATGCTGGTTACTTTATGTCTGGGCGGGGTTGGTGGAATTTTAAGGTTTGCTATGACATCTTGTATTATAATGTTGAATGTTAATACACAATGTAAAGATACGAAATATCGTTTCCAACTAATTTTGCTTTGGTAAATAATGACATTATCTGAACTCTGAACTTTACTCGACTGCCAAACCGATGGTTCGATATTGAATGACTTGCGATTTCAAGTTAAAGACTAGAGCTGTGAACAGCACCGAGTGTGGATTTCATATTTCTAGCTTTCACCGTGTTCATCGTCTTCAGTCTTAATATAAAAACTTAAATTTGGTTTCAGATATTCATTAAATTGTAAAAAATGTTAGATTTCGATGGGCTATAATTCTGAAAGTTGACCCAATTTCAATATATCTATAGATATATATTGCATAGGTCAAGGTCACTGTGCACCGAAATTCCAAGGTCATTGAAGGTCAAGGTCACGAGATTGAGACCTTAAAATTTTCAAAAAATTCAAACGTGTCTAAATTGAATTTTAATTCGAAATTCTGTCCCATCAACTGTTAGATTAAGTAACAAGCTTTATTTGGGGCCGAAATCATACAAATCAGATAATAAATGGCGAAGGAATTAAATTTTGCTAAATTCAACCATAAGAACTACACTCCTTATATATGCCTAGGAAATCAACTTAAGACTTTATATTTGGTGAGTCATTAAGTTGGTTGCCTAGGCATATATAATGAGAGTAGTTTTTATGGTTGTATTATCACTTGGGAACATTACATGTATGTGCAATGAAACGTGTTTGAAAGAATAAAAACAAGTCTGATGTCTCTTAATATATCGTTTAAGCCGTCATTTTTAATTTACACCGGACGTGGGGGCACCATGCGTTATTTTGAAAAACTGAAAGTCCTCACACCAAACCGGAAGAGAACAACTTGTCTATATTCTGAGAATTTTAGATTGATCAGAAAATTAGCAACAAAGTTAGAAATTTTGAATTTTTGGGAAAGTTTTGTTCAAATGTATTTGGAGAAATAAAATCCAAAAATTAAAAATGTTCAAATGCACCAAATACATCTTTTTACAATATTAAAGATATTAAATAAAATTTTAGGTAAATCGATCCAAAAATATGCCATACAATCTCGATGACAAACTCTTATTTTGCAATATCTCATTTCTAGTTTAGCAAATATTTTGTTTTAGATATTCACTTGGTTGGTCAATCCTTCTCAAATTTTTTAGTAAGACTAGAAATACTATACCATTTTCCATTTTTGCTGGAGACCTTAAAAAAAAATTAACCCAAAAAAGATCGAAGCTGCTCGCGCTGATTCCGGAAGTGATACAAAAATTTTGATTACGGTACTCAGTTTTATTTGTATGTAAAATATGTATATTTTGTGAATTTTGCTTTGGTAAATAATGACATTATCAGAACTGGAAGCAAATCTGATTGCCAGATAGAAGACAATAGTCTGACTTTGTGTTTTAGAATAATAGCTTGCGCTTCAAAGAGTAATATTAGGTGAGACCTTGTGGATGGTCCGAGAATCGGTGCAGACAGGTGGATATACACTTAGGCCAAAGTATAGACTATTCATATGCCTGTTGAATGGTTAGATCAGATTTTAGGTTTGTTTGTTTACATCGGAGACGCCATCTTGAAAGTGAATTCTCGGAATAATTAACTAAATTTAATACTTGGTTGATAGATACTTACTTGGATTAGATAGCATCTACAATTGGGTTGGTATAATCATTATGGCTCAATCAGGAGGAACACAGGATTATGGTGACAGTAGTGAAAGGACTGAGAGAAATCCTAAAAGAAATAGACAAGGTAGTAATGAATCTTTAGTATGTCTTATTTGTGACTCAGGTATTGATCAAGAAGGATGTGAAGCTTTGCAGTGTGATATGTGCGAACAATTATTCTGCTTCGAATGTTCAAGAATTTCCAAAGCATTGTTTGATATGATTAAGAATGACAGTTCTGCGAGTGTTATGTGGACCTGCAGAAGCTGCAAGAAAAATTTTCCAAAATTCAGTGCAATCAGCTCCAGCTTGAGGCAACTAGAAAATGATAATAAAGAAAGATTTAAAGAGATGGAATACAAAATACAGAAAATACATGAAGAAGTCCCTCGGCAAATAGAGACTGAGGTGATCAGATTGAGAGGAGAGATTGTTGACAAAATCAAATTTGAAATAAGGGATGATGTAGCAGAAACTATAAATGAAAGATTTGAAGAAAAAGATGAACAGAAACGAAGAGAGAACAACGTAATGATATTCAACCTACCAGAGTCAAAAGCCACAAACCTAGAACAAATAAGATCAGATGACAATGCAAATATCCAAACCCTATTGCAGATCTTGGGCATAGCCGGTATACTATTCACAGCCATTATAAGAATTGGGAAACCTCTACCAAACAAGATAAGACCAGTCAAATTAGTTCTACGCGACAACAGAGACCGTAGCACTATCTTTAACTCATTTAAAGACAAGAAAGTTGACTTACAAAGACATCCAGTCCTAAATAGGGTAATTGTTACGAGAGATCTAACACCAAAACAGAGAGATCACAACAAACAACCAAGAATAGAGCTCAACAGAAGACAAAATCTTGGAGAAAAAGTAAGGATTAGAGGTGATAAGATAGTTCCCATACCATACCAATACACTGGAACTAATCTCAGCCATCAAGACCAACATCGCCAACCAACTCGTAGCACAATTGGTGACCAAATTCAGACAACCCCTAAACAAGTAGCCTTCAACAATAGAGTCATATCTTCGACACGGCCGATTACCAGCACACCAACCATTCCAACATGAATCGTCAACAGACCACAAGCCTCTTCGAACCAAGCTGTATCAGATTACCATCGTCGGCTGATTGAATATGATGGAAACCTTTCTCTGAATGATTCATCCAGGACCGAAGAGGAGACAATGATTTATTGCGAGGGATCAGCATGACAGAAAATCAGTACTGAATAGGTCCTTTGTTTTAACAAAACGCATCCGAATGAAAATGTAAATAAATATGATGCTGTAAATAATATTGATATTGGTGATTTTAAAGTTATGTACAGCAACATGGATAGCCTACTAAATAAACGTTGTGAGTTAGAAGTGATAATAGACGAAGTTAAACCAAACATTATTGCTATTACAGAGTTTTTACCCAAGATAAATGCTGGAAATTTATGTGAAATAGAATTCCATCTAACTGGATTTGAGCTTTACTACAATAGACTAGATAGAGGTCGTGGAGTGTTAATATATATTAAAGATAACATGATTTCAGAAAAAGAAGAGGAATTATCACTGTTAAACTTTGAGGAGATGATATGGTGTAAATTGACATTTGCCAATAAAGATGTTCTGATTCTAGGATGTGTCTATCGCAGCCCCAACTCCACAGATGTTAACTCCCTCAACCTAAACAAAACCATCCAACATGCCTGTGATAAATATCACAACGTTCTGATCATGGGTGACTTTAATTATAAGGAAATAGACTGGGAAACAGAGACAACAGCTCAACAATCTAAATCAACAACAAGCCAATTTTTAAAATGCACTCAAGATAATTTCCTTATTCAACACTCAACCAAACCAACGAACGTGAGACATGGGAACACACCATCCTTACTGGATTTAATCTTCACCAAAGATGAAAACATGATATCAAATTTAAGCACTCTACCACCAATCGGCAAAAGCGACCACGTAACTCTACTATTCACAGCGAACATACAGTCTCCAAACATCGAATTCATCAGACCACGCTACAGATTTTACAAAGGCAACTACGAAGACATGAGAAAGAATATAGCTGAAGTTAATTGGGAAGATAAATTAGCTGACACTGATATTGAAAATACTTGGTTAACAATCAAGAACATCCTTGAAGAAAACATGAAGAAGTTCATACCATTAACAACCCCAGGAAAAAGTAACAGGAGCAGGAAATTATGGTTCACCCCCGAAGTCACTTCAGCTTTAAAGAAGAAAAGGAAGACCTGGTACAACTATTGCCGAAACAAGACTGCCTACAATTATGAAGCATATAGAGTTGTCAGAAATTTAGCTACTAAAACTCAACGGAAAGCCCAAAAGGACCATGAAACTGGTATTGCATTAGGAATAAAAGACAACCCCAAGGACTTCTGGAAATTCATCCACTCCAAGACTAAATCAACAAACTCAATCAAGAAATTGATCACAGAAGAAGGTGCTCACTTAACAGAAGACCTGGAAAAAGCCATAGAACTAAACAACTTCTTTGGTTCAGTTTTCACACTAGAAGATATGTCAAATCTACCTTTAGTCAATGATCATCTACCACCAACCAGACTTGAACAAATACATATAACAGCTGAGATGGTCACAAAACGGCTAGGGGATCTAGATCACTCGAAGTCACCTGGACCAGATGGATTTCATCCAAAAGTACTGAAGGAATTATCAGAAGGCATTGGTTTACCCCTATCAATTCTCTACCAAAGATCACTGAACGAAGGAAAACTACCAACCAGCTGGAAGGAAGCTAACGTCATCCCAATCTTCAAGAAGGGATCCAAATCCAAAGCAAATAACTACAGACCTGTCAGCCTCACTAGCATTGTGGTCAAGACGATGGAATCAATGATAAGAAACGAACTAATGAAGTACCTGGAAAGCAACACATTACTAACTACTGATCAATATGGATTCAGGTGCGGTCGATCAACCACCACTCAACTACTTGAAGTACTAGACTATCTTACAGAGAATATAGACTCTGCCATACCCATTGATGTAATTTACTTGGATTTCCAGAAGGCGTTCGACAAAGTACCGCACAAGAGACTTATGATTAAAATGCAAAACTTAGGCATATCTGGTGAGATTTTGAAGTGGGTAGATAGCTTCCTAACTAACCAACAGAAAACAGAGAGTAACAATAAACCAAATTACATCACCTTGGATAGAAGTTAGCAGTGGAGTTCCTCAAGGTAGTGTCCTAGGTCCAGTACTTTTCCTCATATACATTAATGACATACCATCAATTGTACAATCAGTCGTCAAATTATTTGCAGATGATACAAAGCTTATGGGACCTAGTGGACAGCAGTCTGGTATCACTGATCTCCAGGCAGACCTAAACAACCTAGTGGACTGGGCAAACAAATGGATGATGTCGTTCAACGTTGAAAAATGCATGTCACTCCACTTTGGATTCAACAACCAGAAACCCAATATTATATAGGAGATCCAACAACACTTCTACGTTAAGGATCCCAAGAAAAAGACCTCGGAGTAGTTTTTCAAGACAACCTGAAATTCTCAACCCATATTGCAGACAAAATCAAAAAAGCAAATAGACTTGCAGGGATGGTAAAAAGAACGTTCACCAATCTTGACAAAGAAATGTTCCTTGCATTATACAAATCTCTAATCAGACCACATGTTGAATATGCAGTAACTGTATGGTACCCAATATTGAAGAAAGATGTTGAAGGTATTGAAAACGTCCAAAGGCGAGCAACTAAAATCCTTAAGAACTTGAAACATCTACCATACACTGATAGACTAAGATCTCTAGGCCTACCAACTCTAGAATACCGCAGAAAAAGAGCTGATATGATACAAGTCTACAGAATTACCAGTGGTAAAGATAAACTTGGAAACGCCAACCTATTTACCTATGCAAAAGAAACCAGAACCAGAGGCAACAATAAAAAATTTGAAAAACCACAAGTCAGAAAAAACTCTTTCAGCCAGAGAACAATAAATACATGGAATTCCCTACCAAATTCAGTAGTAGATTCAACAACGTTAAACCAGTTCAAATCCAACTTAAACACCACATGGAAATATGACAACTTAAAATTCTGTCCAAGCTCTATGCTAGAATAAAGAAGCTAACCTTTCAAGAATAAACTTAAATCAAGGGAAATGATCATTTTGTGATTGTCAGATTTGCACCTAACAATCACTGTGTCAAAAAACATTTACTTACAACCAGGCATTTTAGTATTCCGATTTTATTTAATTGCGCACCCCAAAGAGTCAACTTTTTAGGCGGTCTAGAAGCGGTTTACGCTTACCATAGACAGCACACAGTATGAACAGTATGAATTAAGTAGTGGTCCCACAAGCAAGGGTAAACATGCATGTATATCTTAAAATCCATATAAATGCCATTTGACTCATCAATTGCTTTTGGTTAGAGATGCATATTTGACTATACACATCTACAGCTGTCGTCACAATCATGACATGATTTGTTTAACGAGATTTGTTATTGTACATTGTTGGTTGATTTTTGTGTTTGATCATTTTCATTTAAAGATATGTTGAGCTAGATTTGTATATTTGTAGATTTGTATGTGACGATTTTTTGGCAAGAATTCTAATTCAATAATAAAAAAACAGAATGTTAAATTATTAATTTTTATACAAATATCAATATTCAACGACAAATGTTGAATTCAGCGTACAAACGAAGAGATAAGAATTTAGAATGAAGAAAAAGCATCTAATAAAAGTTGGGCCTTTTCCGTCTTCCATATACATTGGGATGGTACAATTGTATACTATAAGTTTCCCTTATACACGCGATAGATTTAAAAACATCTTTAGCAATCCTTTTATTCTTTCTTTTTACGTAGATCTTTGGACATGATAAAGTATCAATATTAGATGGTGGTATACAGAAATGGAAAACTTTAGGCTATCAAACAACTGCAGATATTCCTAATGTACAGGTATAATAGTCGAAAGATTATATTGAAATTATGTCTCGTCGATGTCGCGAATTCTTATATGAATGTTACTAAATCACGCCGAAATGGAGATTCAATTCCAAAGGATTAATAAATTCTTAAGAACAATGTGTAGTCTTTGTTAAGATCGCTTTCACAATTATGCATCCAACGCATTTCAACAATTTGTTCAGTCCAATTGAATTACTACATTGCTCTTTTTTTCAGAAAGGGGCATTTAGAGCAAAATGGAATCCAAAATATTACAAGTCCCTCGAAGATGTCAAGACAAATTTAAATTCTAATGAATTCCTTGTGTGTGATTCTCGGCCATCTACATCCTATCTTGAACAAGGTTTGTTCAAAAGTAAAATATCTGAAAGCTTATTTGAATGAAATAAATACCAGACATCAGAGATTGTGGTTTCAAAAGTTTATCTATTGCATACGAGATATTTTTGTTTTTACAATAATGTTTTTGATAATGAAATATTTGCATACTCCTTTAAGTATTTAAAATTCTGTCCAGGTCATATGCAAGGAGCCATCAATGTACCGTTTGGAAATTTGGTGAACAAAGACATATTAACGCTGAAAACCCGAGAACAACTTCTTCAAGGTAATTTTGGATTCATCGCCATGATCATGAGGCTCGGTTGCTTTAGTGGAACAAAATACCCAAATTCTTGAATTTGCGATTATGCAAATTAATAATTGACCATAACCTCTAGCTACAACCAATGGCCTTCGGGAAAATTGTGGAGAAAATTTTCTTCCCCCTCGCAGATCAATCTAAAAATGCGATAAAATGAACCATTAATATATAGAATAAAAATTCCGTTCCAATATTCATTTTATATCTCTGTGTATATTATAACATTTTATCTTTTTTTTTCATTGGACTGACGTATGAGGTAGCCCTTACTCTTTTTTTAAGAAATGAAAAAGTCTGGAATGGATTTAAAGAAGCCTGTAGTAACTCATTGTAATAGCGGAATGTCATCGTGTACCTTAGCTTTTGTTGCTGAACTATGTGGAAACCAAGATGTTGCTGTATATCACGTACGTATAGACCTTTGGGGCCTATATTTTTAAGGCTTGGTATTTGTGACGGTTAGTATAAACTTCCGAATTCCTGAACTGTTCGAATTGGGTCAGAATTGGGCCATATGTCGTGCACAATTCTAGGATCAAAACAGTTTACGTCAAAAAAGGAATATTTTAAAAAGAATTTCTTTGGTCAAATCAAAATATCTTTTGCTTTTGTGAACATGAAAATGAAAAAAGATACGACATGCTTGGATAATATAATTCCGAGTTTATTATAAGTCGTCTGGTTTAAATATTTTCAGGGAGGTTTTACTGAATTAAAAGCTAAGTTACCAGGTTGTATCCAGAAGTAATTTACAGAAGTCCTACCGCTGTGGAATAAGTAATCTTAATTGTGATTTTAAAAGACAATGTCGATGGCCTATTTAATTTTCATTATAAACCTTTGTAGAAAAATAAATTATAATAATAATAAACAAAGAGTTGACTTTTAATGTTCCCTCAAACGACAAAGGTGCTGAGATAACACAGGACGTGTACTCAAACTCGAACTAAAACGCACTAAAAAAAACAGACAACAGCAAACCCCATCCAATTCTAATGTTCTCCTTACATGTGCCCTCAAACTCAACATATCCGTATCAGCGCAAGGAATGAGCGATATTTTGCGTTTGGGTAGCTGACACCATTATGACATCATTTGTGGAATCAAAGTGCCGACGCATGTAAGTAGGTCCTATACAATTAGGGGTTTTCAGTCAATCGAAAATTATAGGCCTGTTAATTGGTGCTCGCTTCATTTGAAAGTTTAAAAAATATCTACATGTACATTAATGTAGACTGAAAATACAAATGCAGATCCCAGAACGATAAAGTTTTCTTTGGCAAAGACGCCAGGGCCTACCCTAAACTAGTTAAATTATTGTCATTTCTAATTTAAGCAAAGTAAGTTTTTGAGTAGGCCTACCACAGGTATTTTACGTTTCAATGGGTCGTCTTTACTAGTTAACGTCCTTGCCTGCTTAACCTGATATCAAAGACTAGGTACGGTAGTTTTTATTTTGGTGGTCGTTGGTAGTGGATTAGGATCAATTGGATGATTGTGTTGGTTTTGGTGGTTTGAGAAATCGTACGATCTGGTCGGAAAGAATGTCATTCTTCAAAAAATCGTTATGATCATGGTAGTTCTTTTTGGTTGTTGTTAGTTTGGTTTGTTTGTGATTGGTTAGATTATGTATCTTTGATTGGAAGAGTTGGAGAAAACCTATATAATAAACCTCAATCACCAACCGCATTTAGAGCATTCGGCATATCACAAATACCGGAATTACATTTTTAAACGTGGTCATGCGTATTGTTAGATTACTTATTGGGAGTTATCTCCCGTTGATGGCTAGAAGAAAATGGAGCCGAAAATTGTTTGCAAGAAATAATTTATTAATTTCCAACTAAAAATACCCGTCAAAACATATCGTAACAGCCTCATTTCACAGGGCATTGTGTTCCGCTTTGTGTATAGATATAATTTAGACAATGGCGTCCGCTGCCGCAGCCCTTTTGGACGAATTAATGGGGAGAGATCGAAATCTCCAACCTAGTGATCAGCGGACAGAAACACGTTGGGACGACAAGGACGTTTGCAAGTATTATTTATGTGGATTTTGTCCCCACGAACTTTTTGTGAACACCAGAGCTGATCTTGGTCCATGTGATAAAATCCATGATGATGCCCTTCGTAAAGAGTATGAGAAAAGCAATCGATATCAAAAATTGAATTATGAGGAGGAATTCTTCCGTTTTCTTACCACCTTAATAAATGATGTTGAAAAGAGAATTCGCCGTGGACATCAGAGATTGGCATTGAATAATCAACAAGGATCATTAAATGGCAATTTGTTTGGTGGAAAAGAAGATAAAATAGAAATGCTGACCGAGAAAATAAACGAATTAGTGGAAAAGGCTGAACAACTTGGATGTGATGGGAATGTTGAGGATGCTCAAGGTGTTATGAAGTTGTGTGATCAGCTTAAAGAAGAAAGAAGACAAATGGAGGAAAGTGATGAAGCCAACAATCCCCAAATGAAACAAATGGAAGTTTGTGAAGTTTGTGGTGCATTCCTTATTGTTGGTGACATGAAACAAAGGATTGATGAACATTTACTTGGTAAACAACATATGGGGTACGCCAGAGCTAGAGCTACAGTCGAAAAGATGAAAGAACAGATGAAGAAAGATGTTGATGAGAGAGAAGCAAGAGAGGCCCGGCTTCTGAAGGAAAGGGAGGAACGGGAGAAGGAACGAGAAAAAGAGCGAGAAGAGAGAAACAGAAGGATGAGGGAGGAAAAGAAAGAAAAAGAGCGATCTAGATCTCACAGATCACGAAGTAGAGATAGATCTTCCTCCCATCGTCGAAGATCTCACAGTAGAGACAGGCATCGCAGGTCACGAAGTAGAGATAGACATAGATCGTCCAAGAGAAGTCGTAGCCGTGATCGAGATAGAAAGTCTGATAGCGATCGAAGCAGAAGATCACCACACAAAGATAGACATAGAGATAAAGACAGGGAGAGAGACAGGAAATCTGAGGATAAAGAAAAGAAGAAAGAGAAAGAAGATAACTAAACTTTAATCTGAGCAACATATTAAAAGATAATTGTTTTAGTATTGGTACCAATTCCTTTATTCAATATAGGAAATACATGTGACATTTCATCTTGAATGGTTCAGTGGATAGTCAACAAGTAGTCACTGAAAACAGTACAGCTATAAAAGATACAGAATAAATATGAGGTATAACGTTAATACCATGTTTCCAAATCATAAACAATTTCAGAGAGTATACTTGGTATAATCTTTGACAATTCTGACTGATGTTTAAAACTTGAGTATAAGAAAGATTCATTCATTTGTGAATAATTTGATTCATGGACAAAAGTCAAATTATGTCCACTTAGTTGAATATGGCATTGATCGTACAAAACAAAATAATGTCTATATATTTCAAATGCCATTATTTGAAATATTTGGTTGGATTTTAACTGATTTAGTACAAAGTTTAAATAATCTGATATCATCACATTGATTTGATCAAAATTTGATATATTTTTTAAATTTCATAAAATATTGATGTGTGATAACATTTTCCTGGCAAATTTGATTTCATCTACAAGCCAGTGGCTTCAAATCAGCCATTCTTAGTAACTTAGCATTTAGATTTTACGAAAAAGCAAGAAAGCTTAGAATGTACAATACCCAGTATTGAAGTAAAATATACATAAAATCAAAACTTCCCTTAGTAATCCAGTTTCAAGTTCTTTTTTTTTTAAATTTTTTTTTTGAAAACCTATTAATCATAGTTATGAAAGTGTGCCTGTTGAGAGAGATTATAATCTTGTGTCATACTCATCATGTGACAAAAGAAGAAATTTATGATTGGATTCATATGGCTTTTATTCCGTATTGTGGATGTTTTTCCGCAATATTTAATTTTTCAAACATCACATATCTGAATCAAATGAGTCTTATAATTTGAAAATTTAGAGGGCTAAAATAAATTTCTTTGTAATGATATCAAAGTTTGATAGCTGGAAAATTTTAATGTTATTATGTTTAAAAGGCATTATTGGCTTACAGTTGTGTTAGACTGTTCAAAATTCAGACTTGAGTTCTGTATGCTTGTTCTTGACTTAAGTATGTTTATTCTTCAATAATTTCATTTAGAATTTTGATTAGAAATGGTCTTCAATTTGTTGAAACTCTTGTTGTCTTTTTTTATGTAAATAAATAGCTATAGTTCTACCTATTGATTTGTTTCTAAAGGGTTGGCAAGATGCTAAATTTACAAATTCATCTGTTTCAAAAATTACTCAATTTAGATTTTTATAACCCATTAATATTTAAATAATCAGAATAGTTATGGAGTTTATCCAGAGGATTCATTCTTTCATTATAGGTTATAAATTGTCAATGCTGCTGTCTAAAGGTGTAAAAACCTTCAGAAAGGCTGTTTTGTGAAGCAAGGCAACGTTTCCACATCATTTGAAATTAAAATATATAGAAGGTATACTATGAACCCATTAAACAAACACATGGCCTAAAAATCCCATTACTATTGGTTGCTTCTGCTATCTTATTGAAATGTTGGTCTAGATGTTTTGTTGCTTTAAGTGACTCCAATTGTCATCCATGATCTGAAAAAATTGTTTTATATTATAGTTTCTTATTTAAAGATAAATTATGTCGGATCATAGATGACATCATTCTGCAGGAAAATGTCTGGATCTGCATTTTAATTAGATTGTATAATGTTGCTGCAAAACATTGTTTGCATTGATGAACATTATTATCTATATTGCAGTTTAACACTGGAAATATTGAGAAAAAGGCATCTTTGAAAGCTATTTCTTTAAGAGTTATTATATTTATACCATTGACAATCAGTGCAGAAATTTGCTTGCAAGGAAGTTGAAAAATTGAAGAGAAATGCAAGTTATATTAAGGCAAAGGAGGGTCTGGGTGAATTTATAACACATAATTTAAAAAAAGAAGATGATTCTGAAGTTCTGAATTGTTTTGAAAGGGAGTCAATCTTAACTGATTGTATGAAATCAAATCTATAACTGATTAGTGTGAGGTATCCTAAAAGAAATAGCTTCAAAGACAAAATGTAGCTTGTACTAATCATTGCTTTTGTTCAGGAAACAGCTTAAAGATGACTTGGTGGTACTGGTATAGGACATTTATGGACACAATGAGTACCAGATGAATATATTACTATTAACACTTCAGGTATAATAATAATCGATTTTTATTTTAACAAATAGATTCATGGTAACAGTAAACCATACCAGCGATATTTTTGCACTGATTTTTTTATGTGGAAGTATCGGGTTGATGTCCATGTTCTTAAAAAGGTACATGTGTCTTTCTGAAAGGGAAAGGTCAGACAGTGTCAGTGTAGTCAAGAAAAGATTTGACACAATTAGACAATTTTATTTATAGGTACTTCTAGTAAGGTAGTAGTTTATCACAATATATGTCTAGCTAGTTATGTACTATTGGACTGTTCTTGTTTATTTTCACAAATGTTTCTTCAAAATTTGCTCATATAGCTTTTTCTCTGTAACTATGGGATTAATTAATCATTATGGTTTAGGTCAAATTTATGAGGAAGAAACCATACTCTTCCATATTTCCCTTTACTTAGCTTAAGATGTCTAAAACAATTTATTTGACTTTTATCAACTATAGCTATGGCTGACATGTGGCATAAATAAATATTTGTCCAATGTTTATTAAACTGATTTTATACCACTTAACCAGATAATTTTCATCATAATTTATATGGAGATTCTTGGTGTATTCTTTTTCTTTCTTTATTTTTTTTACATATATCCATTATTTCCTTATATTTATATGATTGCTCTCAAGCATACCTACAACAAATTATAGAAATAGGAAATTCTGAAAAGATTGTGTGTATTGGTATTATGAAGTAAAGGTATTAAATAAGCTAGAATTATATTAAGGTCTCTTTTTCTTTACAAAAGGTGGCTATGAGCCAAATTGGATTATTTATTTGATAACATATACATGAAAATAGCTTATAAGTATCCAGGCAAACATGTTTCTGAATTTTATATTGGTATTCAGGACACTTGTGGCAGATATATTTGCTCAAAAACTGTTTTAGTCAGATGTTCTGAGTCTTCCAATTTCAATAAAACTATTTTAGTCTCTTTCCCCTACAACCCTATTCCCCTGCTATTAGTTAAAAAAAACACACGCTGCATTTACCTAGTATCCTTAGGATTTTGGGAATGATCTGGGACTAGCTGTTTATCAATAATATTTTGAGTCTGTTGATAAGCTGACAGCTTGCTTACCCCATCTCCTCAAGAATAACAACCAAGGACAAGTATTATGTGGACACAATAGAGCTGGTTTCTTGATGGATATTGAAGAAATTTGCTTATGTCTTTATAATCACCCAAGGATGAGCCCTACTGAAACCCTGATCAATCGAAAAATATTTACTGAGTTTTTGCCCTTGTTATTGACTTTTTTATGGACACCATTGAAAGCTTGTTTCTTGAGAAATTTTCAAAAAACTTAGTTTTCAATGATGGACCCTATTAAAAATCAGACCAATCAAAAAATATTGGTATGAGTTATTGCCCTTGTTCATGAATACCTGTTCAATTCATTTTGGACTTGATATAGAGCTGGGTTTTGATGAAACTAGGTATGAGTATTTGCAATCATCCAATGATGAACAGTATTTCAATCGATCAATCTCACTGAATTTGTATTTCAATATGTTGTATTTATAGCTTATTTTGAAAATCTTTTAAACGTGGAAGAATTTATCAAGTGAAATGTCATGAAAATAACTTGAATATTGCTTAGCCCAATGGAGGACTTTAGGATACATTTATTGGCTACATAAGAGAGAAGTAAAATGAGTATAACCAAAAATGTATGATTTATTATTAACATGAAAGCTTATAGAGAGTAACAAATATTAAAAGATTATAAATCAAAGCTTTATAAATCAATAACAATATTAAAATATTTGTATATACATTAACTTAGGGTTATCTATAACTAGATAAGTTTCACTATCACAAACATGTATATTAATCAAACAGAACTGTATCCATGTTGAAATCTGGTAAAGAACAGCACACTAGCTAAGAGTGCTAAGCAAGTAAGGATAATGTTTTTCAGAAAGAACATCACAAAACAAAAACTTGAATGCAACACATGTTATGTTTTAAGGGAGAAAGTCAACGTAAAAAAAATTATTTGTTTACATCAATAAGACATTTTGTATTTCTTATTCATAATACAGTTACAATACAATTCTGACATTAACAAGAATCAAATGTGAACTCCAGGAAGGTTGGAAAATATTAATATTGAGCAGTCAGCAGCATATCTTTTGTACACCTATACTATAATAATGATTCATTATGTTTTTCTAATTTACTAGCAGCTAGACTATCGAGAGTAAACACTGTATCTTTTGGTGAAGGACAGCCTCCATGTTCTCGTGCTGTTGGACTAGTTTGAAAGAATGTTTCATTGTGGACAGACTGGCATCCATAACAGGCTGAAGTGTGAGATCTAAAATATAAAACAACTACAAGGTCGAACATTACAAAATTTGAGTGCTCAATTAATTTCCTTAGCATTTGGCATTGAAACAATTCATCATTTGATTATTGAAATCTCAAAAGTACAGTACAGAATTAATCATTTACCATTTTTAACCACTTAATAAAAATCTATTAATTTAAGACTTAAGTCAATTTAATTTCGTATTGAGTATTGAGATTTGTGTACCACCAATTTCAAACTAGCAGTCCATTCAATTCTAAGATAGGATTAAAGTAAATGAAACTGCAACACATAACCCGTGGCTACCTGAAATCATTTCAGACTGCTTCTAGTCATGTCTTGAATCAGACCATATTTATCTGGACTTTTCACTTCTAGAATTTAATTTGTGTGTATATAAACTTTAGTTTCATAATTTCTAGATAAATAGGATATATCTTCACCTGAGGAGAACTTGTGTTGTTGTTTTAGAAGAAAGAAAACTATCATGTATTTTACTGGCTGTATTGATAAATTCATATCCTACACTAGATATTGGTTCCATTGTATTTCCTAAAAATATATATAAATACTAGAATAATTTCAGATCTACATAGTATTTGGAACATTCTCAAATTCAAAACATATTAATCATTTAAGATTCATGCATACCACATTGCATCATTATTTTATCATTTCCTTCAACTGTAAGCACTTTACAAAACTTCAATTTTTATTAAATAAATCAATTATGCTTCATTTCATATCTGATGGACAGAATAATATAAAAAACACACCTGACATAGTCTGCATCAGAGAATCATATTTGAGATACTGATAGTTCTCACTAGATTTAGAAGTCTGAAATGAATTTATTCAAATTATTAACTGACTTAATTTTAATAACGTTCAAGTCTGACTAGTTATAAACTGAGTACACATGAAAACGCACCACTTGAAAAAGTCAATATTTAAGTTCAAATGAACTTCATATAATTTTTATACAACAACAATAAAGTGACGTCACCCGACATGCCAGGTGCAAGAAATGCGAGAATTTCATGTTAACCGTAACGCTAGACAATTTTTCGCAAAAACGCAACATTTTGCAAGCACACCTCAGGAAAAAATGAATTTCACTCTGGATTGTGCACACATTACCTTTAAAAGCATGTGAAGCCGAACAAAATTTACTTCTTCACTGACACTTGTGAAACGCCGACTTACAGCCCCTGATCGGGAAAATGATAGGACACACACTAAAAGGGTGTCCATGCAGTACCTTGCACAGCAGAACATACCTGTGCTTCAGTGGCCAGCTCTGTCACCTGATCTCTCCCCTATCGAGCACTTATGGGATGAAATTGGATGACGTCTTTCACGTCGACGCCAGATGGACAACATTCGGGAACTTGAGGTTGCCCTTGTTTGGGAGTGGAATGCTATCCCTCAGAACACTATCCAGAGACTGATCAACTCCATGGGACGACGATGCACCGCATGTGCCTATTCAAATGGCGGTCACACCCGTTATTGACTTTCCCGTTTGACCCCTACAGTCTCGCTTGCGCATTAACATTCAAATAAAATTTAATGATGTTTACATGTCTTCTTAAATCATTCTATCTCAAAAGCATCATAAGTATATACCTCACATATCAACCCGTGGAGATATTCTAGATTTTGTGAGTGGTGCGTTTTCATATGGACTGAGTATATAATATATAAGAGTTCTAATTCGAAACCTATAGATTCGCAACTCAAATAAAACATTAAATATGAATATACATGTAGTTTAATATTACCAACCTTTCTATCTCTCTTTTCTTTTGACAAACACTCTTTAACTTCATAATCTAAATCAGCTAGATGTGAAACTGATGACTTCCACTGTAATGTAACAAAATCAGTTTGTTAATGTTATTTATACATCTACCTACATACAATGTTGTGTATATAATTGTCACCACCAATGTGTCTTTTGAAAAGTTGCCAGTGATCTTGTCACAATTGTTCATAAAAGAGGCACCATAGACAAAACCTGTGAAATCATCAATTGTCATTTCATATGAGTTATTGTCCTTGTTTTTTTAAAAACTCATGTAATTACCAGCTTATGAATATACCAGAAGGCACAATTCTTGACAGACTTTGATTGAACTTGTTGAAAGATTAAATTGTTCATTCTCATCCCGAAATGAGCCCAGTGGTATATTGAAAAATTCCTACAATGTTTTTTGTCAGTGTGATTGCCCATGTTGTTTAAAACATTATAATGTGGTTGTTTATTGTCATCACCCTTGTCTGTCCGCCCTTCCTTGCTTGTCTTATATACGCAATATAGACTTCAGTTTTCATCAGATTTGAACCAATTTTTCTGTGATCATTTATATTGTTGAGATCTTCGACAAGACCAATATTGACAATTTTTTAATGAATGGTTTTTGAGTTGTTGATCTTAACTTAGTCAAAACGCATCAAAATCGACTTGTGAACGCTAAAGAGACTACAGTTTAATTGGATTTGAATGAAACTTGGTGTGATCATTTATATTGATGAGATCTTGAACAAGTTCAATATTTTCAGTGAACTGGTTTTTAGTAATTGCCTTTGACTTATTCATCAAAATTAGCTAGTGAATGTGATTGATACTAGTTTTCATCTGATTTAATTGAAATTTGGTGTGAGCATGAATATTAATGAGAAATGTTTCAACCTGTATTTTAACAGTAATATACTTTGAAGTGGGTGTATTTTGCTAGGCAACATTTATTTAGATTGCAAATATAATTGAAATTGGTTTCATTATTCCTTTGTTTCGATTCTAGAAGTATTTAAGATATACTCACCAAATTTGTTATGAATTTCTGTTCACATTTGGTTCCAATCTCAAAAAATAGTAACATCATCATATCTGAGTGACCTTGAGCATACAACACAACATCTAAAAGGTCATCTGTTGATGGATCCCATCCTTTGTTTTCTTGAAATCCATCACTTGTGTTAGAAGGTGATCTGGTCTTTGAAAATGTGACCGATTTTTTCCTAGTAGGAGGTGGTGATATTGACATAGATTCCAAAGATGCTAATGATTCAGTTGTTGAGATGCCAAAAGCTTCTGTATTTTGTGTTTCATCTGAGGTAAAAGAACTGCCACTACTTTTAATGAACTTATATTCTTCCTCATCTGCAGTAACATCCAGGGTAGTAGGAACAACTGAACTATTTACAACTGTTGGATGCTGAAACTCAGTAGAATTTGTGATTCTTAAATCATCATCAAATTGCACACTTTTGTTATCTGAGCCAGAAGAACTTACCACAGCAGTATTAAGAGAATCCTCAGTTCCTTTGGAAGGAGATATTAAAAATGCTGGATTTATTTTATTTATGTCACTAGAAACACCTTCAGCTTGTTCTTTCGTGTGAGGTACAGTTGAATTACTACCAAGTGCTTGTCCTCCAATGTCACTCTTCTGTGTCTTGATTAACAATTTAGCACGTTTTTTAATTTCACAAGGATCAACACAACTTTCTCCCATGGATAAGTCCTCGGAAGAAGTTGTATCCAATGAAATGTCTTGCCTTATAGGACTTTGCTCTGGGTTGAAAGATGATTTCAGTGGGGTGTTAGTGTCCACATAATCTACTGTTGTTTTGCTATTCTCAGAATTCCTACTACTCACTCGAGACGAGAATTTGACATTTTCAGAAATCTTATCTATATTCTGACTGTGATCACAATTTAGTTGCTTATTATCTTTCTGATTTGAATCAATATTTCTATCTTCAATGAAAGGAGTGTCTGCATCTACCACAGTAGTAATCTCATTAGATTTCAATTCTGCTTTCACATTATCCACTTGACTAAAGTCCAGGCTGCTTTTGGATTTGATAAATGCTAAAGTTTGCTTTAATGAAGGGAGAGAACTGGAATGATTTTCAGAGTCTTTGGAGTCATCCTGATCACTGGCGGTAAGAAATGAATCAGACTCTTTATTTACTTCTGCTTCAGGACTGCATTCTTGAACAGATTTGTATGGTTTTCCATTGTTTTGAGATTCATTTATTTGTTCTGTAGCTTTCTCCATTCTCTCCAAATCTTTTTGTTGAGCACTATCACATTCTAAGAAAGAAATGCCTTCAATTCCTACAGATTCTTTTGAGGTGATATTTAAATCTGTGACAGAATGTTTCTTTCTCAAAGATGAGCGTTTTCTGGGACAGATATATTCATACTCTTGATTCTTGAGAAAAACGTTCAATAACTGAATACCCTGTGGAAGTTCAAAACCTGTGAAATTAGAAATAATACAATTTTCACATGACTGAAGATAAATGAAATGAAATGAATGGAGTTTTACGTCTTACTCTTCTGCACCTTGTGGGCTACGCAACGCCATGCAGTGTGCAATGAGGGAAATTTTGCCAGGACTGCGGCATTAACCTACTCTTTTTGCGATTTCCAACTGTCAAGGGATTTTAACGTGCACAGCCTGTAGCACACGGGGTTTCGGTTTATTGTCCAATCCAAACGAATAGACGTTTTTTTTCATGTCAGTCCCTCTGACCTGCATCACTGACAAGGTTAGCGAGCAAGCGTCTAACTCACTGAGCCACTGCGGCTCCCATGACTGAAGATAATGAATTTAAAATTCAATATTCAAGACCTACCACCATCTTCATTCAAAATGAATGTCAAAGTCCTCTGAAATCTGTGAAATCTCTAATTTATCAAATTCAACTTGAAAGCAAAAAACTGGTAAAAAATACACTTACTAGTTTTGACTTGAGCTCTTGTAATCTTAAAAATAAAAATCCTCAATTAATCACCCTAATAAATTCCAGAAAAAAAAAATTTTTAATTTAGTTTTCACATCTGTGACGACATAAGCCATTATTAATATAAATTAAATCATTGGCTACTTGATTATATGTCATGCAATTATTTGGTTGGTAATAGTAGAGTGGGTGTTAGAAAACATAAGAATTACATGACCTTATCCTTACATGTGTTTGTCTTGGTTTTAGAAGTAGAAGACATTTTGTTAGGTGTGGTGGTAGTTGAGAACATAAGCATTGATTTCGGTATAAAATGGCTCCCCCTAGTACATTACTATTTAGTACTGAACGTTGTAATATATGGGAAGCATGAAGAAACAACTGGCTACTGGGCTGTAATACAAAATAATAGAGATTATAGAGTAAAATATTGAGATTTAAATATTGAAACACTCTTTCAATGAAAATGGTTCATTGCTATATTTAATTTTAGTTGAAAGATTCAAATATACACAGTTAATCACCTTTTACTTGTAGATTAATTATTCTAAGATTAAAATTTCAATTTGTAATTTTACAAGTCTTAAAAAGCGATTGCTTTCTATAATGTTATTTTTACCAATCAAAGATTGTGATGTAGGACCTCTTCCTCGCTATCCCTAGCAAATTGAGGCATATTGAATTATATAGAGGCTGATATATTGCTATCAAAATTAATAAAATCATGATGCCTAAAACTTAAGACTTTTAATAGCAAAGTATAAAGATTAGAATATTGTCAAAAGAATGATGACGGGAAACAATATGACAAACCTTAGGTATATTAACAGTGGGAAGCATCTGAAACATCTGACCAACTACATCTCCTATATTCTCACAGAATGGTAAATATATATCCCATAATAGTTTTAATCCTGACAAAAACTCTGTTCCTAGATTCTTAAATAATAGACAAATAAAATAATATTATATCAACAGACAATAAAATAAAGAAACTTTCATATTTTACCACAGACAACAACTTCTACTCAGCCTGTCGTCAGGGTAGGGTCAATGGGGGGTGAGAATTAAGCCCAACCAATTGTCCTATCTCAAAACCTTTTTCAGTTAGCAGAGATTGATTAATTTAAAAAATACATTTTGATTGGGATTTTGGAGCCTCAGAATCATCAGAAATGTGTTCTCTGGGCTTCTCATTTTCAAAATTTCCCAGGGTGGGGTGAGAACCAGGAAAAAAAATAAGAGCCCCAGTACACACTCAGTGGCTGCTTTTACTAACTGCTCATTGATTTGATTTTTCTTTCTCCTATATCCTACAATGGTCCAATAAGCATACATTGACATAACTAGTTACTACTTTCTTGTACATGTATTTCTTTACTAACCTCTTTAAGAGCATCTAAACTGCCTTGATAAAATATAAATGTATCTAATATGAAATCTACTTGTTTAACTAATGATGAATCTGGATGAGATTTCTTTCCTCCCAAACCCTGGAAATAGGCATATAACAGTTAAGCACTGATCAGTCAAATATGTATAGTATAAAATATCTATTTGTTAAGCAAATTCTAAATGTTTCTAGCTATATAACAAACAGCTTAAGTATATGAACATGTATGTATATCTTTGAGCTTTGTCATCACTATGCCACAAGGTTTTTGAAATTGGTCAACCTATCAATGTTGTAGGATAAAATTGAAAAAGACATAGAAACAAGTTTTCTACAACTATTTGCATTCACTAGTTGATCATGGCTAATCAGCTTGATCATTAATACCAATTAACAACTGATTCTACTGGAACCAACCAGCAGTTGTTTGATGTAACTAGTCCTAGAATTATTACATACTTACAAATGTGTAGTCTCCCCTATGTCTCAAAACAAATTTATTATGATGTAACTTCATGATATTAGGACGTGATCTAGGTATAGTATTATAGAAGAATTCAGACATACCAATGATCTGACCTACTAATGCACACTGTGAATCAGCATCAATCTGAAAATATCACATTAATTTGAAATACTAGAAATCTCTTACCAAAAGGACATTCTGTAAATGAAAAATTAATTAAAAAAAACTTAATTGAGCTAACTTTTAAAAAAGTAACCGGACAAAAAAAAAGTAAAATTTATTTTTCTTTTTCACCAAAAAGAAATTCTAAATTTCTGACCCTCTTATCTTGATTCCGGCTTTGACCTAGTCCTATTATTAACTCGTATTAAACTTAGCCCAATACATTTCAGTTGGGCATGGACATGAGTTGAGTGTTATTTATATCTGAACATTCAGACCCTGGCTTAGGTTAAAATGAATAAGGACTGAGTATGACTAATAGGGGGGTTGGGGGTCCATCAAGGGACACTCAGTATTTGTCAATAATCATAACACTAATCAACGAGAAAAAAAGATAAATATAATTGCAAGTAGATAAATTTTGACCTAGTTTGAAATGCAAGCTGTTTTTTATATATAAAGAACAGAAATATCGTGATACAGGTTAAAAGTAGACATCAAGCTTACTTTCAAAACTGAGTGACAATGGCATCAAAATTTTGGGCACGGTTTCACATCCTAGCATGCCAATTCAACTCAGCTATTCCTCTGTGTATTTTTAGTAACTAGAAAGAGCCTCCTTGCTAAGCGAAAGGTCCTGAGTTCAATCCTGGTAAAGGTTGAGACGATCTTTCCTGTTTAAAGGCCCTGTTTGCTTCAAGCTGTGCATGTTAAGGCTTCCTAAAATGAAATTGCAAAAAGAGTAGGCTAATTTCCCTCATTGCTTTAGCCTACTGCATGGTTTTGTCTATTTTCATTAGCTCATTAGGTGCAAAAGAGTAGGACATAAAACTCCATTAATTTAACTTCATTACCGGTACTTACTGGAGGAAAGTAATATATAATAGCATCTTTTAAATCATCTTCTTCTCTCTTTAATACTGTATGGTCAAATATGAAAAATGTATTTCCTTCATATTCACTAAAATAAAAAGGAATTATAATAGCTAAATAGCAAATTAGGTGACACAAATGGTTGTGATCTATCTATCTGTTTCAGACACCATAGGCATAATTATTCGGAGATGCGAGTAATTAATCTGTAGGGGCAATGGTGCAAGGTCTTGATATTGGCTGGTTGTCAGAATTTTTCAGCGGGTAAATCCATTTTTTCCGGGGGGGGGGGGGGGGCATTGACCCTGCAGCTAAGGCTAAGTACCTGAGTGTCGATGCACTTGTCTTTATTTACCTTTTTTTGACAGTTGAAAAATTGGCACTGCCGCTTGAAGCTCTAAGAAAGGACATTTTAGATATAGACTAATTGTGAGTTATTGCCATATAAGTACTCTAACTAGAAATAAATTGACAATTGGATGTCAACAATCATAGTTCCTCTCGATCAATGAAACACTCATTACATAACATGAAAATGAATTCGGTTGATCCACCATTTTGCCAGAATCACATGACTTTGATCACGTGTCATATAAACGGTGGCTGATTATTACAAATTTTGAAAGTAAAATCATGCCGATATTTGAAATCTACTTATATCAATCCACCTTTTTTCATATTCTTCTCCATTGGTTTTTATTACTTCAAACAGTAAATAAAATTAGTTACTACTGAAACTAGCACAATCCTCAAGGGACAGTAGGCCTATGTGAAAGAAAACATACCCTGATGCCGTTTGTGTATACACGATCAGTTTGGAAGTTTGTAAAATGTGGTCGTCATGATTTTGGTTTCAATTGATATTTTTTATCGTGTTAGTCGAGGTTAAAGAAAGTGTACATACTAAATGTTTAATCGAAATAATTGTTCAATTCTATTTAAAGATCAAGAACTCTTCCTTGTAGCATTTATCTTCGAAAATATCCGTGATAGCTTTTAAAGATGGCTGCCCACATGTACTCCTGATATCAAAAGTCCATAAGACGTTACGAAATTATTCATTTTAAAAAGATTAATGGCATCTGCTTTGGAAATGAACGAAGATGATAGTATGTCAGGAACTGGCTCTGACAAACCAATTTGTATCATTGTTTTAGGGATGGCAGGCTCGGGTAAAACAACACTTGTTCAGGTTTGTTTACTTTATTTCTTTGTTGGTCATGACATTGTAAAGATGTAGCCTAAATATAACCAAAACATGTGCTAAGGTTAAATGTTTCGTTATTGTTTAATAAACTAATTTTGCTGGGCACTAACATAATCAACCCCAACTTCTCGTAAAGCTATCGATTTGAAACTTGAAATATGTATATTTTCAGAGATTAACAGCCCATCTTCACACAGCGAAAACACCACCATACGTTATAAATCTTGACCCAGCAGTTTACGAAATACCATATCCAGCAAACATTGGTAATCAAATCACATTGATATCATAAATTCTCATTGACTTGCATTAATGGACAATTTCATTTTTGGTACCTTTAATTTCATCAAATTTGTGAGTTTTTCCCTTTGGTTAGTTGCACAATTGCACATTTAGATTTAAATGTTACGAGGTTGACTACTCATCCCTGAAAAAATAATTTAATCATTTTTATACTGAATTTTCTTTAATTTAAACATGAATAAGATAAGATTATTCCTAATAGAAAAAGAAACGTTATACAACTTTTTATAATATTTCAGATATACGAGATACTGTCAACTATAAAGAAGTGATGAAACAGTATTCACTGGGGCCTAATGGTGGAATTGTCACATCTCTGAATTTATTTGCTACCAGATTTGATCAAGTTATTGATTTAGTTGAAAAGAAAACTGGAGAGTACAAGTAAGGGATTATATTGGTAGTCTTACAGAACCAGTTTTTATTAATATCTTTTTTGTTGATTCCAATAATAAATATTGTTACATTACAGTTAAATAATTTGTTGCATTATTTTAGAGAAGAGAATCTAAATTTTCACACAGTTTCAGACATGTAGTTTGATAAGGTATTAGAGGATGAAATTGATATTATTTTACGAGTTATTGTCTTATCAGAACACGACTAAAATTTTCTTCTAATTTCTGTCCTGATGTAGTTACATGGAATTGTCAGAATTGTATTTTAAAAATGATTACCTTTAGATATGTGATTATTGATACACCAGGACAAATTGAAGTATTTACTTGGTCAGCTTCTGGTGCCATTATTACAGAATCACTGGTAAGTTTACTATAAACATAAAAAAAAATAAAACCTAACTGAATAGATTGGCTGTAATACATCTTTTTCATATTTATCAGTTCAATTTTTTAGTTTTATGTGATGACCTAAGAATATCAACAAACTTATTTTTATGTTATTTTCAGGCATCTAAATTCCCTACTATAGTTGTTTATGTACAAGATACAGCTAGAAGTGTAAATCCTGTAACATTCATGTCCAATATGACATATGCTTGTAGTATTATGTATAAAACCAAATTACCATTTATAGTAGCCCTTAATAAAGTAAGTTATTCCACTATTATATATTTTTTCTTACTGAGTGCTGGGATGTAACATTATGTTTTATGACTTGTATGCAAAATGTTGTTATGAAATTTGATATTTTTATCATATTTTTCATGAGAAAGAGAATGTGTTTATGTATTTGTGCTGGTAAATTAATTAAAAATTTATTTCTTCCAACAGATTGACATTGTCAGCCATACATTTGCTCAGGAATGGATGAAAGATTTTGAAGTATTTCAGGAAGCTATGGAACAGGAAACATCCTACACCTCTAACCTTGTCAGATCTATGAGTTTGGCTTTAGATGAATTCTATAAAGATTTAAAGGTAAGGAATCACATACTGTTTTAACCCCAGTTAATTTGGAAACAAGTTTGAATACACTTCCATTGAATCGAAGTTGTTATTCTTATAAAATACAGAAATGCTGGTATGGTTGGTGGACATGATCTATGGAACCTAAGTTGTTATCCTTGTCTATTCTATCTGTTTAGAATGTTGGTGTATCTGCTATGAATGGTGAAGGTATTAAAGAATTCTTTAAACTGGTAGATGAAGCAGCTCTAGAATATGAAGTGTAAGTAATTCTTCTTTTCCATATTATCCATTAACCAATCTTATTTACCCAGCTTATTTTATCTCTGCTAAAATTGTTAATGTGTTGAACAGGTGCTCAACAAAAGTGTTTTCTATAAGAGCTAATCCTATTCTTTCAAGTTGATAGTGCTTAGTAAGAAATTTCAAGCTCAAATTAGAGATGACTATTAACAAAGTGTAATAATCAAATAGAGTGAATTAAATTATTTCATTGGTCATGTTGGCTTTATTTATGTACAAGTCAGGTAACAGTATATTTGATACTTCTTCTAAATACAAAATCAGCAAACTGGTATCTTTATAATGTTTGAATTGTAGTGAATATAAACCAATGTATCAGAAATTGAAAGATGAACATGAAGAAAAAAGAAAATTAGCAGCAGAAAAAGAAATGAATAAAGTAAAACAAGATTTAGGAACTGGAGAGCCTGTAGACCTTGGTGCCTCTGGTGGGTAGAAAAGGCAAATTTTGATACTTTCTTATTTTTTAGTTGAGAATGACTATGTGTGATACACTCTCAGTGACCATATTTCACTGTTTGTAAGAAAAATAAATTGTTTATACATTATGAAGATTTGAAAAGTATCAGGTCAGTAGTAAATTACTAGTTTCTATTCCAGGTAGTGACTTGTTATATACAAGATTAGGTGGAATGGCTATTACACCAGGTTTATATGAGTCAGACAGTGATGAAGAATTTAAACAGCCTATAGATTCTGATGAAGGTAGTAATTTATACACACATTATAATTATAATATATTAAAATGTAATTTGTGTTTGCGTTTAGATATCCTCAATACACTTTTGGGAGTTAAACTATTGTTGATGGATCATTTTTTCAAATATTGCATTTATTCTTTTGTTCATTGTAGATCCAGAAGAAAGGAGGGAAGCAGAATCATTAAAACGTTATTTAGAAAGTCAGAAGCATCGTCAGGAATCACGACAAGATAAACGTGATAATCCCAACTCATAGCAGTAAACAGTGACTTGTGGTTAATATCTGTTCAACTCATTGACAATCAGTTTAATTACTGTAGTTTGCACTGTCATGGCTGCTTTTCTTTTATTGAAATACAAGACTATTTTGTCTCAATTTGCAGTTATAATATGTGATGAACAGGATGTATGTTATATCA
The DNA here is from genome assembly GCA_030562195.1 of Nipponacmea schrenckii. Taxonomy (NCBI): domain Eukaryota; kingdom Metazoa; phylum Mollusca; class Gastropoda; family Lottiidae; genus Nipponacmea; species Nipponacmea schrenckii. Next base: position 13,355,002 of record CM060201.1, read on the forward strand.
AGGACTGTTTTTAACTACATTGTATGAGGACATAGTGCTATGAAATATGGTGACCATGATGAAAGAAAAGATCTTCATAATGTTTATCATTCCTTGTCATATAAAGAATCTTTTTTTATACCATTCTGAATTTTTATTTTCCCACATAATAATGTGGTTGCTGCCCACAATTGGCTTGTTAACACAATAAAGACTACAGGCTTTATCTGATTTTAATGGATCATTTTTATACGCCCACATGAAAATGTGGACGTATATTGCCATCACCCCTGTCCGTCCGTCGGTCCGTCCGTCCGTCAACAATTACTTGTGTATGCGATACAGGCCAGAGTTTTTATCCGATTTGAATGAAACTTGGTATGTGTATTCATCTTGATAATATCTCGGACAAGTTCGAAAATGACACAATTCCAGATGTCGGTTTATGAGTTTGGGCCCTTGATTAAATGAAAAAACGTTAAAATTTACTTGTGTACGCAATAGAAGCTGTAGTTTTTATCCGATTTGAATGAAACTTGGTATGTGTATTCATCTTGATAATATCTCGGACAAGTTCGAAAATGGCACGATTCCATATGTCGGTTTATGAGTTATGGCCCTTGATTAAATGGAAAAACGTTAAAATTTACTTGTGTACGCAATAGAAGCTGTAGTTTTCATCTGATTTGAATGAAACTTGGTATGTGTATTCATCTTAATAATATCTCGGACAAGTCCGAAAATGGCACGATTCCAGATGTCGGTTTATGAGTTATGGCTCTTGATTAAATGAAAAAATGTTAAAATTTACTTGTGTATGCAATAGAAGCTGTAGTTTTCATCCGATTTGAATGAAACTTGGTATGTGTATTCATCTTGATAATATCTCGGACAAGTTCGAAAATGGCACGATTCCAGATGTCGGTTTATGAGTTATGGCCCTTGATTAAATGAAAAAACGTTTATTTTTACTTGTGTACACAATAGAAGCTATAGTTTGCATCCGATTTTAATGAAACTTGGCATGTGTATTCATCTTGATAATATCTCAGACAAATTCGAAAATGGCACGATTCCAGATGTCGGTTTATGAGTTATGGCCCTTGATTAAATGAAAAAACGTTAAAATGTACTATAGAAGCTATAGTTTTCATCCGATATGAATGAAACTTGGTATGTGTATTCATTTTGATAATGTCTCGTCAGATGCCTGTTTATGAGTTATTGCCCTTGATTAAATGAGAAAATGTTAAAATTTACTTGTGTACGCAATAGAAGCTGTAGTTTTTATCCGATTTGAATGAAACTTGGTATATGTATTCATCTCGGACAAGTTCAAAAATGGTGCGATTCCAGATGTCGGTTTATGAGTTATTGCCCTGGATTAAATGAAAAAACATGGAATATTCTGTTTGCTGAAGTGGGCGTATGTTACCTTGCCTGGCAAGCTATCTTTATTGATGAGATCCTGGTCTAGTTCGAATTTGACGATTGTTCAGTGAACAGTTTTTGAGTTGCTGGCCTTGACATGTAAAAATTTGTTTGTGAACACAAGTCGAAACTATAGCCAGGGCCGAATCTAGGGCCGTTTTGCTTCCGGAAAACGATAGGGTGCCCAAACTGGCAGGCGTCTAAACTAACTAATCTAAAGTAAAACAAATACACTGTATATTAAAAACATTTTTAAAACATCGGACAAACTGTACAGAGCGTAACGTCGCGTATTACTGCCACGCCTGGCTCTAAGCCTCTCATGTGTGCAGCGCCCACTAGCGATCAGTTTTTTCTGCCAAGCACGTGTCAGTAAGCTTTGAAACGATCTCGTGCTGCGGGTGTAAGGCCTTCTACCACGGGCAATTCACACAACAAATCGGCAAAAAAAAAACGTATATATCTGCGGATCGGCAAGGAACGGTGGTGCAAAGGAATGCTGCTAAGACGGGAAAGTCTATTGCGTCTTATTTTGTAAATCTCTTAGCAGCGGAACCGAACGTAGCGAAACTGCCGAGTTATTCCCGTATGTGGATACCGCTGAAATCACCCATGAGGGAGATCGACGTCAAATTTGACAACAACGCGAACAGAGGAAGACAGGCCAGATTCTTGCTGTCATGGCCTTTCTGTGTGGCCTCGGTTCGTTTGCTACTCTCCACCAGTTTGGGATCGGAAGATTTAATAGATTTCTAGATATGGCCCTGATAGCTTTCATCCAATTTTATTGAAATTCAGTTTGATAATCTATGATATTAAGATCTTGATCAAGTTACATGTACTTTGCTTATTTTCCCTGGTCACCCTAAATATTATTTTTATGGCAATACCCTAATCTAGTTTGCTCAATTAGTCTTATTCTAAAACAGATCCATTTGGCCCATTTGTTATAATGCTTTTCACATATCTTGTTTCACCAAAATTTATCCAACAAGGTGAAACCAGACAGAATCATCACATGAATGCTAAGCACATAGAGTGAAATAGAGTGTTATATGGAAAAGTTTTATTTCAGAACTGTCAGGCTGACCTTGCCGTTCCTAAAGTAATCAAATTCATAACCAGATGAAATTGGCCTCATTTCAATCTACCTTATTTTCAAAATGTTTCAGTGAATTTTTTGGTATTGATTTGTATTTATCAGCTCCATTAACTAATAGCATGGACATAATCTAGAATGAATATATCTTCATTATAAGCAGTTATATTCCATGGAGCTATTAAATCTGAATAATTACAGTTTAATAACAGATAAGTGATTAATCACATAAATCGTGTGCTATTATTTGGTAGAAGCCAAATCTCGTGTTATTAGAATCGCGTGGTAGGGATTGCATGCCTGTGATTTCTTAAAAGCTGTCTCCTGTAGAAAGAATCTCAGCAACTTGATTTTTCAGTAAATCGTGTTAGGCTGGGAAGAAACCTCTGTCATCAGCAGATCATGCTCTTCTGGTCGGCGATAAACAATTAATTTGTATAACCCAGATAATAGAATTAGAAAATGAAATGTAATAGCGTGGCATGGACATGGTACGTGACTGTTTCCATGCATAACATGGATAATACAAGTGTGTTGGAGAGGTATGGCAGCCAATTCTGGAGCTATTATTCTAATATTCTTCCATACGCCTACAATAAACTGGTAAAAAAAAAACACGTCTAATTTTGAGAGACCAAGAATGTTCTGGAACTCTCTGGCTACCTTTTCTGCACCATTTTATGATCAAGTGACTTCTACTTGACCTTGAAGACTCAATCATTGTAGCTATATTTACCTGGTACCTAACATCACTGTGCTATAAAAAGCTGTTGATCGGCTTATGTTTCTCTTTTTACCTTAGGTACAATGAGTACACTGTGTACATTAGAGTATAAGCCATCAATCTCTGTCAACGATATTATTCAATGGAAATAGTAGTGGGCGAAGCAGTGCTAATAGTAGTGGGCGAAGCAGTGCTTGATTTCACAATGTACACTGTACCAAATATTTGTTTTCTAAGTGGTAAAGAACAGTTTTAAACTTATAAATTCACTGCTTTCAGCCAACTGGCCACATTTTACACGATTTATGGGTTGCAATTATTGAAAAACTAGTACTAAATTATGACTAAGTTTGTGGATATGGTAAATATTACACTAAAAATCACGCCTCGGAGTATAAAATCACATTTCTGCTTCAAAATAAAAGAGTCTCTTGTATTTTGTCACACTTCATGTTCATTGTTGACTTGTTACTAACCCTTGTCCTTGTATTAGCAGAACTTACTTATTTTGTTAATATTCTTTATTAATGTTACCTATATTTTCTACAGGACAAGGATGTCCTAGATCGCTGAGTACTATATTGTATTGTTTGTGGTCAATGATTAAATGTGTTAGAAACATACTTGTTTGTAATTTATAAAGGTAACAAATCAATATCGATTTCTTTTAACTATACAAAAAGTCACTAGTCTAATATGATTACCGCCTGCATGGTTAAAGGGAATGTCAAGGATAATTTTATATCTTAACCTTGGACTGTCTGAAAGTTAAAACTTATATATCATTCGACAGAGTAGTTCAAGTCAACAATTTCGGTCGATTTATATACACTTTTGTGTTTAGGATTAAAACGATCTTGACATGTGTATATAAGAGACGTTTTGGTTTGTAGGTTTATATCAACATTATCTCCAAGTTACCGTCCTTGATATACTGAAAATACCCTTTAAAATTGACTGTTAATGTGAAAAGGTTAGTTTCAGATTTTCATCACATTTATTCGTAGCCATACATTTGCTGAATGAGCTCTAAAAAGGGTAGGATCGGACATTATTTATTATAGATAACAGACTTTAAAGTGTATTGGGTAAGTAGGTTTATCTTGCTTGGCTACCGCTGAAATCTTAAATGATCGATAATTTATCATATTGATAAATTTTCTTTTGACCATGCCTTTAAATGTAAATTAAGACTTTCACTTAAGTGTGAAGACAAACATGAGGTTTAATTAATGAGGTTTGTGAGCACACCTAGGGTCGTGATAGGACAAGGGTTAGATTGTTTAAGAGGTGGAGTGTCACTATTTCATGTTGATCACATCATAAGTAAATTGACCCTGAGATTAAGAGGGTTGATTGAAAAGTTAAAGTGACAAAAGTCTATCTTCCCGTTATCCCTAATCTCATCAGTTTTGGAATAAAATCTTTGTTTTATATACAATTTGTAGATTTCTTCTTAGGTTTTTCACAAAGTGTCCACAGATTTCGCGGATAAGATATCCACTGAGTATCCTGAGAATGAGAACTTAGGTCACCTTAAATACTATTCAAGCTAAAAACGGTACTGTACTTTCAAAATCTTATTACTCTTTTGTAGTTTCATTCAAGTCATTCTTGTTCGAATACAAAGACTTGTACATCAAATTTGAATCTCTTCAATGATTTCTAGAAACAATTTCGACATGACGTAAACTCACATTGTTTTATTCCATAAAACTTAGTTATTATTATCACATTGATTTGATTACTATGGCTGTTAACTAAACGGTCTACAACTGAGTGAAAGCTGTCGAGAATTGACAAATGACTGTCTACAATATAGTATAAACTTTTCGACTAACCCTCTTATAGACAAATTAACCGCCTTGTTATTTTATAGTTTATTGCAGTTTAGAGTACAATGACATGTTTGCTTATTAAAATCTATTTTATGATCATGTAAAGGAGTTTATAGAGAGATCGAAGAGTGCTTCATAAATCAAAGTCAACAGAGAAGGGATATTTGGAGGTTTAAGTGGGAAGATTTACAGTTCAGCAATTTGCGGAATATTGACTTAACATTTAATTCATGTAGAGTACGGCCTGTAATTTATGGCATGGAAATTGGTAGAAGTAGATTTTTTTATTGTAAATGTATAAACGGATTTCCTTGTAAACGGAACTATAGAGCTTGAAACGGTGATTTTTTTCTGAAATAATTGCTGAAAGGTGCATCGGAAAGAAAACGCACAAAACGTGAACAATTACATTTATGGTTGAAGCTTGGACTATGTTTCATGAATTTTGGCTGAAATGAACTGTTGATTAAAGAATTAACAGTGGACATTGTTGTGACAACATTTTTTCCTTAGAAGCCTTTGATTAGTTTGGCAGTGTCCACTTTAAAAATCGAATTACATGTACATGTATAATGATAGTGTGCTTTACGTAATCCTTCTGGTGAAAATCGCTTACCTGTATAGTGAACAATCAAGATGGATGAGAAATATAAAGCAATACTAAACAGACATCGTCAGTTATTGATAAAGAATATTATTTTAACGGATGAATTCTTTGATTTATTAGATAAGGAGAAAGTTTTACCTAGTGCTATGATTAAAGATGTCAAGGTTTGTTCCTCTATCTGCTATTTTCAATATTGGGGAAATCTTTATGCCAACACGAATACTTTTATGTAATTATACCATTTTTACTATATATCTAAAGGCTTCAATTAATGATACTCGCCACTCATTCTTGACATCGGAATTGTGATCTTACTTCGTATTACCTCACACACGTCTACTTATAACTAACGCACTCAATATCTTCTCTTGGGACCTAGCGCACTCAATATCTTCTTTTGTGAACTAGCGCATTCAATATCTTCTCTTGTGACCTAGCGCACTCAATATCTTCTCTTGGGACCTAGCGCACTCAATATCTTCTCTTGGGACCTAGCGCACTCAATATCTTCTCTTGAGACCTAGCGCACTCAATATCTTCTCTTGTGATCTAGCGCACTCAATATCTTCTCTTATGACCTAGGGGACTCAATATCTTCTTTTATGACCTCGCCCACTCAATATCTTGTCTTGTCCAATATTATGACAAAACATTTACAAAACATTTATTAAGGGGGGGGGGGCATATTTGTGTTAGGAATGTGGGTGGGGGTGACTGTAACGGCATGTAGCATGTATCTCCAGCCCCATATTTACGGCATGCCAAAAAAAAAGCTATATCTCGCTCTGCAGAATATTTCAACCACTCAAATCTTTAGAGCAATTAAGGTTTGAATTCGACCCTTTTAGCAGGGAAATTATCATAATGTATAGAGGCTCAGAATTACCTACTGGTAGGCTAGGAATTTTCTCCGGATTTCAAGGGACATTCTGAGATTTAAGCCTTCTAGCAATAGCTTCATTATCCTGCAACTTTGACTTGTGCCCCGGATCACTCAAGATTTTATTTCACATACTCCACGTATAATAATAATATGCTCAAAATTAACCATTTACCACAAAAGCTTGATAATGCCATCTTAAACTATAGGGAGGGTTTAACCAAGAAGAAAGAAATTCCAGATTATTAAATGCCCTGTTTCTAAGAACATCATTAACATTCAGAAGATTTCGAGTCGTATTGTTGAAATCTGGACACCATTTTCTAGCTGATCTACTTTGGGAGGAAGGTATGTAATTATGTATGAACTTGTGGAATATTAATATTTCGTTAGAGCTGAAAAACAAACAGATATATCCAGTACAATCCACATACCATATTATAAAAGTGAATTCTAGAGAAGTTTGCACCATAGGGACAATGTCTTTCTGTAGAATGCCGTTTCTTATTGTCATCATTGTCATTAAGAGCCATACTATTGTAAATAATTGTTCATGGTTATCGTCTCGTAGAATGGTACTAACGTAATAATTTATTTTCCATAATAAACGAGTTTTGGTTATTCCATCCAAATGAATTCCTATAATATTACAGACTATGATCACAGCGTTCCAGATGATAGTATTCTTCAGAATCTGCCTGGTATTTTTGATAAACTTTCAGATGACGTAAAAAGGAAAATCATTTTGTCCATTGATTCGAAGGTACAGTAAAAAAGTATCATCTGTAGTAAATCGTTTAGTTTTAAAGTTCATAACGTTTAAGGATAATCGGATTTTAAAAACAGTAAGGGCCTTGAATTCAATGAAAATAATAGAAAAACATTTCGTGATATGTATCTTACATTTGAAAGTTCAAGTTAAACAAAACGTGCAGTTAATTATATAAGGACTCCATATTTCATTTAAGGGTAAACGTAAACATTTTGAAATCATCATGTTTTTGGTTGGTATTTGAAAACTAAAGTGTGGAATAATATGGATTAAAGCAAAGTCCTAGATCAATATATTTCCAACTATAACTGTTTAAAGGTTTCTCCAAATATCGAACATTTATATTAAAGCGGGTTATTTTTTTTGTAGGTGAGAGAAAAGGCTTTGCAGATAGCTTGGAGAACTACTTCAATTGATAGAGTATCTATATTAAATACACGATCTACTGATTTTAAACAGGAAAAAACTTTACGAGAAACCATTGAAGAACAAGACAAACAGGTACACTCTCTTAAGTTTCGTCTTCATAATTTCGGTCTTTGTAGTACCTTGGCATTATGGTAAAGAGTAAAAGATACATATTACAATATATAGTCGACAAAAGTTGTACCAATTTACTGGTTATATAGCTTACTCACTAGAATCTATATCATTTGGTAGAATTGGCTTATCCTCACAGGCTGATATTTTTAATATTAAAACGTCATTTGGAATGATTAGTCTATGAATTGCAAAAGAACCCGGTGTTAGATTTCTTTACCGTGGAATATAAAGGAGCACTTGAGCTCCATTGGTGGGTAAATCTGATATGTAGATTACTTTATTTTTTTAACCTCAAACACAGTTAACGTCACATTTGTTTCGTATTGTGCTTACACGTGGTCGTTTTGTCCTAGGCTACTCACTGGATGTGTTTAGATATCTTTACTTCATACTTCATCTTTTGCAGTTAATGGTAATGAGGAATGAGTTATGTTGTCGAGATGAAAGAATCAGATTACTTACTATAGAAATACAGGGTTTACAACGTGAAACAGAAACCTTAAAACAGGCTCATCAAAAAGAATTGGAGAAACAAAGCAACTTCAACAGTGCTAATAACAGTGCAATCATCAGATTAAAAGAACGATTTGTCGCTTTTAATGATATCATTATTAAATTGAATCAATCTGTACGGATATTTCTTGGAGACGAATTGGAAACATATCGATCAGATAGCGACAATGTTAAATTATCTTATCTCGATCGTAATCTGAATAGAGTATTATATAAGGCCAAAGAGGCCCAAAAATCTTCAGATACTTACACCAGCCAGAAAAAAGAGGTAATGAAAGTCTTAAATAAGTCTGATCAAAAATTGACGATTGTGGATTTAATTAAAGACCATATTGAAAAGGAACAAAATTCGAAGATAGCTTTATGGAGAGAAATTGAAAAGTTATCTGACGTGATAAAAGGCCTCCCTAAAACAGGAATTTTGCAAAGATCTTCTTCCAATGACAAACTTTTTTCAGATGTACGCTATCTTAAGAATTACATTGCAACATTACGCGTCGAGATCGAACATTTATATAAAAGAATGTCATGGAAAGAAAGCCAGATTAAGGATCTGAAACAGGATTTGGATAGTTACAAACGAAAACTACCCTATATTATCAAAACTCCCCCACCATCGCCTGACTCTACTTACGCTTTAAATATGAGTTACATTAACAATGAATATTCAGACATCAAAAGCGATCAAAAAGCCTCTGATTCAAATAAGGGTGTGAATCAAAGGAAAGGCAAAGAAATGGAGGCTTTTCAGGAAATCTCTATAACGTCGCCAAGTCTATTTGCGGAGTCAAAGAAAGAACGCCATGTTGCTTTCAGTGATGTAGACATTAAACCTAGTGTGGTACATAAACATCATAAAAATTCAACCTTACCACCAGTTTAACTTACCACTGTGGCTCTAATCTTGGGAACATGTACTGTATATTTGAGTGTTAATAAATAAATGACATGATGACGAATGGAATCTTAAAGGGATGGCTAAACTGGTGATGAGCATAATAGACATTGACAATTTTTCACCAGATGATTCTTAACCAATATTGATGTTAACCACTTTGTAATTTATCGCTAATGGTCAAAAATGTTTATTTAGAGGATTGTACCGCACATTACATAGTGCCATCAATGTCACAATATTGGTGTAATTAACAGTATAAAACTTCAACTTTACCACCACATACAACAGTGGCTTTCAAATTGGAGGATCATTATACCAGTAGATGGCAATCAAGACATTAAGAAAAATTTCCAAATGAAAATTAGCATAAACAGGCTCATCTCATTGGTTAAATACACAACTGGAGATTGAGAATGTCCCCATAAGGTAGTGTGAGATGAGAATAGTATTCTCAAGAAAGCACTGGCCTAGGTCATGAAGGTAGTGTTAAAATACAAGTTGTATAGGAACAAACATCATTTGGGAAAAAATACTTTAACAGCCCTATTTCTAAGGCTTAGACATGCAGACAAATAAGTTGAACAAGAAAACCAGTTAGTCTCAAACATTTGGTTTCATAAAATCTTTCTCAAACCTTTAATTTTAGTTTTTTACATTATCATTTTTTTATCATTGACTACTATAATTGCAGCACTTTTCCTGATCCTTATATCGTTTCTAATTGAGTTTCCCTGGTAGTTATATCACAAAATTTCAGAGTCCAGAGAAAATATCTAGCTCCGTGAATTATAGTATATATAATTATTACTATATTATATGGTATTAATATAAGATAAAATTGTCATTACACATAATAAGGTTTGTCCTAACCATATCAACTGTCAGTTAGTTTATCTACTCTATGATAAATTCTTTCCTCTCTTCCTTCCTTCATTGCAACATATCTTGCTACAGTAAATAAATAGTCACTTAATCTGGAAATATATATAGATAGTCTCAATTAGTATATTAGGTAAAATGCAGGTAATTCAAACTCAGTGATGATGTAGGAGTCTGAACAGTTGAAATCAACTAGCATGAGTACTTACATATAACAGATTTCAGTCAGGATAGTCTATATCAAAATACAAAAGAATGCTACTATGCTACTTACCTGTTAATAAACTTTTGTACTTCTGGATCTATCTCATCATCTCTTGTTAATGGAGTTACACTAAAAAAGGGGGAAATGGGTATAATTTTAACAATTTGAATTTATATTTTAATAAAAAAATTAGTAAGGTCCCACATCCTTGGTGACCTTAATATATCAAAAATTGACATTCACTGCCGAAGAAAAAAATCAACCACTTAAATTAAGTACCCTGTACTTAAAACACTAAAATAGGTATTTATCAAGACACAAATATTTTAGGCACAAGTCAGTAGTACCTAATATTTAAGACTCACTCTTCATAGGTACCCTGTTAGTTAGGAATAATACTAAAATGGAACATACTAATTGTTAATTCATTAGTTTGACATTGTTAATATTTATATTAACTTTAAGAAAAGATTTAGCATTTAACAATTAGCAATTCAAATTTTATCAATTTGAGCAACAAAAAAACCTTAACAGACTGTCCTTTTAAAATATTTGTGCCTAATGTCAGATATTTGTCCTGAACATACAATAATTTCAACGAAGTCAAATTCTATTGCAGTGGTCATAGGTACTCACCATCTTTCAGCACGTCTACAAATAGATCTAGCTAGATGTAATGTTGATGCAGATTTACCACCAGACTGAAATACAATATCTTGTATTAATACAATTCAATTTAGCTCTTTATTGCATATTGGAAAGCGAATCATGAATCATGAGTCCAATAGTGATTCTAGATCATTCACAATGGAAATTTACAGCGCATTCATTTTGTAAATGTTCAAAGCTGATAGTCTATATACTTTACTATTTGAAGGAGATCTCAGATATAAACTGATGATGCCTATGTTAGTCTTTAAATGGTGGTCCCATTAACTAAGACAATTTTTGATTTTTTGGTTATATAACCATGTATTTTTATTTTACTCTCTCACTGAATAAGAAAATAAATAATATCAATGAAACTGGTAAACAACACCAGCCTTACTGGTAATATAAATTTGGTGAGGGGAGGTAATTCAGCTGTCATCTCATCAATCCATTGTTCTAACTTTATAACATAATCACTACTAAATGATGTTTTCTCTGGAATGAATTTAAGGTAAAAATATCCAATAAATTATTTTCAACTATACAGTCATATTCAGTCAACCCAGCTGTAGATGGTTACAGATACTGTGAACAAAATCAATGCCAAGAGGTTTGGCCTTGGTAGCAAGGATAATAATAAACATTCTTATCCACTAAAAAATGTCTCTATTCCTTTCCTTATAAATCAGTTTTCCCTTATAACAAATAAACATGCAAAACCATATTGTTTGAACATGAATCAGTAATTACAGGTTAATTGAGGTTATAGTTTTTATATAATTCAATTTGAACACATGTTCAAGGGATAGGTTGTGATACCTACTTATATGAGACTGTCTAGCTGAACTAAATGGTGTAGCTATATTAGATCCAACATCTTGTAATATACATTGTATCTACATTAAAAAAATATAGCTATTCAAACACAGTATGAATATAATATTAAAGTATATTCAAGTATGCAGCTGGTGTTAAAAGTTTTTTCTACCAGTATAAATGCAAACATCATATAATTACTAAATATGCACCCTTTCTGCACTCAAATAAATTTAGATGACTACATGTATCAATGTAGCCTCTTACATGGACAGCCGGACAGAAGCCTAGGGAGGACAGCACTATAATCCACATCTCACTGGATGCAGGTAAAAAAAGGTAAATGAGCTGTACATGAAACTACTGAAAACATGCAGAAGTGATTTAAACACATGTACCTGTTCAAGTTGATCTACTAATGGTAAATTAGCTTCTCTTACAAACTCTGCAGCTAAACTAATAGATTAATAAAGAGCATTACATTGCAAACATTTTTTTTTAATTTTAAGTCATAGTAAATCCTAGTGGCTTCTAGGCCCTAATTAAACATGATTAAAATATTTACCCTCAAAGGTGAAATTTAAAGGGAAAGTTTGTTGATTTATTGTTGTATCAATAATATTCTTATAACTACAGTTGAAATGAAATAAACTGAATTTTACGTCCTACTCTTCTGCATATGACTACAATTGAAGTAGAGATTAAGAAATTAATGAGGTAAGTTATAAATGTTTAAAATTGGGTAATATGATAGTAAATAACTAACCCCAAAGCAGAGGATAATTCATCTGTAGCCCCTAATGACTGGAATATAATATCATCTTTTGGTCTTCTTTCACCAGTAAATGTTGCAGATGTCCCTGTAAGGAAAAAAGTTTTCTTTAATAAAATTATAATTCAACCAACAGAGCTTGTGCTGAAGTGGTGGGAGATTTGGTATTAGCTCTGTATCAACACAAAAAATAAGGAAATATATATCCTTTGATCACTGAGTGTCAAGAAAATTTGTATATCTAGCATATTATTTGAGGTGACTTGGAATAGAATGCTTCACAGATTATAACACCTACTAGTGCTGAAAAGGTTTAGTGCGATTAATATCATTCACAATTTAGTAACTGAGAAATTTTTAACATCTTATTGCCACAAATTTATCCCCATTGACAGCTTAAAGCATGCTCTAAAATTACTAGATAGAATTATGCTTAAAACTCCTCTACCTTTGTCTCCTGTTTTGGTATAAATTTTCATTGTTCTAACTGATGACATATTGTTGTATATGGGTATAGCTGATCTACAGTAGAAATATTATCACTGGTTATATATTGATCTAGAACATTGAAAGAAATCGATCAACTTTAAATATAGTCCGAAACTTGCTAACTCTATTCCCAGCCTCTGATAGCTTTTTGACAGATATGGCTGGGGGAGAGTCAGAAAAACTAGGCACCAAAAACTTGGGATTTTTCGCACCTCCGCGAGTGCGGGGGTTTTAAACGTATTTACATACCTCGAATCCACTAAACCTTGATATATTTAGAAAGGTGGAAGTTTTTGTAATTTAATCATGCCATCATTATCCTCTTACACCACCCAGGTCACTCCTATGGTTGCGTCAAAGTTTTTTTTCACTTTTTTTAAGAATTTCAATTGCTCAGTCGCCATTTCAAATTGCGAATGCATCCAATATTCTAATGTTTCTGGGTTATAAAATGAAAGTACAAGATGATGGTTTGTTAGTTTCTATCACGTGACTGTTTAACGTCGGAATTTTTTTATGCGCACGCAATTTGAGACGGTGACTGAGTGATTGAAATTCTTGAAAAAAAACTTTGACGCAACCACAGGCGTGACATGAATGGTGTAAGGGGATAATGATGGTATGACTGAACTACAAAAACATCCATCTTTCCAAATATATTGAGGTTTAGTGGATTTGAGGTATGTAAATACATTTAAAAAACCCTGCACCAGCGGAGTAGCGGAACATCCAAAGTTTTTGGTGCCTAGTTTTTCTGAGTCTCCCCCAGACATATCTGTCCAAATAGCTTTCAGAGCCTGGGAATGGAGTCAGCACGTTTTGGACTACTTTAAAATGTGATATAATCATTCAGATTAACAATTTCAGCTTCATAAATAGCTGAAAAAATTCAATCCAAAACTACAAGTATAATGAAAAGTATTATAAAACCCTGTTGTCTAAAGTTTCAGCAAGTAAGAAAGCAATGGACAACTAATATGGTCAAAGTCGACCAAACATTATTTTTAAGGGAAAGCACCCCTCCAATCCATTTCAGTATAGGCCCTATCCTATAGCATAGCTTAACAAAAATAATAATAATAATAATAAACTCTTTATTTTACATGGGTCAGAATTAGGCCCAATACACAAGGATATGGTCCTGTCTCACATTCAGCCCATGGGGCAATACATTGGAAAAAAAAAAAGAAAAAAATCGAAAATACATAATATCTCAATATACAATTCGTCTAAAATACTAAATTAATACACAAGTACATAACGCAAGAAAAATGATTACTGCAGTGTCTACCTTGCAGGAAATTTGAACAGTCTAATGATGCATCGATTTATCATGGCGTTCATAACTGACAATGATGTAAAGATAAAGAAAACGAGAATAACTGCTATTTGTATGTCATTTTATTTGTTTATATTTCAATTTTATGGGCGCAGCCATTTTGAGCATGCGCACGAGGTTATCCACAGATGTTTCCAAAATAATGTGGCGTGATATAAAACGAAAGATGTGCCTCTGAGCTGATGAACTTTTACGATTTTCCAATAATTAGTGTGTACATATAGTAAAGAATGGAGGAAATAGTAGTCTCTGCACCGGGGAAGATAATTCTACACGGTGAACACGCTGTTGTTTATGGAAAGGTATTTTTATTTCATTTTTGAGAGGGCCAAATTGTGCAACACTGCAGTGTTTGACCACACCCTCTGTGAGGGTGAGTGTTGTCAGTTTTCTTACACGAAAGTCCACTGATAGATTTTTCATTTTGAAGGATTTTTGAGAGAACAGTTCTCCTTCAAAAGTATGATGTTACTCTGCAACTTTTATCAAATCTGCAAATTGCTAAGAGAAACAGTTAAATCAAATAGGCCTATATGTTAGATACCAGTAGTAGGCCCTATCATGTTGTCCAGTTTTCAATTCGTCACACAGGGAGCATTAGGCTAGTTTATCTCTACATTTACAATCAATATCATATCTTAAATCTAATCTAATCACAAATTAATTTGTCTTAAAAGAAATAACTTAAGCTGTAGCTATTGGTCATTGAATAAAATAATCATCCTATAATGAATCTTAAAAACAATCAATCTTTCAGATAGCACTAGCTGCAGCTCTAAATCTGAGAACTTATCTGAGAATTAAACAGAAGAATGATGGAAAAGTTACTGTAAATTTACCAAATATTGGAATCAACAAAACTTGGAAACTTTCAGATTTACAAAGAAAAATCACTCTTCCATTATGTAGGTATAATGTTATATTAAATTTACTTACGGTTTTACTGTATTTGTTTTATTCTTGCCATCAAATTATGATTGTATTAAAAATGGGCAGTTTGTTTAGAAATCCAGGTTTATTGGTCATTATTCTACTATAATTGAAAATATTACTTTGATTATTTTAGAGATGTCCTTTGTCTATCACAAATATCTTTCTAGTTAGCATTGTTTATAATTTAAAATTTACGCTCATATTTTTCACTCTTTGTAAATTGAGCTCTAAATTTAATTTTTTTTTTTCAGAATTTTAAACAAATCAATTGAGAATTTGGTCCTTTCATTTGAAACCTACTTTTTTTGTTACGTGCCCAAAATCAGAAGACTCAGAAATGAAAGCCTCCATAAATTAATGATGTATCAATCCATTATAGCTAATTTTAATTACCTCTACAAATTGTAGGTGACCCATTAAAACCTTCCATAGTAACAGATGATCAATTATCACAATTAAAACAGCTGGGTGGAATTAATCCTGATTCTAATTCAACTACAGATTTAGCTGTTATAGCTTTTTTATATCTATATATGTGTATAACAGCTGTTCAAGGGTAAGTCCAAAATTTTCCAGTATGAAGTTAGAATTCTACTTTTTAGAATTAACCTGAAATGATAACAACCTTCTATGAGTTAGAATTCCTTTCAATACTTTCAATGATTTGAACCAACAAAGTTTAGTTGCTGGGCCTATTAGTTCATCATCTTAAACATTATAGACAAATTGTCATTATCTTTATTGAACTAAAGGTTGTAAGTAGTTTAAGAAAGGTTCTCAATGTATTTGTGATAGCTTGTTGAATTTGAAAAAAAAAATCATCTTTAATTGAGTAGACCTACTGATTGTCTTATAATATCTTTGTGTCTATTGATAATAAAAATATCAGAACAAATAACATTTCGCTTGTGTTTTTACAAATGATGAATTTTCAACCAAAATATCTCAAATTCAGGTACTGTTTCAAGGCTGTAATTAATATTCAATTTGAAAATTACTGTGCTAAAACAGCTGGTCTATAACTTTGCTTTCATATATATCATGAAATGAAATTCTGTTACAGTGAACTCTGTAGTTTAGAAGTAACAGTATCATCTAATCTACCAGTAAGTGCTGGACTGGGTTCTTCAGCTGGTTATTCAGTTTGTTTAGCAGCTAGTTTATTACAAGTTACTGGTCGAATACCACCTAGTAATGGACATTCAACATGGAGTGAGCAACATCTCAAATTGATCAATGATTGGGCCTTTCAAGGTGAAAAAATCATCCATGGAAATCCGTCTGGTATTGATAATTCTATTAGTACCTATGGTGAGTTAACATACTTATATTATGTAAAACAGTCATTGCCTTTTGTATGCCTCTAATCGGCTGATAGCTTGCAAAATAGCTATATGAATGTCAGATTTACACTTTTACATTATTATCTTAACAGGTGGGGCTATTAAATTTCAAGGTGGAAAGATTACTCCAGTAGAAAAGTAAGTATTGGTATATTCATATTTTGGTATCAGTTTACCTTTAAAAATGCCAAGCTTACTTCTTCTTCTCACAACAATCATAGACTTTCTTTATAATCCTATGAAAGGTTTAGAGGGTTATCAAATGCTTCAATGATAACTAGATCAATGCAAGGATCATAGTTCTCAACAGGGCTTATGTTTTCCCAACTGGACATTTTTAAACGATGTTTTGTTGATGTCAAAAATATCCTACACTAAGTACTATTCAACTGGTATCAAACTGTACACTGTACTTCAAGACCACGAATGTTTGGTAATATTCATCATAATTGGAACTTAAACTTTCTGAACTTATTGTCATACATCACATCACAATAACAAAACAATCTGATCATCAAACATATTTGAGAACTTCTCAAATTGTTTCCTATTCCAAACTTCATACATATATATACTATTTTTCAGGATGCCAAAGTTAAGAATATTATTGGTTAATACTAAAGTACCAAGAAGTACTAAAATTTTAGTTGCTGGTGTAAGAGATAGGTATAATAAGGTCAGTATTCAGGAGAGTTTTATAATTCAGGTTGTTGTTTAGATTTAATGATATAAAATGATCAAATAGGATTATCATCAACGATGATATAAATTAACAACATTTGTTTTGCAGTAGTTATTAAAAGTGATTGATTATTAGCCATTAAAAGACTTGATTTTATGAAGTATGTACTGCTGTTTTGTTGTTTTGACTAGATTACTAATAGTGATTATTATATAATTATAGAAATATTATATTTCAGTATAGAGAGGTAATAGAACCAATATTAAACAGTACAGAATGTATAACAGTACAGTGTGAATCAGTTCTGTCAAATATTACAGATAATCCTACACCAGAATCATATAATACCTTACAGGTAAACATAATCTCTGTTGATTTATAAATCCAGGTGTGTTATTGCATTTCAAATAAACATCATATCAACTAGTTGGCATTGAAGTTTAAAGTATTTCCATTAGCTAGCACTGTTACTTGAACCCAATGAAACTATATTGTGTTTACTTTCTAAGGTTGTTTTGAGATACTATTGGAAGTTGCTATATTATAACTCTAACTCTTCTGTATGTTGACTTGATGCAATTGAGTTTTTTGACAAATATTTCTGTAAAAATGCCAATGATATATTAATGGACTAATCAACAATTCACTTATACTTCTGGAATCATTCTCTAGTAGGAATCTTTCCTGGTCGTCCTGCTCAAGAACGAACCTGTTAGTTTCAGTTTTAGTGATCTTACTGCTTTGGTTAGGTGCTAAATTTATTTTCATTGTTGGTTTTATGATAAAAGAAAGAAGAAGACACCTTTTAAGAGGGACCAAACTTTTTAATCTACGAGTCTTATTACTTCTTTTATTATAAAAATGAGTGATACTTACATCCAGTTTTGCAAGATGATTCAAGTTTGCCTCTTGATTTTATTGTAGGACTTGATAGATATCAACCAACATTTATTACAAGCTATGGGAGTGAGTCATCCAGCATTAGAGAAAATTATAAGAATAACTAGTCAATATAATTTACATTCTAAATTAACTGGTGCAGGAGGGGGAGGGTGTTCATTTACTCTAATACCACCAGGTTAGTACACAAGGATTTTAAACATTTCTCCAGCCAATTACTATGGCTCACTCAAATTGTCAAACATACTCTTCTTATATTGTCAATCATCTCTTTCTCACATTGTCAAACACATCTGCTCATATTCTCTTCCTCACTTTGTCAACCATCTCCTACTCATTGTCAACCACTACTCTCTTATTTTGTCAACCACTGCTCTCTCATTTTGTCAAACATACCTTTCTCATATTGTCAACCATCTCTTTCTCATATTGTCAAATATACTTTTCTGACATAGTCAACTATCCCCTTCTCACATAGTCAACCATCGCATTATTTTTTGAACAATGTGAACCATCTCCTACTAAATTTGTCAACCATCGCCTTCTCATATTGTCAAATATCTCCTTCTTATAATGTTAACCATCTCCTTCCTATTTTGTCAACCATCTCCTTCCTATTTTGTCAACCTTCTCCTTACTCCTTCCTATTTTGTCTACCATCTCCTTCCTATTTTGTCAACCATCTCCTTCCTATTTTGTAAACCATTCCTCCTACTTCACATCAACCCTTGTGAATAATATGAATATGCTGTATTTTTCAGGTACAACAGAAGAGGTGATAGTAGCTATAAAAATAGAATTGGAGAAGTTAGGTTATGATTGTTGGGAAACATCAGTTGGTGCAGCTGGTGTTTGCAATGAGAAACATGATGCTCAATTACCTTCACACTTATTATGACAGGACATATGAATTTAGCTGAAACATTCCTAAACACCTGATAGCCCTCTGAGATGGAATATATGCCAATTATATTTTACTTTCTGTCTGGGTTTGTAAGCTCACAACTCATAGTCAACAACAATATTTGCTCTTTGACTCCTCCATATCCATATTGTGAATGTGAAATAGTCATCAGTTTTAGCACTTTAGAATATAAATGATACCTTGTAATATGGCCGACTGTCAATATTAACAGAAGAATCTTTGGTTGGTATATATTATAAAAGTTTTTGTCACTGTCTTTGTACAAAATTTGTATTACAAATCCTCAGACAACCCTTAAAACCATTTAAAAGAGTAGGTGATCAGTATTTGTAGCAATTCAGCTTCATCAAAGAGAAAACAATTGTATTATCAGTACACATCAATTACATTTCATACTTTTTATAGGAATTCAACATATTAATTGGATTTAGTTGTGTTTGAAAATAATTTAAAAATTTGTTGCTGTTTTTTCTTTGGGAAATATCTTTTTAATTGGTATAATGAAATAATGATGTTTTAAATAATGTTTATTGTCTGTACAAATGTTAGGTATATTTATATTATATATTTAAAGTGAGAGTTTATGAAATAAATAATAAAAATTTAATCAAATCTGTGCAATTTTTGGAAATCTGTAAAATATCGGAAGTTCAAGAAGATAAATAACCACAAGAAACATAGTTTAGTTACATCTAATGACTTAATATGCTTCAACTCAGAATTCAATTTAAGAAAGCTTCCAAATTTTGTTCTTTTCCTTTCCTGAGAGAAGTTTGTTTCTATGTGAAATTTAATCTCTTGAAGGGGAATTTAGTGGCTTAGGATACAATTATATTCAAGTTTGCTTAGCAAATTGAATTTACAAATGCTAACTGACGTGCAATTCTTAGCTATAAACAATCATTTACTTCCTTTTGTTCAAGTACGAATCAGAAAATAACATGTGTAAGGTTTGCAATCTGAAATGTTAACAATTAGCCGTCCAATTCGCCAATTTATTCCAGTATACCCTATGATATACCCTATCATATTGAACTGGTTACGGAATTAATATTCTTAAAACCAACTCCCATAACTCTCTGTTACTGACATATATATATATATCAATTATTATATACTCTAATTATGCTAGGATACATAAATCAATATTCTGAAATGAAAATCTGTGATTATGATAAATGATATTATACTACAACATCATTCATATGTTTAGTTCTATAGCCAGCCTAATGTTATTATGTTTTCCTAAAAAATGATTCAGCATCAAAACTTTACCAAAAGGCTGTCGAATTGATGTGATAAAGGCGAAGGTAAAAGTTGGTCACAGGTTAAACGCTGGAATTTATATGGTATGGATTTTTTTAAATAATACAATAAATGAACTCCGTTCAAAATATTATAGTCATGACCTGTAATCATTTAAATAGGTTTTCCATTATGTAGACTTTTTTTTAAGGCGTCCTTATATAGGGAACACGCAAGGTGTAATGGAGAGCCCTGTGCCTTCAGAACCAACTGTCTAAACGATATCATTTGTTTGTGATGCATTTTAGGTACATGCCCCGAAATGGCTGAAGAACAACCTTTAGAGGAAATCAAAGAAATAATCCAGTAGGTATATCCTATCAATAATCTAAGTAAAACGTAAACCATTACCATCTCCACCCCTCCCTACAATAAAAAATGAAGACACGTGAGATACACACACCGTAACTTCTTTGCTGCAGAACTGCGTTCAGAATGAGTAACGTCAGACTAGGCCAATAAGAGCAAACATACATTTTGCCATAAATACCATAACAGAATCCTTCATCCGATAAGTTAAAATGCAATTGATTATTGCAAAACGCTTAATAGAAGTTTTTAAATAATTACTTAGTGGCGTTTCCAGGCATTATTAAGTTTGGAGAAGGAGAGGGCAGGGAGGGGCCACAAAATAATTGTCAAGAGGGGATCATGGTTCAACATTTAACTCACTGTCAACGAAACATATCTAATTATTTAGCATTAAGTAAAGCAAATAATGGATACAAGTTCTAAAGGAGTTTGATTTTTTGATTCTCATGTCGAAATTTTTTAAATCAATCTTATCAGCTCTTTCCGATTCAATGGACAGAACAGCCAGGTGGTTAAGGCGACAGTTTGACAGATATAATCCTCAATTGTAGGATTTAATGCTGAAACTTCTTTCATAAGAGCTTCAGAGTCAATAGAGAATCTTCAGTCGACAAGTTTATGCTTAATATATCTCTGAGTACAGAGTTGTGTTGTGATAGCTTGGGAAGTTGATTCACATGTGCAGACAGTGGTTCTGACATCGACCCAACTGAAAGCGACGAAAGGCTACGAGTTGACATGTGCTATGAAAAAGCACAAGCCTTACTCCAAAGGCAAGAAAAAAGGGAAACAATTATTCCTCCACAAATATTTAACATTAAGAAACAGTTCAGACTAGCCTTGGCTTCTCCTATACAGGCGTAAACAATACCGAAGCTCCTAAACTTTGGTTAGAAGTTTTTATTTAATAAAATTTTAATACCTTTAACGTGTTAATCAAGTCAGTTAACAAAAATATGTTACTGATGTTCTGATATCAATTTACGCCTACGGATGCAAAGCCGGACAAACCTCAATTGCAGAGACGCAGTATCACTTTAAGAATACATGACGAATAAATCGTATAAATTCTATATACATTATCTTTTTAGTCTTAAAAGCCACGTGGAGCTAACTAAAGAGTGTCTTGTGAATATAATAGATGGCAGATTGACTTTGCTGAAGATATTGAGAGATGAAAGGTTGAAACTGGATAAACTAGCCACTGATGTCCAGATCTGTAAAGTAGCCGGCGGGGTCAGTGGGGCAGTAGGAGCAGGATTGGTAATTGTTGGATTTGTTGCTGCTTTCTTTACATATGGAACATCGTTAATTATATCAGCTATAGGCGCTGGATTGGGTGGTGCAGGTGGTTTAACTGCTTCTGGTGCATCAATAGCAGATACAATAATTAGTGAAAAGAAGCGAAAAGACATCAATTTTTTATTAAAAAAAGATGCAATTCTTCTGGACGACTTCCATTTTCGATTTGAATCTTTGGCTGTAGCTCTCCAAGCTGTTAAAATGACAAAATGTATAACATTTACAACTACGACCATCATCCGAAATTCTATAGGTTTAGTCGGCGTGGTTCATAGCGCTGTTAAAGAAGGTCGGACGGCATTTGGTGTATTGCGAGGCGTTACGAAAGGATTCGCCATTGCTGGTGTTGTACTATCAATTATTTCTTTACCATTAGATATCAGCATGGCGGTTTCTAATTCAATTGAAATTCATAAAGGTAGCAAACATAAATTATCTAAGGATTTTAAACAATTCGAAGATGATATCGAAGAAGAACTGGTTTCAATGGAAGTGATGTTAAAGAAATTTGACCATGTCGAGGAGCAGCTGAGTAACGTTTTGGAATAAAACAGTTGGAGCTGTTCCTATTTCTGTTATGTAGTCTGTATGAAATGATTACCGAATAAATATATTCATAATTTCAAGATATAAAGAACTACATCTTACCCCTTGACGATGAATTCGATAGCTATGTACCTTTCTTTATCAAGGAAGTTTGAAAATGCAGCGATTTAATTGTATTGTAGCTTACTTTGGACAATACATGTACATCCAATCAGCACGAAAATAAGCGATAATATCTTCTGCCTTTCTGTCAGCAACTCTGATTGGCTATATCGGCTTGCATATAGGCCTAATCCAAATAAATCGCTCCATTCGATCTGTGATTGATGAAGTGTGGCAGTCAATGTTTCTGCAGACGAAGTTCGTAATAGCTTGATATTGTAAAGATGCGATAGGGGTTGCGATGTTGAGAAGATTGGTCAAGAATTGACTTAAAATACTTTATGCAAGGGTCGCCCGTTCATAGAATCTAATAAACCCCACCCTTTCCACAGGTTCCGATAGCTTGCCACCTAGGATAGTGTCATTGAGAAATATTCCATTTTCGTGTCAGACAGCACATGACATACAAATGACAGAAGCTGGATGAAAAAAAATAACTTATAAAACACATAATATAATAATCATTTTGAAATTTACAAAGCACAACATTTTCATTCCATTTTTTTACCTCTTCGGTTGAAATATCTTGAGGAGAAGTGTGTTTTATTGTTCAATGTTTAAAAAAAAATTAAATACATGTATTCATTAACGTATGTCATTTTAAGACTTACGGTACTGTTTTGCAGGATATAGGCCTATTCTAATTAGCTTTCAGATAAAATTGGAAAAAATATCAGTCAGTAAAATAAGGAGACCATACCAGTACAACGATTGTATAGCCTAGTGCTCATTAATAGTTGGTATTGAAATATAGGCTATGCAGGGTAAAATCAGCGAAACCCAAAACGCATTGTGTAGGCCTACGATTTGACAACCTCCATAAAAATTAGCGATGGCCATCGTAATACGCCCACATTTATAATGACAGCTAATTTGTCCAGGAGGTTGACAAGAGTTATCGGTAAATGAAAGATTTTTCTTTATATTTAATTAAAGTTCATCCTTGGGTGATTAGGGACACTCACATCAAGTTTCATCAGAATCCATGCAATTTTCGATCAGTCTGATTTGCAATAGGGTTCATCATTAGATTTATTTCGATTGGTCGATTTTAATAGGGTTGTTCGAAGTTGTACTGAAGGAATTAACAATACTATTATTAGCTAGGGCGATATATCTTAGTATATTTTAGAACTGTTTGGGCGAAACTGCTCAAGAACAGACAACTTTGTCAATATCCGGTATTTCTCAACACATGGCAAATATTGGTTATGAAATAATATTGATGTCAAAATAATTTATCAACCTTTTCGATATTGGTTGGAATTTCAGTATCCATGATGCAGGCTCTTGATGAAGATAATCTGGTGTCAACCAACACAATGTAAGTATGAAACGAGGAGGAATACTTTAAGGGATAATAGGTCTTAGAAATATGAAACTACACTGCTACAGTATAGAATTCTTATTTACCGATACTGTAAAAATCATTGATAAAAGATATTACTGTGTACTAAAAACATTTTAAGGTAAGGATTAGGCCTGCTATCTAATATAATGCCTCTTTCACTTCAGATTATGTTGTTTGTGCAGTGCTCAGATTGAGCCCAACCCATCAAACATGTGTGTAGCATGTTTGACAACTCAAGTTGATATTACTGAAGGAATACCTAAACAAGGTGTACTGTATTTCTGTCGTGGTTGTGAGAGGTAAGTCTAATGAGTGTGTAGAATGTTCAACCAGGGTGGGTCAGGGGACTTAAATAGTCTATTTACATAGTGGTTAGAAAGTAACTAGTAACTTTTCAATATAACAGTAAGTTTATAAAAAAATATAATGTAACTAAAATTCATTTTCAAATACAAAGATAATCACTATCTGAATTTATCATTAGAAATGAGGCTGTTTTGATGAATTATTCTCAGATATGTTTCAATTTGAGGCCCTGGGTTCTAAATATAACAATAAAAGTATCATTGATATTCAAATACAAAGTGTGATAGTTGTTTCTCTGCAGTCTATATCTATAATCTATAAGACGAAAATATGTTTTATTATGTGAATGGGAAAATTTAAGTTGAGTTTTATTTTTCTAGATATTTACAACCACCAACTACATGGGTTGTTGCTGCATTAGAATCTAGGGAACTTTTGTCTTTATGTTTAAAGAAACTTAAAGGCCTTTCAAAGGTAAGCTTTTATAAATCTTTTGGCTGTTTTCATAAAGCAATTGTCGGTCCATTAAAGAATATTCAGAGCTGTGAGGATATGTTTAGCATATTTACTTGTAATTAATAAAAATGTTCATACACAACAACAAGAACATGCTTAAACAATAACATAAAAAGTGGTATGATAGATTTGTCGAGTTGTATCATCAAATCTTGAAAAATTATTGAAACATTAGTTTTTGAAGAACAAGGAATTCTCCATTAGAGATAATAAATTGAGATTAATACCCCCAACTGAGTGACAGGAAGTTATTAACACATGGATCTGTTTCCTTAATTCTCAAGTTTACTTCATTATCATGTTCTAACTATCACTGAGCTTATTGAGCTATTATTTAGATATAGTAAATGAATTTTAATTGTAGGTAAATCTTGTTGATGCAGGTTTTATTTGGACTGAACCACATTCTCAAAGAATTAAAGTCAAACTGACAGTTCAGAAAGAAGTAAGTAGATTCTGATATTTCTATTAACAATTATTATAAACTTAATGGAATTTACACCCTTTTTATTCAAAAGTTTTTGATAAGATCATAAAATTGCATTTAGTACAGCTTTATAGAACAAAGTCACAATCCAATATTTCAACATATTTGTCCTTTATGTTTCTGTGTCAATATCTGTGATGAGTTACAATATATTTGGTTATAAAAATGTGTGTGCAGTGAATGTTATTATGCTAAGATATTGTTAATTATTTATCTCTAGGTAGTAAACGGGGCTATCTTACAACAAGTATTTGTAGTAGAGTTTACAGTCAACAGTCAGTTCTGTGATGAATGTCATCGTGTGGAAGCAAAAGATTTTTGGAGAGCTTTAGTTCAAGTTCGACAGAAGGTATATTAATATTCATATGTCAAAAGCAGATGCTCACTCTCTGAACTAATTTAAATTAGTCTATGTAAAGATTAAGTGGCATTAGCCTACTCTTTTTGCGATTTCCAACTTCCGGAATCTTTAATGTGCACAGTCTGTAGTACACAGTGCCTCGTTTTTTGTCCCATCCAAACCACTAGATGCTTTTTCCATGTCAGTCCCTCCACCCTGCATCACTGACAAGGAGGTAACAGGGCTGAATATCTCAACCTTTGCTGGGATCGAAACCTGGACCTTCAGACTGGCGAGCAAGTTCTAACTCACTGAGTAACAAAATATCTTTCTGATTGAACTTTCACTTTAATTTCAATCTATTTGTAGACAGATCACAAGAAGACATTTTATTATTTAGAACAACTGATTCTGAAGCACAAAGCTCACAGTAAAACAAATAATATTAAACCTATACATAGTGGTTTAAACTTCTACTACTCTAACCAAGATGATGCCAGTAAAATGAAAGATTTTCTCACCAGTCATGTGCCTTCAAGGTAACTAATCCAGAAATTTTCTCAAAGTCATTGATAATTTATTGGTGTATTGCATAATATTTTCATTCTGTGTAGCAACTGGCTTATCTGCTTTCAACTTGTGTTAATTGAGAAATATATCAGAATTACAGATTATTTGTCAATAAAATGATGCCTTAAGTACAAAAAAATCAAATGTGCCTTCCAAGGTTATCAATTTTCTAAAGTCTTTAATTTTTTGGAGTATTCATAAATTCTTATTCTGTGCTAATACTGGTACTGTTGTCGAACTTGTGTTAATTGAGATTGAATCTAGAATTACAGTTTTTATTTGTCAATAAAAATGAGCTTCAGCATAAAAAATTTTTTCCAAATTATCTTTTCTTCTTTTTTGGCAGTAGTACATACCCTTTCCTGCTAATATCAGAAATGTTTTGTGAAGTTGTAAAGATATCAATCTTTTTTGAAGTTAATTTGGTTTTCAATTGGTATTAAATTTGCTATTGCAACATTTTCCCATTGTAGATTTGCTATCTTTTTAGCCAATATGATAAATTCCCTTTTGTAAACCTTGATATTATTGTTTATTTCAGATATCAACTGTCTAGAGAACTGTATACATGTATTCTTCTAATAAATTAGTATAAATTTACATATTCTGTAGAAATTATCCAGTTTGAAATAAGTTAATAAGTTTCCATAATATTTAACACTCTCATATTCATATAAAAACCAAAGTTCATTGATAATTAAGCAAATAAGATGGATGAACTGTTTTACTGTAGCAATAAGGCTATTAGAAAAATATTTGTGTTTTAAATTTGGTTTAGAATGTTTCTCTAGAATTTTATGATAGGAATCTTTATAGTAAAAGAAGTATTTTAAGAGTTATGATTCTTGATTTTATTTTTGATTAAAGGATGATATAGTATGTTTACCGAAGAAATTAGCAACTAGTAAGGGCAATATTAGTCAATTATGTATCTGTTACAGTGTAACTCAAATGATACGTCTAATAGACCCTTTTACATTGAAAAGTAAGTCTGCACTTTTATTATACAGGGAAGGCCTGTAGACACTGAATGCCTTTTAAATCCTGGAAGCAAATTTTCTCACATTGTACAATGCAAAGTGGTAAATTTCCATTTCATTCACATTTTCTAATTTTTCCATTCTCATTATCTCTTATCAGAGTTTTTTTAAAATTATTTTCTGTAGTTGCTGAGATTTCCAGTAATAACTATTGGCATGAACAGTTTGTGAGTTTAACAACACAAAAATCTTTATCAGAGTTTATGGTCATGGAGATTGAGATAGTTCCGGAAAAAGACAAACCTAATGTAGAACCGGTTTCTAAAAAGGTAACCAGTTTACTTAATGTCATCAAACTAAAACTAAAAACTACGAGTTTTGAAAGTGCCATCAGAACAAAAGCAATGTCACCAAACAAAATTCATCTTAGGAAAAATTTTCAAAATTGCTTTAATTGTTTTATTTGTTATATTTTTGAAGCATGTGTTAGCAGATGTTTGGGTGGCTAGAATGTGTGATCTAGGGGTCAACAATCAGCAATATCATACCAGAACACATTTAGGTCATTTACTGTCAGAGGGTGACACTGTTTTAGGGTAAGAAACTTTTTCACATACAATTCCATATCCTTGATATACCAATGTATCTTTGATTTCATCTTGTATACCAACAAGGTAAAAAGCCAACCTATTAGCACTAGCAGTATTGTTTCATGATTCCTTAATTGAAGGAGAATCCGATTTGAAAAAAAGACAAT
The DNA here is from genome assembly GCA_030562195.1 of Nipponacmea schrenckii. Classification (NCBI taxonomy): domain Eukaryota; kingdom Metazoa; phylum Mollusca; class Gastropoda; family Lottiidae; genus Nipponacmea; species Nipponacmea schrenckii. The sequence goes on from CM060201.1 coordinate 13,383,154, forward strand.
ATTTAGTCTTTAGAAGAATTCTAGAAGTGACCAACCAGATATAAAATCCTGAAACAATTTTTCACTGGTAATTTTAATACAAAGTTTGTGAGACTGAGTAGTAGAATTCTATTGTTTACTACAAGATAATCAATTTCAGGTTTGATTTTAATAATGCTAATTTAAACAATGCCCAGTTTGAGAAGTTGAAACAGGATAGGATACCAGATGTGGTAAGTGGCAAATGTTATTTTTTTCTAGAAATATTTTGATGTTTATCAGCACTTGAGTGAAGAAAAATGAATTCTATATTTCTGTACCCAAACATTTGTTGAATAATTTCAGATTATAGTTAAGAAGGTTTATGACAGAGCAGTCAGAAATAAAAAAAGAAAGTGGAAATTAAAACGAATGGCTGATGGTATGGATACTGGATCTGATGAAAAGTAAGGAGACTTAGAGATATCTTGCGTCAAGAGTGATTTTATCCTATTACTTACCACCCTGGATTTACTCACTACTTATATTGCTTTCCCTTAATAAATATAACACAGAATCATTATTTCAAAGCATTAAATATTATTAGCAACTTGTCAAAGCTGCTTTTATTCAAAGGTGAAATTTCTTACCTGTCTGGTGATTTATAAATTTTTTTTACCTGTCTGGTGATTTATCAATTTTTTACCTGTCTGGTAATATTTGGTCATATAAAATTTAGTCTTATATCAAATTTATTTTATTTTTAGGGAGTATACAGCTTTTCTTGAAGATCTAGAAGAAGACACTGAGTACAGACAAAATGTCAATATTTATGTTGGTAAGCACTGATGATTCTTAGTTTAAAGTTTTTTTCCCCATTCACCAATTCTGAATTGTTTTGCAATGTGGATATTGGAAATTGATAAGGCTGAAATGCTATCTAATATCTGGTTAAATGTACTAAGATGTTGGTAATGAGAAGGCTGAAATAAATATATATCATATATAGTCTGATGGTATTTATAAATGTGAAGAGGAAAATGGACTGAATCGAAGACTTCTGTTTTGTTTACTCTGATGGCATTTATTTTGATTGCATAGGATTTAAAAGGTTTATTTTATAATTGAACAATGTTAAGAATATCAATGATCTTTTTTCATTTAAAGTTAAATATTTTATTTAGAATTATCTGGTATGGTTATTTGATGATTTTGTTTTCTGTTATAGATCGAAATAAAATGGCAGTAGAAGCTAGTGATACAGATGATGAAGGAGTTCCTCAGATAAGTCTGCAGGAGATGTTAGATGATCTTCACATCAGTCATGATGCTACTGGAGAGGACGGTGCTGCTATGTTGGAATGATTTCTCTATTTAATGAAATAAATAACTAATAAAATTGTTTGTTCCCAGGCAAAAAAAGTTGTTAATTACTTTTATAAATAAGATAGCACTGAACAGGCCTTTCTTTTCCACTCCATCAAAAGAATACTTTTTTCAATAACATCTCTTGGTGGACATTCATTGGGGGGTCAATTTCACATCCTCTTGGGGTTAACTGTGATTTCACAGAGGACTATTTCTTATAAATTTTTGACCGGCAGTTTAAGCAAAAAAAATGATAATGGTTCTGTAATGAAATATTTTATTTGATGTCTATAGAGAAATAGTTTTATTTTTTACCAAGCAATTCATCAAATGTTGTTTTTTTGAATCCCACTTCTGATCTTTGCAGATCTGTGAACTTTATGTAGTATCTAAAACAAAAATATAAACAATTGTGATAGGTAAACTTCAGACACCAGATATTCATGCAAAAACTTAGATGATTCTAAACAATAAGGGCAATCCCTTTTTGTTTCTGTTCAAAGCAGAATAGATAGTAGAACAAGAACAATAAATAACTAAATATTACTAACATTTGGTCACTGTTTTCCATCTAGAGCATTGTTATATAGTGTTAGTCCTTGGATTGATAAATAATGGACATTGAATAGGGTTTATTTACTATTCCAAGATTAAACATTCATTAGTTTTCCTTTCACCTCAGGCCATGTGTTCTCTCTGTCATCTAGACCAGAAATGGACACTTGTGTTGATGTATTCTCTGGATGACTGGGAATAGGAGATGTGATTTGCACATTTCATTTATATTGATGCACAAAAATAACTGATTAAAGGGAGCTTACTAACTCCATTATCCTACTCAAAGCTTTAAATCCTAGCAAGAGTTTGGTACTATTGCTCTTTACCTGTCTGGCTTAAGTCCCAATGTCTTTTCCAGATGTTCTGCCAGTGTACATGATAGCACTTTATTTTCCTCTACACCTAATACACCAATACTTTGTAATTCGGCAGAACCACACAGTTCATCACTTCCACCATGTATCATTTTCATATCACAATGTATCCTGACGGTTACAAACTGTAAGCAGAAGACATATGGATAGGGCCTAATTCGGCCTGGTGTGGGGTCATTTAAGTTTGCTTTGTTATCTCTTTACAATAAGAATCTGACAATTCAAAACCTACACATCCAACTACTTTGCATAATATTAATAAACAAGGCAAATTTTAGATTATTTGCAACCTAATTATTTTACAAGGACACTACAATAGGCCCTATATTAAAATAAGGAAATTAGACAAATTATGTCTCCGATGTATGTTATAAATTTATTTACCTACAAAATTTAAAATGATTAATCAAAATAATGACTGAACTCTTACCGATTCTGGTTTCTTTAATGCCGTAGACACAATCTTTGATGTTTCAGTCAAAAAGTCTTTAGGCAAATTTGCAGAAGGTAAGTTTGTGTAAAGTACAAAAATCGGCATTATCAATTTTCAAATATTCTGACTGAAATAAAAAAGTCAAGGAAATTTTAGATTAATGCAATATTAGAAGCAGAATCCTTCAGACGGGTTTCGTAGCAAATAAATACTTATCTAGTTTTTGTCACCGTTTAGAAGAAGCTTGGTGAAGTTTGTGCACTAATTGATAAGTAGGCCTAGTGCCGTAGTGGTACAGTATAGCCTACTGATAGGGCCTATCAAAATGCGTTTTCTGCATGATAACATTTAGAAGACGTTTTCTTTCCGAATTGATTCGGGTTCATATCACAAGAATTTATATAAAAGAATCAAAACCAACAACAAATGTTATTAGATCGAAACGTATTCTAAAAAATCTCGGTTGGTATTGTCACAGAGTTACTTACCCTTTATTGTTATGAGCATAAGCGACATAATCTTTATCAAGAAAAAATTATGAAAAATAAAAATGCAATATGACAACCACAGATTATCATTCTGACGACGACTTTACTAATGATGATGATGACAAAATAAGGTTATATGGTTCAACCACTGATTCTCTACAAAGAGGGCCTAAAATCAGACCCAGAGATATTGTCAATTTTCCCGATGGAACGGACGAACGTGGTATAACGTTTTCATCAGGAGATGGTGGAATCGATCATGGTAATACAGACCGTCCACAGTCAAACATTCCTCTGCAAGATTTCCAGGTAAAACTTTTATTGTTATATCCATCGGTGAGATATGAGGGGATTTATGTGCAGCAATTCCTATTCTGTTAGCAGTTTTGTATACTCAGCTTAGTTCAGGTCTAGTTTGAAACATTTTGTACAGTTGGACTAGGAGGGGAGAGTAGGGAGAACTGGGACAGGTAGACCTGTAACAAACAAACAGATCTACTGACACCCCAAGCCGATGTGACAGTTTGAGATGTCCAGCAGTTTGAAATGTCCAATGGCACATGCGCACTAGTCGCGGACATTTCAAACTGTGACCGACACAGTTTGAGATGTCCGGGCGTGTTAGGATGTCCATTTTGGAAAGACATGTTATTTTAAACAAATAAGCATAAACATTTTTTAGTAGGCCTAGGCCTAGTCCGAGTTGTCTTTGGTCCGAGTTGTCATGATTCAGATTTGGTATTGTATAACGGCCAAGGTCACAAAATGAAAACAAACCGTTTGTTTGAAGTCAAGCGTCGACATGAATAATGGCGTCTTTGTGAGTTGTCAAAATTGTGGAAGATTTGAAAGCTTTTTGCTACTAAAAGGGATTTAGATGAAATTTTCAGAGGCTATCACCTACCAGCGGTGCCAACTTCTGTAAATGATTTGTAGAAGCGATTTTGGGTGAAGACAAGACTAGAGCGAACATGAGTCAACACTCAGTCAGTGTCAGTAGTAGGCTAGGCCCACAGGGAACTAGGCTTAATCGTGTAGTAGACTAGAAGAAAGAAGAAGACATATGATGTGCCTTACAACTCCTAACAAGGCATGGGTCGTGATTCAAAAACTGGTGAAACAGTCAGTATATTGTACCTTTTTTGCTGGGTAAATATTTACTCTTTAACCTAACTTTATAATTTGTGTTCAAAAGACCTAGGGAAGAACAGAACAAGGAGTGTTCCATGTTTTAGTTTTATTTGCAATCTAGCCCCATTTAGCAACTACCTTGAGTTAGCCTAGCTTAGTACAAAAAAGTCGTGTAAATACGATCGTCTTATTTTGCCTAAAGTTGAATACCGTACTAAGGGTTTTTTTGGCATTGTAAAACGTTTTTATTAAAATAAAATGGAGTATGAAATGATTTCATGTCACCCTTCAACATTACTTAAACTAAATATTTTGAAAAAATGTAAATTATCTATGAAATTGGACATCTGAAACAGGCGAAATAAAAGGTTCACGTGATGCCGTTCGATCGACGCATGCGTAATACAAATTGGACATCTCAAACTGGTGGACATCTCAAACTGCTACACCAGTTCTAGGATACATTCAGTTGAAGTTCGCTGCCACATTTACTCAAGGCCTTAGTAACAAACTAGAAGATACCTCAGCACTTTCAAACTTCAGATAAGAATCCCGAAATATGTGATAAAATTTTACTGACTGCCACTTTTTAAGCTTTTACCTATTTCATTTCATATTGCAGGTTCATGGCCAAGGACAGAGTTCACCACTTCTCCAGAAAGATAAACTGAAGTTAAAACAGTAGGTTTTGGACATATATTAAACATTTTTACTGAATATTTATTTTGAATACCGGTATATCATTAAGTAACAAAATTTGTTGAAAAAAATCTTTATAATACCAGTAATTATATTAGGCAGAAAAATACAATGTACATTCATTAATTGTAAATATTTTGATGCTGAATAACATAATATTGTGCAGCCGTGGTAGGTCTTAAGATTATACATAATCATCTGTTGACATACCTAGAGTCAAAAGATAAAACTTCATGCTGTGCTTGTTTCAGCCATATCTATCCTGGGTTACATGGTGCCCCTTCAAGTCATTCACTGGCTACAACATGGTCTAGTGAAACAGTGGTCTCTACCAAATCATTTGGTAGTTATGACAAGTAAGTAATTGGTTAATTGGTATTTAATGCTAGTAAATGCTTTAAGGTGGTGATGGTGATGGCTCTAAATATTTCATTCTTGTATCCCCATGTCAGTGATGCAAGTCCTTCATTTAGGAAAATATATCGAGGGCCTTTCTGCTTAAGTTGGAAAAAGAGTAGGCAATTGCAACCGTCCTTGCATTGCCCGTCTTACATTAGAGGTATTAGGTGCCTGATGTGCAAGATTAAAAATAACAAAGTCTTTCGCCCTGTTTTTACACTTTTAGTGTGAATCATTTTATGATGAGTTATAATTTTGTCCTTGTTCATTTATGTGTCATATATCTATCAGAGACTAATAGTTTCAGCTGTTGTGGTAATGAATGGTAATTTAATTCTGGAAAATTGAAAACCATGTAATTGTTAAATGATATATTTTATAATTCAGTTGGTTAAGACATCCTAAAGTACGTGAAAATTGGCGAGTTGTCATGGGATCTATAGCTTTAACAATTATTGGTGTAGGTAAGAATAAACTCTAAATTTTATTGGATGTGATGATCTTGCAGGCAAATATACATGGTCAACAATTATGACTAGCTAGTCACTCACTTTTGCCACATGTGATTTACTGCTATTATCTATGCTGATTTCAAAACTAACATTGTCAAGTGAGTTTGTGTGTCGGGTGGCAGACTGGTAACTAACTGTACAACTGTAGTCCTGAGATAGATCTATGACATCTGGTTTAGCATTATGCCAATAACATAAAATTATTCATTTTATAAATAATTGTATCAATATTATATATTACAGCATTGATAGTATCTGGTATAGGCGTATTGATATCTGCAAATAGAGGTATTTTTTTAAAGATGTTTTTTAGATTGGCTCATTTCATTCTATTGAAACTTGATTCAGATACCGGTAAATAATCGTCTTCCGTAGACTTTTTTGGAATCCTGAGGTAAAACCTTGTCATTTGAAAAAGGTTATTTTAGCTGTTAATATAATCATCTAGGTTAGCTATGGATTACTCTAACATATTAACGATAAAATGAAATTCTATTATATTCCAGGTATTCATTGTGTAGTGTTTTTTATAATAGGTTTATTATGCCTTATCCCAGGAGGTAAGTTTCTCCAACATCATATCATAATGTACAATTAATATAAAAGCCCAGCCATAGCTCAGCTATTCAGCATAATTGCTAGTTCTCTTGGCAGAATGGTTTCACCTTCTTGTAAGGAGAGCAATAGTAGAATCATTCGTTGTATTATAGAATGTATTGAAATGATTATTATGAAAATCTGAGTGCTTTAACTGCTGGTTATTACACTAGTAAATTACACTCACATTTTGATCAGATTGATTGTGTGTATAGAAATAAACATTACTTGAATCTAGAAACAACATTACAGTTTCATATTAATGTAATATTTTGAATGTTATAATTACAGTTTATCACCTAGTGATCATAATATTTGCTGTTCAAGGTCGACCTGGTTACACGTTTTATAATATACCAACATTTAAATGATCTCTTACCACACCCCAACATAGGTAATTGTATAAGGTGCATTCAACTTTAACATAGAGATTAATGTTTCGGTTCAAAATTGTTGCATTGTATTAAAGACCAAGAGAAGAATATGTTACTTCTCAAGTTAAAGATGTGTTGATGTTAGATTTAAACAAGTTGTGATGGAAACAAACAATGAGAGGAATTAAAATGATGGAATTAAAACTACAATACAATAGTATAGTTAGGTATTGTGTGTTACATGTAACTTATGAAATTCTTACCATAATGATATTGTCTTGTGTAACTTACTAACAACTCTTATTTCATAATGTATCTTATAAAGTTTGGATTTAAAACATATTTGTCAGAATGATAAAGGTCAATAGCTGCACTCTATATAGCACTTTGTCAATCATTTAGCTGACCTGCATCATTTAAAATTTATTTCTTAAATGAATTGTTTTTTTTTCAATTTATGAAATTACAAATGTTATGTTTCATTTTGAATACCACATGTATGTATAACTTAAATTTACTGCTTTCATTAACTTTTGTTATATACTGAGTTTGAT